>VXBJ01007094.1:0-79960 GCA_013400055.1 Nycticryphes semicollaris | reverse complement strand
AGGAGTGGACAGGACAGGAGACCCAAAACTGACCAACTGGGGTATTCCATCCCATCTGCATCATGCTCGGTGTGAAAGCTGAGGGATCAAAGAGTCAACTCTCTTTCTTTGATGGCTGATGTCTGAGGAGGGCCCTGTCTGTTTGTCTGCCTTTGACCCTGATCTGAGCATTCCTGCCTCGAGATCTGGAATCCAGCTCCTGTCGATCACCGATTCCAGTCTGGGACTTTTCCTGATGCCTGATGGTGACATATTGCATCCTGGGAGCTTCATATGGTTTTGCATATATTGTATCTATTTCACTATTTTCTTCCTTTTTGTTTTTGTTTAATTTTAGTATTAATACTTCATCAAAGTAGTTTAGTTCGTTCTAAACTTGTAAATCTCCTTATCCTCTTCCTCTCCATTCTTTTTTTGGGGGGAGGAAGGGCCATCTGTCAGTCTGGTTTTGTTAATTTTGGCTGAAACCATGACAAAGCGTGATTTCTGACTAATTACATTAGGTACATATTTCTTCTGTTTATCCTGAAAAATCACTTGAACTCACAGAAACTTTGAATTTACTAGGCTCTGTATGCATGTTAAAAAGATGCAAAGAATCCACATGCTTTAGAGTAGAATTAGTTTCATCAACCTTTTTTTTAACTCACATTTCATAGATGTAAAACTTTTAGTTGTAGAAAAAGAAATGATTGGCAGGCTCAGATGTAGCATCCTGTTTCAAAGCATGAGTACTGTTAGTACAAGAATACAACAAAAAGCCCAAAAGAATGGGAACAATAAATGGGTACGAATCTATTGTATGAGTAAGACGAGAAATTAATTTTATCTTGACCAGAAAGTATCTCTTGCTCCTCTACAGATACCTAAACTGTCCTCTGGTCACCTCTGGGCTCCCTCCGTTGCCACATTAGGTTCAATGGCCACACCTGTTCTGAGTAGTTTTGCGTATTTTTCTCATTATCAGCTCAGAGGAAAAGTTTCTATGAACTGTAATTTGAAAGGCATTCCCAAAGCATACAAAGGCATCAAAGTTTAGTGAAGTGATTTGTAAAGTAATAAAGCTCACACCTTGTGTTTACACAATTAAGGACCTGTTAGAGCCTAAACTTTTACAATTTATTGGGTTAGATGTCTCAAGTTCTGCTATTATTACCATCCCAGGGTTCCACCATTTGGGTTGACTGGAAACCTGGGCACTTCTCTTCTTCCAAGGGCGGCATAAGTGGGATGTCTAAATACCCGCATTAGGAAACTAAGACAGCAGATCAGTTCTATGTCTATTTAACTAATTGACAGGACTCAGTATGGAAGACAGAATAACTACTATGATGCCTTTTGGGAGCTGCAATTCTGAGTTATTAAAATCCACTGTATAAGCCCTGCATTTCAGGAGGATCATTTCTTCTTTAGTATCTGTATCTTGTTCATGGAGAACTTTATGGCTTCTCAGGAACCTGAGTAGAACATGCCATCAAATAAGTCAACCAATGAACGGTTTTCAAAATTCAGTCCCTTTGTGCAGAAAACTTCACTGATTCTCCTTTTTTAATTTTATTTTTAGTTTTATTTTTATTCATATGTTGCAACTTCAGTGAGGTTATTCAGCTGAGAATGTCTTCTATAGAGAACCTCATTAGAGAGAAAAAGTATGAGTAAACCATTTATTGAACTATGTGTTCATTCATGTAACTGCAGTTTTTGGTGGAAGCAAAATCTTTGATAGTAGCGATGTTTCAATGCCCACTAGCAACTGTGTTGATGCATCATTCAGAATTTTGGTTTGGGAAATATTTAAAATAACTGGCTAAAAGCCTATGCTGCCTACAGTACTAAATCAGGTAATCTTGGGAATTTTACTTCACCTGAATGTAGGGCTGAAACTCAGTTGCCTAAGCATTTGCTGGTATATTAGATACTTGGAGTATTCTGCTTCTGTGTCATCTCTGTTGGCTCCACAAGGATACTTCATATAATCTTCAGCATCTCTGTACCTGAAGTACCTGAATCATTCCTGTAATATCTAAAAGCTGTCCTTCTAAATGTAGGATAGTGATGCTTTTTATAGTCAGTGGAGAGAAGAATATACTTACAGAGGGTGACTCAGGTAATTAAGTCATCTTGGACACTGATTTATGATGCTCTGAATCATTTGTTGAAGATGTCTCTTTTACTACATTGCATATAAAGGGAGTGACTCTAGTTAGGCATCTAACTTTTTAGACGTTGTTAGGTGAAATGGATTTTTTATGTTGTCACAGCTAGCACTGTAGCTTAGCATCATAGTTTAAATGTATGTTGGCTTTTATTTTTTGGTCCAAAATCTTCTAAAGATTGGCTTAATTTTTAAAAATTATTTTAATAACTGTTGAATCAATTGTAGATGGAAAACTTGTGCAAAAAAGAATAAAATGCTGAGAAAGGAAAATGATTTGTAAATGGAAAAAGGAATTACTGAAAGTAAAATGTATTTCTACAGAAACTGAATTTTCAGTCCTAAATGTCATAATTCTAGAATTGAAAGTAAAATGTTTGTTTCTTCTAAAATGTTACAGTGCCTCCATGATCGATATTGTGCTGTCAACATGAGGTTTTGAAAAAGCATGGACAATGCGTGCAACATGCAACATAAGTCTGTACAGGAAAATTAGGTCATGTGTGGAAGAATGAGTTCCAAGTAACTAAAGTAGAGCCTGCTCAGCTGTTTCTGATCTGTGCTGCAATCACTTACCCAAAGAAAAGGCAAAAGAGAGACTTGACTTTTGTCTAAAGGAGCTATGTAAGGAACAGAAATCTTACAGAAATCTCTCTAATAGAAATTTCTCTAATAGAAAGCTCTCCACATCTAGTAGGCAAGGTTACAACAAAATCTAAAGATTAGAGCCTGAGGTAAGTAAAATTTGGAATATGATTTAAGTCATGAGTGAATTAGGTACTAGAAAATCTTTAGAGAAAGAAAACATGAAAATTCAGGCAAACCTGGAGGCTCCTGATATACAGGAGATCAGAGCAGAGAACCACAGTGGCCTTCTCGATCTTGGACTCTACACTCAGAAACTACATGATGACTGAAACGGAAAAGGTATCCACCAGGGCTATTGTTGATCCTGGTAACAGACATTGCTCTTTCTCTGTGGGACTCACCTGCTGGTGATAAAAGATTTATCCCCAATGACAAGAGTTAGGAATCCAAAATAAAGCTGTATCTTTTGTATTCCTTCAAACCTCTCTGGGGATGATAATTGTCAGACTTGCTACTGTGGTATATAATGCATATATTAGAACTGTCCTCAAGTTTCTTGTAGAGGAAAAGCAATACTTCTTCAAAGCTGAGTACACCAGAATTTTATATGTTTGTTAGGCTCTGGTACACTTAGATCTTACCCAGCTGATTTATTGAGAGAAAGCTCTATGTTAGCATATGTGAATGGACCTAGTCAAACTTCTCCTGAATTGAGAAGTACTTTTTTGGTACTGCATGGATGGGTACTATATGGTACTATGATATTATGTGTTTTAACAACTGAATTTTAACACAGATGATTTTCCAAACTTCTGTCACTTTAAGTAGGAAAAAAAAAAAGTAAAACACGGAATCACCCCTTTGATATTAGGGGTGAGACTACATTTTGGAAGCTATAAAAAACTAAAGTAATAAGTTTTCTTCATTAACACTAGGCAATAGTAGATTGCTCTTCTTTATGCAGGCTAGCACATGAGGTGAGTGAAACATGTGCTTTGTTAGCAAGTCTCAGTGATATTTTCTGAAAGCAAAGAATTAGTAAGGGTCAGATATCTAATTCTATTCAAGGCTAACATACTTTCAACTGTTATTAGTCTTTTATGTTTATACAGGTAAGTGCAAGCGCATGGGTGCACGTAGATTTGCAGTATTTGCAGTGCAAGTAGAATACTGTTGTTAAAATCTCATTCTCCAGATATTTCTGAAAAAATGAACTGAAAAGAGGTACTATTATCAAGGTTTCTTATTAAAGAAATCTTATTAATGAAGAACTTGATTTCATTAATAAAGAACATGAACAGTTCTAGTCGTGATATATACTTAATACTGTTTTCAACTGGACATTGAATCATTGACTTACAACTCTTGGTATGCGGCCATCCAGCCACCCCTTATCCATCAAATAGTCCATCCATCAAATACATCTCTCCTATTAGAGACAAGGATGCTGTCTGAGACCATCCAGAGGTCCAAGTAAATGACATCAGTTGCTCTTCCTTAGTCACCAATACAGGCACTCCATTATGGTAGACCACCAGATTAGTCAGTCCTGGGCATTCTGCTCTGGGATGAAATTGGACTAGGCTGTCTCCAGAGGTGACATCCAAGCTTAACACTTTTGGTGACTCCACGATGATAATTTTGGAAAGTGACAAATTAAAGGAGAGTATTTTTTCAGTGGTGTCTCTTTTTTCAATACAGGGTAGAACTGTTAAAATACTGAAACACAAGTCATCCACAAAGTTCTTTGAGAAACATAAATATTTTTATTGATTACTATTTGTAGTAAGCTGCAGTATATATTAGAGAAAAAACTTTCATGTTTCAACTTTGAGTAATTTGATGCAGCCTAATTAAGGAACTGAAAATATGTCACTTGCTCACATGTGGAGATAACCAGTTATTCAGTGAGGCTCTTTATCAGCAATGATGCTGTGAATTGGGAAAACCTAAATCTATTTTTACCACTTGCTCAACTGATTATCATCACCCATAAGCTGTTATGATTACAGAAAAATGGATATTGTAAATCAAGACAGACTAGATTACCGTGAAAACTCTTACAGTCATTGATTTCATAAGACTTGCTCCAAGACAGTAAGTTTTCATTCTCGAACATGTAGACAACCCTTTGGATCGAGTTTTGAGATTATAAAGAGAAACCTTGGCAACTAAATTTAAGTTACGAATTTTTCCAACCAGCTACTTTATTTCACTAGTGTTCAACTTTCAGAAAGCAGAATGATCACAATGTGATGTGAACATGTTAGACATAACTGTCAAACAATTATCTTTGTTCTGTATTAAGAAGAGCTGTTATGATTTACTCATTATCTTAGCTCATAAAATGGGCTGCTTTTATTCAGCACTGTCCAGCAAAATGAAAATCCTATCCTAAGTATTACCTTTACTTTTTCACAGTATTGGATTTCAAAGTAACACATGTGGATTGTATCCAGTATAAAGGATAAACTTAGCAAATGTGAAGAATGAATAAAAAATTAAGCTATAATTTTAGTGGCCATAAAGAGAAGCATTTATGAGAAGAAATATAAACATGCACAAACAGAATAGCAAAAACCGCAGTCCTCCTTTGGCAACGTAACATACATCCTTCCAGCAGGATTTTAAAGCAAACTCTTAGGACATTTTAAGGTGTGGCACAATCAGGATTCATAGGCTCAAATTTCTCTCTCCTAATTTAGCTGCTTACCTGAGAAGCTTTGCTTTCAATGAAGAGAGGAAATGACAGGCATCTCCAGAAGGTAATTCACTCAGATCTATGTTCTGAGATAGACTGAATTACTGAAGACAGCTATTTCTTTTCATCACTGAAAGTCCTAGGTGATTAGATAACAGAGGTAGCTTGAGTACATGAATATAAGTAACCTAATGTGGTCCCAAATTTGGCTTAGCTGTGGAGCAGAATTTTCATTGGAATTAAAATTGTTCCTCAAATTTGACCAGAGAAGGGTCAGAAAGTCATGCAATCAATGAGGGTTTTTACCTGCATCCCTCTTTGGAATGCAAATCTCCTTGAGTCTAGAAAAGGAAAAGAGTCACAGCCTCCAACCATTCCTCCTTCCAAACTGATTTAAGAAAAGAGCAGGGGAAGCCTTACAAAGGGCAGATGAGTTTACATCACTTCTAGTGCCCAGATGTACAACGCTTTCTCTGTAGCTCCCAAGGA
The DNA here is from genome assembly GCA_013400055.1 of Nycticryphes semicollaris. Taxonomy (NCBI): domain Eukaryota; kingdom Metazoa; phylum Chordata; class Aves; order Charadriiformes; family Rostratulidae; genus Nycticryphes; species Nycticryphes semicollaris. Next base: position 74,027 of record VXBJ01007094.1, on the reverse strand, counting down.
CTGATGTAGCTCTGCTCTGTTTCTAGTTTCTGCACTGAAAAAATGCCATGATTTTTCCTGTTGCTGGAGATAGGTAGGAAATACTTGTTCCATGCCAGGAAAATAAATACCGATGTTTCAAATTGCAATTAACTCTTCAAAATTTCATTTCATACTTATCTAAGGAAAATCCATATCCTGTCAGCTGAACTGTGTTTTTTCTCTAATCTTTACATAAGTAATTTTGTTTTGTGCTTTAAAAGGACCATTACTCTAATTTGCTTACAATTAAAATCAGGAAGCAGTGTCAAATAGAGAAGATACATCTTTATCTATGGCAATTTTAAAGTTATAGGGAAAAAAAGTTCCAAATAAGAAAATAGTTATAATTGCCTTCCTTGTGGACATGTTTTGCTTTGACCATATGCCATTTATTATCAAAAAGTATTTTCTTAAAAAATTCTTTGCCAGCTTTACCTCATCCTCCCTCCCTTTTTGGTTTCCTGTCCTTACAAAATGCCATCCTGATGGTAAGTGAATCTCTGCAGGAATTGGATTGGATCTGCTAAATATGCTGATCTCCTAATTTTTACTACTGGTTCTTTCAACACAGATATGAAGCCTATTGTTGTTCTCCCTGTATCCTGGTATTGTCACTGCTCTCAGTATGGCAAATTTTAACTGCACAGGAATTCAAATAACAATAAAGAACAGAAAAGATTAGCTCAATCGCATTTCAGAGCTTGCTAGTGCATCATTTGCCTGATTCAGTTCTTGTGCTGTTTTTAAGCTTACTTTCCAGAAAGGGTTTAGCTTTTCAGTCATTGAAAGTTTGCTCTTCCATCTATAAAATTTCTTATACTTGACCCACAACTGTTTCAGGAATCCTAAATCAATATCCACTCTTGAAAACTTAGACCAAGCTTCAATATTTTTAATTCTGTAACTTGTCATTGGTAAAGATAGGTGAGAGCTGGAGAAGTGTGTGATCAGTTGAACAACAAAGATGTGAATCAACAGCAATATTTGTATATCTGTTTAGTTATCTGAAAATAGAGATAAAGTTATGTAGAAGAGTCAATATAAACTACAGATTTAACTGATGTAGTAAGTGAAAATAACCTTAAAATCAAATTTACAAGTTGAAATGTTATACATGACAATTCTTTCAGAATTTTTATATGTTTGAATTTTCTTAAAATCTTGCTCCAACAGGTTGCATACACTTAAAAAAAATAAAATTCTTCTGCTGTGTATAAAGACAATGTCAAGACAGCAGAAAGTCATGAGGCCTGATTTGATTAAACAATCCTCTTCTATCCAAAATTATTTAAATTGCTATGGAGTTGTGATCTTCAATATATTAGTTTTATTCAGGGTGCTTTTGGGAGATGGGAGGTTAGTGACACCAATTTTTTCTAGAGGTTTGTCAATTCTCATACAGTGACTACAAATACTTAATGACGACAATTTTCCACTTGAGATTTAAGTTAAACTGTGTTTTCATGGGAACTAGAATTCAATAGAATATAGAAAAGACCAGTGTAAAACTTTTTAGAAGAATTGAAGTAATCTTCTATGTCCTGCTTCCTGAAGTGCTTAGTAAATTTATTTTACAAATTTAATGATTTTAAATACAATGTATTTTATAAGCAAAGAGAAAATTATCTGTCACAGTTCAAGAAGTGATGAACACCTCAGGTTTGTTAAGCTGAGATTTTTCACAGGTGCTTAAAGATGCAGGTAAACTCTGGGAAATGGCCAAGTAGGTTTGTTAAGTTTGACTTACCACCCCTTACTCAAACATAAAAACTAAACCAGTCATCTAAGCTCTCAGTGTAGTTAGGAGAGATAAAATGGTGCCTCAAAGGTCCAGTTACTGAGAGTGGTGCCTAACATGGGGTGGATGGATCAACGTCTGAAGATGTCTGTCTCTCTCTGCCAAATATATGGATTATCTTCAGGACTTCACAGTATCACAGAAACATGGAATGTTTGAGATTGGAAGGAAACTCTGGAGGTCATCTTGTCCAACCCATTTGCTCAAGCAGGGCCACTAACAGCAGGCTACCCACGACTGTTTCTCTATGTGACTTTGCAGTATCTCTAAGGATGGAGACACCACGATCTCTCTGAACAACCTGTGCCTGTTTTCAGTCACCTTACAGTCAAAAAGGGTTTCCTGATGTTCGGAGGTACACCGATACCTCCTGTGTATCAGTTTGTGCCTGTTGCCTCTTGCTTTGTAAATAGTCATCACTGACAAGAGCCTGACTCCACATTTTTTATACTTTTTATACCTTTGGGTATTTGTAGACATTGATGAGGTCCCCCTGAGCCTTCTTTTCTGTAGGCTAAACAGTCCTAGCTCTTTCAGCCTTTCCTCATATGGGTGATCTTCCAGTCTCCCCTGACTTAATTTGACTAGACACCTATCTTTCTGATGGCCAAAGTTGGAGGCCATGAAATCCGTTCTTACTATCCTATTAAATCTGCTAACCACAGAAAATGTTATTAGCCATAAATATTAAACTGAATTTAAACGTTTAAAAGTGGATTAAAGTGTTTTGTTTTGTTTTGTTTTTTTCAAAATGTCATTTTATGCAGAAAGTTAGTAAGTCATCATATACCAGGGGCTGAAAAGCCAGCATGCCCCAGCCTAAGAAGACTTGAAAATACCCACAAACTTACATGACAAGTGGTTCATGTGACATGAACAATTGTTTCTGTCAATTCTTTCAGCTTTCTAATGCCTTGTTACAGAGGTTTCATAAATTTCTATTCTCATCCCTATTCTGAGTCACTCAGAAGTTCTGGATAGATCTGGTAGAAGAGATACAATGCTAAAGATGCTTTGTAGCCCATGTCTCCATATTAATATTCCTGACAGCTTTTTATGCTTATTTAGTAAAAGAAGAAATAGATTAGAATCCTAGGAAATGTGACACATCAGTCCCCTGCAGAAAAAGAGCAACAGCACAGCAGGCAGGCTTTTTGCAATTATCAGCAATGAGAGAATAGATACTGTTTGCTGTCTAGGAGAAACCTCCCTTTTATAAATTCAAAACAGAATATTCAATGTTGGATCATCTTATTAACACAATCCTTATGCAAGATCTTTTCTTGGATGGCATTGACATGCTCCTCTCTTCTGTCCTTTCGTATTGGTAGTTTTCAACTGGAATGGATGTAGAAACATGTTTCTAATAAATTGAAGTCAGACATAACTCCTTAAGACAAATGATTTGTCTGTTATGCCTTTCCCTGAGTACTGACAGATCCAGGCAGGGTTGAACCTGTTTTATTCTACTTGCTGGACAGATTTCAAGCAAAATGTCTTTTATTTTACAAACATCTCCTTTGACTTTTTGAAATGGAATGAAATTTTATGAATACCTTTAACATTTCCTGTCTTTTCTGATCTTAAATTAATGTTTTCTTAACATATTTTAAACAAAATTATTACATAATGTTTAATTCATTTTAGTCTTGTTTTTCATGCTCCTACTTTCCTTGTTTTTCACAAGTGTAATCTTTCTCAAGATTTTAAAGTTATTTCTTTACAAGTTCAAAGTTTACAAGTACCTGAGGTATGTTGGGAAAATAGGCATTAAATTTGAGTGTTAAAAAATGGCAAAAAGTATAAATTGTGAACTTTCAAGGAAATAATTTCCTTAAATTCTTTTGCCTCTCCTTATTTAATTTTATTAAAACAGGAAAGGTATTGTCACATTAGAAAAAATGAGCTACCAAATGAAAGCAAGTAACAGATGAAGAATTAAACTGTCCACCTATTTGTAATTTCTTTTGCCTCTCCCTATTTATTTTATTAAAACTGTAAAAGTATTGTCACATTAGAAAAAATGAGCCACCAAATGAAGGCAAGTAACAAAAGAAGAATTAAACTGTCCACCGATTAGAACAAATTTGCTAATTACTCAGTCTAAGAACCTTGCCTTTACTTCCTGAAGAACATATGGACAAACATCTCAGCTCATTCTCAAACTTTAACTGTTGGTGGTACCGTTGCTTTTCTTTCTGCGTCATCTGTTTCCAATCATCTGTAAACTTAGGTCACCTAGGAGGTCAAAAAGAAATAGAAGAACTTTACTCTTAAGATTTAAACATCTATGGTTTGGTCCTCTACCACTGAAACCAACTGTAGTTTTATTTTTTAGTTGGACAAACAACCTTCTGTGGTGGAAAGCTCTTGTGTACATTTCCAGTATCAGATTATATGAGTTATGACTCAGTGGAAATTTGTATTAATAATGTTTCAGTTTCTTATTCTTTTACAACACCTATCTGATGATAGCATCACATTTGTTTAATTTATTTTGGTCCAGATCCTCAACTGGGATATGAACCAACAAATACAAACACAAAACCTTAGAATTGATTCTGCTTTTCCAGTTAAAAGGGCTGAATATCTGATCCTCCACATTCTCCCACATTAAACAAAGAAACTGGATTCACTGTCCTCTAGCTTTTAGATATGACTAAAAGAAATGAGAAAGAATAAATGTGTGGCATTTAAGGATTACATTGCTCTATTCATTTTCATGGGTCAAAAATGCATGAATGCTTTCAATTCACAGCTGAACCAGTAGGAGGAATGACATGGAAGACATAACTTGTAATGAACAGCCTCCTCATTGTCAGTCCAAATATTTTGTTAACATGGAGGTTAAAATTCAAGCAAGCTTCATATGTGTTACTATTTGTGTTGTGTGACTGAGACAGAAGAGAGCTCTCTGCAGTATGCACCGAATGCCACAGGCAAAAAATGTGTCTCTACGGAGGAACGCTCAGACACTTTGAAGAATTATGAGGGAATATGGAAGTAGGTGTGGCTCCACCTGCCCCAGCCTTTACAGGCCCATCTTTGTCTCACCCGTCTTGGTAGAAGCGCATAGGATCAGTTCAGGGAACTTGTGTTCCATTTAAGCATATCCATAATGCAGTCCAGAGGTCAAATGTGTAATCCAAGTCTTCCTGAAAGTTAATGAGACCTTTGTGCTGAAGCTGTAGGTTATATCAAGGGTGGAATTAGGTCTTGTGATAGCCCTCTTTTCTCAACCACCCACAGACCATAGCTTTGGAGAATGCTACAGATGAACCTGGCATTAGAAAGATGGTGTCACTTCTTTGCTGCAGGTTGTTACAGATTGTTGTCTACAGCAGCTGACCTGAGGAAAACACAAAGGCTGTTCTGCACAGCATTTACAAAATTGAAGGTAGATGCTCATCGTTCACCAGGCTATTGCAAAGATGTTTGAAGGTGCCTTCAAGAGGTCATTTCATGGGTGTACTCCTCTTATGGGGTGGGTTTAGAAAGACTTATGATCCTCTGTCCACTGTCTGAGCAACCCATGCACTGGATGGCTTTGATGTTATAATAAACTTGGTACTTCAATACTAAACCTCTGTTAATGAGAGCAGAAGTCTGTGCATGCATGTCCAAAGAAGCCACTGAGTATTTCTATTTAGGGGCTGAAAATAGACCCGTCCAAGCAGATTCCTGAGTCTGAACCTTCACTAAGAGGAAAAATAATGCAGGTAATTAGAAGTTGTCTGTGTCAAAGGGACATTTATCCTAATGGGTACTTGCATCAGCACACAAGGAAGCAAAGGAAAAATTTTGTTGTCAAAATTAGTTTTAAGATATGTGTTTTATACATTATTTATATTTTGCTAATTCCTTGTCCCTTATGCTCTCTCTCACCTTAATATACAGATTTTTGCTGGGGTTTTGTTTTGGTTTTTTTTAGCTTGTTTTATTATATGCACAGAACTATGCACTCCTTAAGAACAGGAAAGTATCGATACCTTTGGCCTTCAGAGGAAGGGTTTCATTTTCCCAGGTGCTTGAAGGCGTACTCATCTGGTTTTATTTTGTAATTTTACAAAGAAGCCTTAGATTTTTGAACCTGACCCTTGCTGCTGCTGACAAAACTTGGCAGAAGTGTTCCAGTAATATAATACAGAAATGCAACTCTGAGTTGTGCCTCTCCCTGTGATGTAATGCACCTACAGTGACCTTATAGAGAATGACTCATAATATAGATTTATCATAGACTTAAAGAAAAACTGTACTGCTTTTATCTGAAGGAAAGTGGAAGGAAGTAATTGTACTGCAAGTGCAGCCATCTTCCTCCATCCAAGAGGGACAATACAAATTAGACCTCTAGCTTTGCTTTATCAAGAGAGGAAGCTTCAGTCATTTTATTTCATTTGTCGCAAAGTATGTTTTTTTGAGCAGGTTATTGGAGATTTCAGCAGAAGACGTTGCTCTGTTGTATGCACAATGAACTGGAGAAAGGGCTTAGTATTAGAGTCAGAGGAAGAAAATGCAATATTGTTAGGAAAAGAGGAGGTTATGGAAATAAATACCCCATATTCAGGAAAATAACAGGTAATAGCCCTCCCTCTAACATCATCCATAAAAACTAGGTAATATGAAAGTGAAGGAGACTAATAATTATCTCCCTAAAATTTTGAGCGCCTAATATTGCTTGAATATTGACTACTGAATGATGAAAAAAACCCGTAAAAGTTATTCAATTGAAGGCATAATTCAGAACCAGAATTTCAGGGTAAAACCTTTGACTACAATTTTCTTTACACTACTTTCTTTCTGTATACTTTTTGTGGTAGTTTAAATTATCCATATAGAAAAAGAAAAGGTATAAATATAATTAAAAGTACAGACCAATAAGGATATGTGTGGAAAACTAGACCATAGTAAAAATGAAAATAAAAATTAGATTATATAGGATGTTGATTCTGAAACAAAAAATAATTCCATACTTATGTAAATGCTGCAGGATCACAGTAACTGAAAGTATCTGTGATACTTTCTGAGGCTGACTCAACATGCTGTCTCCACTTCCTTAGGTTATTGCATTATACTTAACCTTTAATTGCATTGGAGCATACTATTTTCCTTTTCTAAATACTGTATATCACACACCATGTCTATGGTTATAGTCACACATTTCTAAGAAGCATATAGAAATGCTTCCCAGGATATTTCTTAAAACATCCATGAAAGTAATTCTGAAGCAAGATAAGACAAGCAGTCCTCCACAGGTGCACTGCTGCCAGTTTCTACTCTCAGTTTTTGCTAAGGTCTTTGGGTTTCTTTTATCCTGAGGATGATACCAGACTTCTCTGTTCCCACTGCCCTGTCTGTTTTTCCTACATTGCTCAAATTTCTGTATCTTTCCCTAGCTGGAACCAAAACATGACCTATTCCCTATTCTCCTGTCTTCTTCACCATATATATACATATGTGCCCTTGAGTTGTCTGTTCTAATGGAGCTGAATTGCCTGAAGCTGAAAAGGCATAGAAATTTGATGTATGGTAAGGGGAAAATTTAATTTCATTGAATACTGAGTGTCTCAGCTTTTGATGGGTGGATCTGTGGAGTTCTGAAGTGGTAGATCACACAGAGGCAAGACTGATTGCCAAGAATTGAAACATGTTTTTAATGTCCCAAAGGAGACTTCCCTCAGTGCTGTATATGAGAATATAATTTCTTCAGCTGTGATAGTTTTTCTTTGGATGTTTTGAAGGACTGGCTTGTGGCTGGGATTCTGCCGAGCAGAACTGTGAGCAGAGTGAGTGAAAGACAGAAGATAACTCTAGAAGTAATTGTTTCTTGAAACAGTTGCCTTTAAAGGGTTATTTTTCATCAATGCCAGTATTTTGACTGATGTATCATGAAACCTCACAAACAGCTGTGTGATCTGGTTGTGAAACTGTCCAGAGCTATGGAGGAACAGCCAATAAGAGAGGAGGGAAAGAGGGGTATTTCATCTGCATGCACTAGCCCTACTGCTAAAAGAAATTGCATTTAACCATACCTTGGCACTTCCTAGAGTGGGCAGCTTCCCTAACAACAAACGTGTGACAATTTACTCATTGTGGGGTTTCCTGAGCTTATTCTGTCTGCATTTTTTTCAACTTACTAATGGTTACAAGATTCAGTTTATGAATGAGGAAACATTGCTTGATAAAAATAGCCATGGAAGGTAATTTGTTACCCAAATTCTTGGTGAGGGAATCCAAGACTTTTTGCATTTGCTGAAGAATCACAATTTATAAGAAAGTAGGGATTTTTGCCTTTTGCTTTGTTTTGTTTTATTGTTAAAACTATTAAAGGATGCAACGCAGTCTTGAAGCACTAATGAAGGACCAGATGATGGAAAAGAGAAGACCTTTAATCTGGCATTGTATAATTCTTTTTTTCCAAGTGATTTTTAAATTTTTGAAAATTGGACATATCTCACTACTTTTCCAGTTATGTTTACAGCTCCAATGAACTATATTACACCTTGATTAAAATTTTGACTCCAATTAAATATAAAAGTCAGTGTTTGGGTTTACTGGAAACAGAAGCCTCTTCCTTAGAATAGCACAGAGGAATTCCCAGCTGTAAGCTCTGAGTTTATATCTTTTTTTTTTTTTTTTTTTACATAGAAACTCTGTGTTTGGTGAATGATCAAACTACTTGATAAAATTTACTGATAGGACAAATCTTGGAGGGATCACAAGCATGTTGGAGGACTCATAATGATTCCGATAATCAGTACAAGCAGAGTATTGAGAAGAAAAAAGCCAGATACAGAATGAATATTGACTAATAAATATAAAATGTAGCATAATAACTCCTGCTTTTTTAAGAACCTTGATATTATAAATGAAAGGGAAGGAAAGAAGGCAGGCTTTATAACTGGACTTACAAATGAGGGATAAGTGAAGGATAAGCTTCACTAATAACAAAATACCCGGGCTAGAAATGTTTTTTAGGCACCAAAACCTCAACGCTGTTATTTCTTAAACTAAAGCCTTTCAGAAAGCTCTAATGAAATCTAAAATGAATTGGATTGCAGGAAAGGGTCTAAGTTGGACATAAAAGATCTACCTTTTTTTTTTTTCTTTTCACAAGGAAAAGTATTTACGTTCCAATGAGGATTTCTCAGATATCTTTGTGGGAATATTTTTTATTAGATGATTGCTCATCTGTCAGCTAAATCTTAAGATGAATAAGATTCACATTTAATGGTGAGTTAGCCTTGGCCAGCAGCCAAATTCTCGCCCAGCTGCTTGCTCACTTCCCATCCTTGGTGGAATGAGGGAAGTAAATAGGATGAGAGCACTCGTGGGTTGACATAAATTCAGGGAGATCACTTACCAATGACCATCACAGGCAAAACAGACTTGACTTTGGGAAAAATAATTTAATTTGTTGCCAAATAAAATAGATTCAGGTAATGAGAAACATACATTAGACAACAGTTTTCTTCCCCCATCTCCGGGCCCCTCTAGTGCTCCATTGAGAGGAACAGGGGTGATGGGGAATGGGGGGCTGTGGTCAGTACACAGTGGTCCTTCTCTGCTGCTCCTTCCCCCTTGTATCTTTCCCCTGCACTAGCATGGGTCCTTCCCACAGCCTGCAGTCACTCAGGATAAGTCTGCTTTGGCGCACGGTCTCTATGGGCTACAGTTCCTTCAGGGAATATTCCCCTGCTCCAGCCTGGGATACTCCATGGGTGGATACTTGCTCCAGAATGGTCTCTTCACAGGCTGCAGGGGAATCTTTGCTGATGCATGGAGCACCTCCTCCCCCCTCCTTCTGCTTGCTCTGACATTGGGGTTCACAGGGTTGTTTCTCACTCTTTTTTTTGCCCCTTGTCCTCTTCCTTTCTGGTGGTTTTGCCCTTTCTTCAATATGTTACCCCAATTTGGCTGCAGGGCTCAGCCATGCTTCATGGTTGGAGCTGGTTGGAACCAACTGTGTCCAGCCTGGGGCAGCCCCAGCCTCTCCACTGCCAACACCTGCATACCCTCACCCTGTACACGCACATATATATGTACACACACACTCAGCAAGGTAACTGCAACTTCTGTAACAAACAATAGAATGAGCTCAAATAAGATCATCTTGCTATTTTTTTTTATTCTTCACTTTATCCTTTATTGTTCATACTGTTTTCTCCATAAAAGCTTAGATATATTTCATGAGAAGATAAGGTCATCTTTACGTCTACTCAGGAACTAAGGGGAATAGGAGATTCAAAGCAAGGAACTAGTTGAATAGTTTCAACATATAAAGGGTTTTGCTCCAAGGAATCACCAAATAACTTGGTGTTCACCTGCCTTTTTTGAGGCACATTTTGAGTCTGGTGGTTGAAAACTTAGGCAAAATATCTCCCTTATAAATTAATCTAACAGGTACACAGTCCTTTTAAATATTTACAACTTAAGTATGTCAGATGTGTGGACACCCTCTGCTAGAAGCAGAGAGAGTAGTTTGACACTACATCCTTTTAAAATCTCAGTGTTCACCATCTCCGTTATACATCCATCTGTACATGCCCCATCCCTGGAAACATTCCAGGTCATGTCAGACAGGGCTCTGAGCAACTTGACCTAGTTGAAGATGAACCTGCCCTTTGTGGGGAGGTTGGACTAGATGACCTTGAACGGTCCCTTCCAACCCAAACTATTCTATGATTCTATGATCTTCACTTTTAATAATAGTAATAAAATAAGAGTTGAATAAATTAATTCCTTTTTCTTGACATAAGTTTCTCACACTGGTTTCTTTAAATAAAAAGCAGGGGACCCAAAGCTCTGCTGAGATGTGGACCTTAATCACTAGCATTTATGTTTGTTTCTAGGGGTAACTGATTTAATTTTTACTTGTTCTAACTTCCTTCATTCTTAACCAGATCTGACTGTGCTTTTTCTAGAGAATGTATCTAATCAAGGCAAAGACACACATCCTGGGTACTTCTGCGCAATTCACAGTACCAAGTTTGCTGTACAATAACCAGAAGTGAGGGAAGGATATAAGGCCGTGACCCTTCAAAGTGCTTCATGCTATATTAGCAGGGACTAGCCATTAAACAGGACATTACAAAGATTGCTCTATTTCCCATTAATTTCATAAGCCTCACACTGAGTTATCTGTGAATGCATGTGTATCACTTACAGTCACTTTTCTTAATAAATGATTCATATTTAATGGGAATAATAAGTGTTGCTGCAAGTTTGTAATATGATTTTTTTTCACTGCAATTTCCTTCTCACTGTTCTCTCAAAACACTTAATCTTCCATGCTAATAATTAGCAAATTCTTGTTAGCTGAAGGGGAAATCATATCTTACGGTATTTGCACCAGATAAACCAGATCCATTATAACCCATCTCAGTACTGTATTTTGCAGGACATGGGAAATGAATTCTCAAAGCATAAAACTATGCATTATTTTTTTATCATGAGCCTAAAAAAACTGCCTCTCCTGATCTTCTACTGTAAATATTTTCATTTGTCTTTAGTAGCAGCACTCTGGCTAAAATGGTGAAGGCAAAATGAAATACAAAAAGCCATTGAAGTCAATCACAAATAGTGTAGAGTACCTGGGGTGCTTTATGCCCTCAGCTATGCATGTGGTCCTTTTCAACGTATGTATTTTGCATATATATTGAGGAATTTGTTTTCACCAGTACTACTTTAATTGGTACTGAGAACAGTGACAGTCTCTTAGAATTAATCTGCTTGTGATGGACAAGCCAAGAGAAGATGTGAGTGATCCAACAAAGAAGGATGGAAACACTGAACTGCAGAAGTGCTGAGGTTAGAAGGGTCCTCTGGAGACCCTTAAATCTGGCCTTCTACTCAGAGCAGGGTCACTTAGGACAGGATGCCCAGGACCGTGTCCAGTCTGGCTCTGAACATTTCCAATGATGTAGAATCTACCACGTCTCTGGGCAACCTGTGCCGGTGTTTGACCACCCTCACTGTAAAAAGGTATTTCTTATGTTCATACACAATGTCCTATGTTGCAGTTTGTGTCCATTGCCTCTTGTCCTGTTTGTGGGCATTATAGAGAAGAGCCCAGCTCTCCTTTCTTCATTCTCTCCCATCATGTATTTATGCACGTTGATAACGTCTCCACCTCACAAGTCTTCAGTTCTCCAGGCTGTAGAGAGCAAGGATTTCTCTGCTATTCTCCTCTTGTCCACCAACCCCGTCATCTCTTTGTAGAAGGCTATATCAAATTGGTTAACAACCTAGAGCTGAACATACAAGATTTAAGAACGTTAAGAGCATTCCAGATCTGGATCTTATCCTGAATAAAAGAAGACTTTAAAAAAGACAGATCCAAACCATTAGATCCAAATAGAGGTGGACTACACACTACAAGAAATGTGTATTCAGATCTGGACCTGGCAATCCAGACAATAGAAATTCGGTTTCAGAATCAATGAAAATGTAATTCAGAAGATCATGTGGTAGTGTCTCCAGAAAGTACATTATTGGATATTTACAACAAATATGTTTCATTGCATTACCAAACCACACACTCAATTGCTCCAAGACAATGTATGTTTTGTTTACCATACTGCTTCCTGCTCGATCCTGGGATGAATGTGCAGTTGGTGGTTGAACTTGGACACCACCACCCGATTCATGTCTCCTTCCACTGCTGTTGCTGAGAAATGAACCCTGCTGAATTGCAGGGTTTTTTATCCCCTGATAAAATGAAGGGGAGGTACTAATGTATGAACAGTAGGTAACAGCAGTGGAATTGTACCCAATGAAGAAAGGAACAGGACCACTGAAAATATCACACCATAAGTGTGATTTGACAAAATATGTGCCAACAAAAGAGGAACAAATATCCACATTCTGTATGGCTATCTCCATATCTCTATTAAAGCGACATTAACTATTTGTTAGTTCATTATAATCAATTAATAACCAAACTACAAATTATGATCGAGAATTTTTTTAAGTTCTATGAAGTAGTAGATCTACTGAATTTAAATGGGATCTCTTATATGGCTCCAGGCTCTTCACTCTATACCTAATTTGTGTAAGTGGATGCCTACCCTACAAGCACTTCTGCATATGCCTGATGTTGTGTAAGAGGGTAATGACATTGTTATTGGTTATGATATCTAGTGTCATGTTATGGCATAAATTGTGGACACATTTGTAGAATAGTGAAATTAAATCGTTAAATTATTTATAAAAATATAATTTTAATGCATTAATATATTTTTTATGTTCCAGTATATTTAACAGAAAGGAAAATGTTATTTCAGTAAAAGTGTTTTCACACTATCATGTCAATTTTCTCTGTATGTTAGGCATCATGCATTCCCCAATAACAGTATGGTACACAGATCCATCAGGGCATTATGTCACTTCTGGGAAATGAATCTATTTAATTTGACTGTAATCCAAGATATTGTACAGATTTAATTGTATCAGCATTTTAGCTTGAAATATATGCCATGGCAACATTTTATTTTAGAAGGCACAGAGAACAACCTAATTAATATTATAAATAAGAAATAAATGGCAGCGAAAATGGAAGTGGCTGCATAGATCTATCTATTACATGAATAGATATAATAAGATAATACACTGTATTTTAAATCCCCAATACTTAGCAGTGCAAAACTGCAGGGAATATCTTATTTACCAACATTCACTATTTAGTTTTAAATCTTAAATTAGTGGGGAGTGAAATTAAAAACAGATGAGAAACAAACTCACTGAACTGGAATTTAAGATAACGGTACTTTTTGATTAATCTTCTTTGTTTTATGGCAACATAAGGTGACTTTCATACTTACATGATAATTTTGCAAGTGTGTTACTGAAGTCATGTGACCATCATAGACAAATAGACTCAATTTGTCCTGCAAATTTAGTGATGCTTACTGCAGCTTTTTGACTAATGATATACATAGGAAAGTTTTAGTCTACATGTTATATAAAGAAAGCGTAGCCAGTCTTGCTGGAATACATCTATGTTGCAAAAATCAGGCAGAAATATCAGTACATCTCATCACAAATAAATGTGTTTCTATTTTGCTATTATTCAGGATTATGTAAAAGGCATGCCAATTTTTGCCATCTGAATTAATTAAGTGTACAATTAAAAGATGGGAAAGTCTCACCTCCTGCCTATCAGTTATATAAAAAGCACAGCCCTGCAGTTTTTCATAACCTGCTTCATGTCTTCTGAAAAATGGGTAATTTACTACATTCCCCGTTTTGTGACAAAGTAGCAATGCCCCATCCTTCCTTCTCAAATTTAATATCTATCCTTTCAGAAGTGAATTAATTTTTTTTTTAATTTAAAATTTTTTCCCACTTGAGCTGTAACAATTTCTGTTTAGACAACCCTCTTCCAGTGAACAGCCCAGCCTTTGCTGCGTACAATGTATTCACTTCATTTTTAGATTCTGCCTACATTATCTTTGGTGCCTGCGTCATTAAGCTCATTTTCTGCTTTCTTTCTTGATTTCTTGATTTCTTTCTTCTTTCTTTCTTGACTTCTTTCTTTCTTTCTTTTTCTTTCTTTCTTTCTTTCTTTCTTTCTTTCTTTCTTTCTTTCTTTCTTTCTTTCTTTCTTTCTTTCTTTCTTTCTTTTTCTCTCTTTCTCTCCCTCAATCTTCATTTCTCCCCTCCTTCCTTCTTTCGTTCCTTCCTTCCTTCCTTCATGTAGATGCAGAAACTACACTGTTTTTTAAAAAAAATACAAAAATTTGGTCAGCATAAACATTAGGACCTCTCAGTCTAACTGCATGCATTATGACTATTAAATCATTTAATTTACTTTTTCAGGTTGGCCATGATACCAGCTGTTCGTGCTGTTGGTTTATTCCTAAAATATATTTTTAAATGAATTTTCACCCATCTAGATCTGATGTGCAACACCAATTTTCCACGTGCTCAGGAAGTTGAGTTGCAGACAGCTTTTCCATATCTGACATGATTCAGCAGCAATAGGAAGAAACAGAGTTGCAAATGTTGTATAGGAGCAGGTAAAAAATCAAAAGCCTCAAGAGCAATTTGGAAAAGTCTGCGAATTCTACATCTACAGCATTGCATCTCTTGACTTTTTTAAATCTTTCAGGAGAGCAGATAATGAAGAGGAAACTTGGAAAATTAGGTTGGCATCAAAATTTAGCTCTAAATTTTTGCCATAGAAAACACAGATATTTATTTTTAAATTCAATCTTAATTTTACCCATAAATAGAGTTAAGCTAATATTTCAGAATATTTTTTCCCCATGGAATTTTATATCAACTAACAAATATCTCAGTACTATCACTTTTGATTTTCTGCTGCCACTGACTGTAAAACATCTTTATTGTTTAGATTTACTGTAAGCTTTCAGACAATATTAGTGCCTGAAATCTTGCTCTGGTAAACAAAACCATAGAGAAAGGACATGTTGGGAAGTGGCATAGTAAATTAAACTATGGCTAAGAGTCTAATCATAATTATATGAAGAAATTATCAGACAAAGTTGAAATTATTTTCCTAATACGTTAGTGTTCAGGAATTCAAAACCTATAAATTGGCTACTACTTAAGATTATAGACTTCTTATTCTGCACATAAGCAAATAATTAACTTTATGTTCTCTTCTTAAGACTCTCAGGCTCTTGTCCTTTTAATTATAAGATCCAGAGGGTAGCTTTTACATTACTATTATCTCTATTAAATTTTGAATAAAAGCTGCATTGGAACTTGATATATTGGTCATGTGTAATAGCCTGCTAGCTTCTTAAATGGTGTAAAGTGCTATTCTGATAAAGTAGCCAAGCATCAGGAAGAATGTACTTCAGATTCCCTTTTGCTCACATACAAACATGCACTTTTTAAAATGCCAGATTGGTCATTTTAAATAAGTAATTACTGTTAGGATTATCTGTGTTAGCATATTATAGAAGGGCAATCTAAACTTACTGATTTCTCGTATGTTTCTTTATTGTTTCTGATCATGCTGCCATAGGCTCAGTTTCCACACTGAAATAGGCAAACATTCAACATGACATTACAGATTTGTGGAAAAGGACAGTGAATTTAAACATTTTCATAGGTCTGAAAAACCAGTATCTTTTCTTCCTTTGTTCAGAAAGGAATAATGTGTGTATTGAAGAGCTGCACATAATTTGCTTGTGTCTTTTAAATATATATATTCATTACTATTTGTTGAAAGTTTGCCATTGATGCTTCTGTTAAAAGAAAACAAAAGATTTGACATAAATTATCTGAAAGGTTTTTTAAACTAGAAAACCTCCAACCATCTATGAAATTCAAGCAGCTTTGAAGTGTCGAAATTTTTTTATCTTTGTTTTTTCCTGACCAATTCCTTTGATTCCCACAGGTGCAGAGCAAACACAGCATTCCTCGGCACTCTTGGCAGTTGGCGTTGTTTGCACTTCCATTAAAAGAGCCTGACAGGTGGCAAGCTCTTATTAGATAAATAATCAAAGAACACCAGAGGCCAGCACAGCTTTCATCTTCTAACTTTCAGATGGTAAAGATGTCGCTCCTGTTTCTTTGAGACAGAAGACCAAATGGCAACAAACATGAACAAGAAGGATTTGGTAGCTTAGTGGCTGGAAAACTCTACGAGAACATCTAAATTTTGGGTCCTAGTTTCAGGACTGCTTTTGCATTTCAGGTGAAAAAAACATCATCTGAAAGATATCTGTAGCAGGGAGCAGTACCCATGCTGCCTACCCTTTATCCAGCTGTGTTCCTCATTAGGCTATTGTGTCACACTCTCCTTCCTTTGATCTTCTGTCTCTGTGAATCTTGGCAATTTTCCTTTCAGGGTGGCCCAGTTTCAGCAGGAAAGGCACAAAGGTGGATGGATCTGCCCTCTGTGACCCTCAAAAATGCCAGAAGTAGGTGGGAGGTGGGGTGCCCCTCCTCCCAGGCCTCAAGGATACCCTCCACAGGATATCCAACTCCATAGACTATATATAGGGGGTGAGAAACCGCAGGCTTGCTCTCAGCTCTGGCGAATGGATGGATAATGTATATTGAATTACCTGCACCAACTTCTGGCCACCCTGAACCGGATCTGACATTGTGGTATAATGCATGTATATGTTTCAGCTAGATAAAAAAATCCTCCCTAAAACACTCATGACACCATATTCCTATTAATATGAATCCTATGTGTACTGAAGGCGTATATGCTAAGCTCCAGAGAGAGGGGGAAAAGCTACCTAAGACCTTTTATTTATTCCTACAACTCACATAAAGAGTACTTAAGTTGGCAGTACTTGTCAAAACCATCCATGAAACCACTAAGTTGCAATAAAGACAAGTCTATGGTGCCAACCACTGTTAGGTGAAGGGGAATAGGAGCATGAAGATCACGGTATGAAAACAGACAGTTGTGCACCAGCCACAAGTTCTTCTCTAAAGGACTCTGTTCACTCGTGGCTTGACATCTTTAAGTGCTGGTCTTGGCTTTAGGACTGCAGTCTCTGCTGAATTCTTAGAATTCTTAGAATTTATGATGCTTGCAGCAATTGCATTGTTTAGTATGGCCATTGAAAATACAGGAGAGAAAGAAGGAAATATAGGTAACCTTGGGATTTTTTATTTTACCTGATGAGGGAAACCCTTTGATAAATAATTAAAGACTGTTATCAGAGGAGGAACATTGCCAGGATAAAAGTTTTTGTTTTAGTAAGATCCATACTGCTTTTAATAGTGCTTGATGGCAAAACATTTTAAATAAAAAGATATAATTTAGATGACTGTTTGAATGGTGGCCCTATTACTTGGCTGTATTATATTTTCAGGTGAGTGAATTAAATAATTGAAGAAATCCCTGGCTGCATTGGACCTTTTAACATCTCTTAGTTTAAAGGGCAAGATTACTAAATTATTTATCTCACTTCATAGATTTTGGCACTGGAGTAATAAGGAGCAGAACAAAATCACCACATAGTTCAGCTATTAAATGTCATGAAAGGAGAAATTAAAGAAACATGGAAGACATAGGGTTATGAGTAAACTATGTGCACCATTGCTTTATCTGACAAGGGACATCGGGATTGTTAAGAAGTCACAAAATAGGTGTCACTGGAGCTCTCCCTGAAGGGGCCTTTTCTGATGCATCTGCTCACAGGCTCCTAGAAGGCACTAATAACACTGATTTCAGAAGGATGGGCATGCCAGCACCACAGCTGTGACCAGTTTATCCAGCGTCCTGGTGAGGAGGAAGGGTGCTCTTTTATATTGGGAATTTGGAGATCTGGATTCTAGGCTACATTCAGCTGAAACCTCTGAGGCTGAAACCCATGTGGGAGCATGATATCTTTATTCTGTCAGGCCAGACTGCTGTGTTTGAGGACTCTCCTGTGTGCTGAAGCTGACACGGGTCTCTGCAGAAAAAAAATGCAGCCAGAGACTCCTCGGAAAAAAAGTAAAATTCTTAGGCACTAGGTCTGACTGCCACTCCACTTTTTGCAAGTATGCCTTAATGCAAGAGGCAAGTGTGGTTGACAGTTTCATGTTCATCCTTTTACAGAACTAGGAATCACTCTCTCCCTCAGGACCTTAGGTTTGCTAATGTGTGATTGTCCAACTTCAGCAGGTTTTCTTCCAGTGTTGCTAATCACCTAGTACCTGCTGATCCCAGCATACTACCGGGAGAGGAGAGTACAGCTGAGTCACAAAGGAGAAAGGCCTCAAGCTCTGGTCTCGTTTCTGGATGAAGCAATTAGCCGGTGGAACTGAAAAACACACAGTGGTCTCCCAGGCCTTTGCCTGTTATACTTCCAGTTGGAAACAGATTCTAAAGGAGCAACAGAGGAAAGGCAAAGAGCCATATGTGTGCTGGTTATGGCCAGGATAGAGTTAATTTTCTTTGTAGTAGCTGTTATGGGGCTATGTTTTGACACTGAGATGTTTTACCTATTGCTGTGCAGTGCTTACACAAAGTCAGGGCCTTTTCTGCTTCTCACCCCACCCCACCAGTGACTGGGCTGGGGGTGCAAGGAGGCGGGAGGGGACAAGACTGAGACAGCTGACCCTAACTGACCCAGGGGATATTCTGTACCATATGATGTCAGGCTCAGCAATAAAATTAGGGGGAAGATTGGTGGGAGGGCTGCTGCTTGGGGACTGTTGGCATCAGTCAGTTGGTGGTGAGCAGTTATTTTTCATTTGCATCACGTGTTTTTCTTGGGTTTTATTGATCTCTCTTTCTTATTTGCCTTTTCGCATTATTATTAACATTTATTGCTATTATTATTTTCATTATTATTTTATTTTATGTTATTTCAGTTATTAAACTGCTTTTATCTCATCCCCTGAGTTTTCTCACTTTAAGCCCCTCCAATGTTCTTCCCCCATCCTGCTAGAGGCAGGGAGTGAGTGAACTGCTGTGTGGTGCTTAGTTGCTGGCTGGGGTTAAGCCACCACAATATGAAATGTTCAGGTAATTTCTTCATGTTGTGTTGATGTATCTTTTCTTTAGCTTTTCAGTCCTGTAAGTAAAAGCATATTCTCTAGTGCACTGTCTGATTGCTTACAGGTGTTTCTTACAGCATTGAGGAGCCTTGAAAGGGATACTGAAGAACATGAGAGGACTTATGATCAAAGGTTGTGATTACATGCAAGTTAAAAGAGATAGGTCTCTGATTTTTCTCATCAGGAGGTGGGGCTCGCTCTTCTGCCATATATGGAGTTGTTCTTGATGGTGGGCTTTCAGCAGGGTAATGTTTTAGAAATTATTTTGCTTGGTCACCTTCTTCTCACATTGTTTTTGAGTAGAACCCCAGTGCTATGCTATTATGTTTATTTTAGTCAAACTCATGTCCCAAAGGATGTGCAGAAACCACAACACAGTTTTAGATAAGCAGCTGAATGAATTTGCTAAAATAAAAAATTATTAGATTAAAATAAATGTCTATAGATGGATGATGTTACTGAAATCTATACTGTGTTGATCTTCTCAAAATATTTCTGTTGGGACATTTTTCATTTTACATTCTTTTTTGTCTGAAAAGTGTCTGATTATTTTAAAATATTTTTTTCTATAAATCAAACAGCTATAACCCAAATTTGTAAGTCTGAAACAATGGGGGATGTTCATGTAGCCCTTATTCGTCAGGTACTGAGTTTTGCCCCAACTAAGGTAATACCCTGAGCCAACATTCAGTGTCATTCAGATGACTCATTTGTTAGTCTCCTGAAGTGATGCACCTAATCTAGTGATGATCCTATATACCTTTCTGGTTTATTACTTTTTTCCAAATAGAGTCATTAAAATAATATAAATTAGCAGTCTGTTGTTAGCAGCTGCACACTATTACCTCAGTAGTAAGAATCTGATTTGTTTGTATTGTTTGTACTGTATAGGAAACCTTCCTAAAATCAAGATCCATGTTGTGTACTGCTTCATTCCTGCTGCATTATTGCAGTGCCATCAGGAACATTCATCAAGCATGATCTTAATTTAATTAGTCCATCCAGTTTCCTTTTAGTATTATTTCCTACTCTATATGTATGGGATCTACGTTAGTCAGCCTGCACTCTCTCGTACTTGCTGTGGTCTGACATTTTACATTCTTTTCCTGCTTTCACAAATTCACAGATTCTCTCTCTATGGTTCCGGTTCCTCGTAAACTTTTTATGTTCTTAAAGATTTATATCCATAAAAGCTTTAGGCTGATGTCAGAAGTCTTGCTCAGAAATAAAAAAACCAAACAAACAAAACAAAAAAACCAACCAGGCATTTTCAAGCCATGTTGTTACTCCCACTCTTCTGCAAATAGTTAGGCAAATACAGTAATGTATTTCAGACACAGTTTTTCTTACTGGACAAGAATAACAACAGGTATAAACCAACACCAACTCCAACTCCTGTTTTCTCATGTAAACAGTGGCGTTGACTTTATTACAAACATGAGCAAGGCATTTGCCTCCAGCTTAGGAGAGAAAAAAAAAGAAGGTTGTCATTTGGACCAGACAGTATCTTTTCAACTTCCCACTGAGTGACTGAGCCTTCTGATTAATCTTTTGTATACATAGAAAGAGGGCCAGAAGAATATTTTGTGCGACTTGCTCACCAATATGGAAATATCAAATGGTGACAAAGAAGGAGAACATGAGTTAGAAAGCAAATCAAACTTATTGGAATATTTCCCTTATAACAAATGAGACTATATTTACATTGAAAATACAAATATAAGCCTATACTAATATCAGGAATCTTATAAACCTCAGAATTGTAACACAGTGATAACTGTATTATGATATCACATCATGAAAAAGAGAAGCATATTACACTAGATATTTTTGGAGTATAAGTCATGCTAAAAGAATACAGATTTAGCTCCTATGTAGACAACTCCGGAGATATAAAATTAGCTGTTTTAAAGATTGTGACCGCATTAAACATAAACACAACCTTTCCGCATGACCAGCTTTCTTCACAAGCCCTGGGAACAGCTCTCTAATGTCACTTCCAGTCCAAACTAAAAAGACATGAATCTTATGTTTGCTTTTCTGTCATCACAGTTTCTTGACCACCTAAGGCCTCTCTTTTCAGCAGTGGTCATAGCAATTTGATTCGCTGGAACACACTGAGAAAGGCTAAGAGCCAGACTCCTTGCTCTCTCAGTTGGGCAGAATTAGCTGTCAAGACAAGTGTGAAATAATCAAAACAGCTGAGAAAATACAACACAGTCTCCCTGGTAAAATCATACTTGGTCATTGGAAGCAAAGGGTTGTGGCTCAGGAGCTGCTGGCTGTTTACAGTGTGTGACAGAGAATTGCTTTTCCTTACAGAGGCCCCAACTCTACTACTACTACTACCTTTAACTCTGCGTAGTGGAGTGAAGACACACACACTCACACTTGGAAAACACCAACGGTTTACTAACATTGTTTCATTTCAGCAACATTTTATATAATTACTTTTAAGTGACAAAAGGCATGAAGAAGTTTGTAGAGCGCAGTGCCCCAAAGGGTCCTTTCTCGAGCGAGCAGCTATATACCACTGCACGAGGAAGACACACACGCTTGCAATTTCTCTTCAGGTTGAGCATTCTGTATCCTTCTGTGCAGAACTCTTAGTTTCAGAAAGAGAGATGTGATACNTTTTTTTTTTTTTTTCCCTCCAATCCTCTGTGTACTCTCAGAAATCTGCAGATCCTGCTGAGAAAAATCTGAACTCTGAACCCTCTGAGCCCTGGTATTGCAAGTTGGCATTATCATCTCTTTCAAACATGTTTGTAAATAAAATGAACTGCATGTGTATTTGATACTCACTGTTAGTTTGTGCTTACCAGATTGAGTTTTAAGGTGGCAGTTCAATATCTTCAGAGAAGTTTAATCTTTTAAAATTTTCTGGGGAAAACACAGGCCCTATGGACTTCCAGGTGTCTAAGAGCTTACTAGGAATTTATGGCTCTCATCTTTGACCTTACATTCCTTGAACTCTGCTTGTATTCTACCTTAAATGCCAGGGGTTTTATTTTTATTGTAATTTATATGCAGTTAGTTCCTCTGATTTTAATTGCAGCCACAACACTAAGCTGCTACTCAGTTTGAGCGAGAACGGCAATACAGTGTTGCATATTTTTCTTCCTTATTTAACTGAAAGTGACTTGTAAGAGATTTAGAATTATGTAATATCAAAGTGACAGAAATCGTGTTCAATGAATAAGCGTCTTTCTAATCCTGCTCTGAATTGCAATGTTATTTGCACCAATGAAGATAAGATGTAATTCTACTGAAATCAGATGAGTTATTCTCAGGTATGTTGCTGTAAAGCACAAAGAATAACTGTTGAGGCCTCCAGAAAGCTTCTGTTTTAAAATTTAGCATTTGACAGGCTACAAAAGTAAGAGCAAGAGTACGAGTAGGTACCCTTCAACATTTACATAGTCAGGATTATCTGGTTGAATTCTGTTTCTGGGTTCCTTTTCATGGTAATTTCACAGAGAGTATTTGATAAAAGGATGCTGTAAATGTAGGCCCAGGAGTGGAAGGAAGATATACAAATCCTTTTTTCCAGATTTTTTTGTCCTAGAACTGTGGTTCCCAAGAAAATTAGTGCCTTGTTAGTATGTAGCACAAGCTAACAATTACAGCTTGGCCTGTGCTGACTCTATGGGAGAAGATGAGAAGATAGCAGCAGACTTGGAGCCAGAATAGGGCAGGGGGAAGAGGAAGAGCTGAAACCAGTGACATACAGAGAGATAACATTGAGTACTCTCAGGTATGAAGAAGTTGCAAAAATATTGGATACTGTCATTGCTGGGGCTCTGCCATCCCTTTGAATATAATAGCAGAAGCTAGGGAATTTTTATGTTTCATCTGAATATTTAACTGAACAAAAACATCAGGTCCTAATGCTCTTCCAGACTAGCAAGGCTACTGATGCGTACGGAAGCTAATGAAATGTCAAAAATTAATTACCTGGGTACTGAAGCAAAGATAGTTGTGAAAAACTAAAGCCTTTGCTTTTAGTAGTGATTTTCTCAAGAAGAATCTTTAAGTGCTCTGTTGAGCAATTCTGTGATATGGTAATGTCTAACATATGTTGGCTTGCACAGTTAAGACTTTGTTTCTTGTGTTTCTAGTACCTGGGAAAGTTGACTGAGTCTAAGCAACTGTTTTCTAATTTGATTATATATGAGAATATTAATGGTCCAGATGTTTATTCGATATATTTAAATTTGTTTATACTTACTTGGGAGATATCCAGGATGCAGTAGAAACATGGCAAGTTTAATTAATTTCAAATTTCCAGCTTATTTCCTCTGTTGACGCTCGGCCTGATGTTAGGAGTAATGTACTGTGTTGTTCTTGGAACCCAGTAATAGCTAGTGTTTCTGATACTTGTGTGTTTCTACTTTATTTTCCACTCACTATTCTCAGATATAAATAGGCTAAGTCTTTCAGAGGCATGAGTTCAAATCCAGCCATGCAGTTACACCACTTGCAGTATGTCAAGATTTGTCCCACATTCTCCTCTGAAATACTTTATTGGGATGTTTGGAATCAAACTGATCTTTGTTTTGTATTAGCTTGATTAATAGACATGTAATTATAACATAATTGAGCAAGAAAGCTTCTGTCTCAGAGCAAGTTATACACATGCATTCCACTTCTATATTTTGTAATTATCCAGTAAGAAATCCTGCACTCACTGTCATCACTTTATTATGGTATTCTGTGTTCTTTACACATGGGATGAATAATAATGACAACTGTTTGGGGTTTTTTTTTTTGCCTATTAATTACCAAGTAATGTTTTCACAAAATGTTTTCTCCTACTCAGCCAACTCTATAGATGGTCAGCCCATGTTAATAAAATTAATTATTTGTAATTTTGCCCATTATTTCATGAATAATTTATCTGGAAATAATTGGTCCAGATTCTCAGATGCTTTTAATCAGAAGAGCTCTATTGGAACCTGAGGAATTTTAAAACCAGCTGAAAATTTCACCCATCCATCTGCTTCCACAGTGGCTTTAGTGTTGAGCATGGGTGTTAACATGGTATTAATTCGTATAAGCTAAGATTGCTTTACTTGTTAACTTTTGTTAATGCTCTTGAATACTCTCACAACCTTAGTGATATCTTAATAGTATAACATTTGAGTTGATTTAGTTGGCTAAATCTTCAAAATCTTTACGAGACATCAGGTGCTCAAGAAAACATACACTTCAAAGAAAACCACAGCCAAACCATGATGTTTTAAGAACAAAATAAGGACAATCCCTTTTATGTACTGATTGTGACAGCCGTGTCAATCATATGTACTATGCTCTTAGTTCCTGCTCTCCTTTCTGTAGGCATTATTGCAATTGCAAGATTCACAATCAAGATAACTTTGTACTGGCCCTCCCACGGCACCACAGTGAGGAACATTAGAGCTGAAAAAGAAATGACTTTGTCCCAAATGTCTTTATTCCAGTAAAAAATACAGTCACTGAGCAGCAGCTCCTGCAGATAGTAGGTGGATCAAAATCTCAGCATGTGCATTATCTAATGAACCTGGGTTCCAATTTTAGCGTGTCATTTGAAAGAGATCACAAAATTCAGATTGTGAGGTTTCTGCCTAATGCTCTATGTTGTAAGCAGAGTAGGACATCTATAAATAAAGGACATATGAATTGTGTAGATTTCTGTTATATTGTAAAAGCCTTAAAAAAAATGGAAAAGTAAATAGTTTAAGAGGAGTTAAAAGTTTGTGGGGTTTTTTTGACCAAAACTTTTAGAAGAAAAGTTAATGTTATCCCTCATTAAATTGCAAGAAATGTTTTCTCCTGTCCCTTCTATCAGAAACAACAATAGTGAAACTGAATTAAACTGCGGTATGAAGAACCTTTAACAGAATTTGTAAGGCCCCTCTTTCACTTCAGTAGAAAGGACAATATTCCTGCAAGGAAACACTGAGATTGAAAATGCCAGAATGCACTCACAAATACACTTCCTCAGTTTTATTCAGAAAGCTGAGACCTAGTTTGTGGGGCTCCATGTGAGGGAGCAGGGGAAGGAGAAAAGAGTGGGGTTCCGCAAAACTGAGTGCCAGAAAACAATTTTTTTTTTCAGGTATAACTGGTATCCAAAATACCAAACATACTCAATTTCCACATTCTTTCCCATAGGTGAAGCTTAGCACAAAATACTGGTACCATCCAAGTCTTTTTGTTTGAGAGTGACATGGTGAATACTGAATAATTTTTGATATTGTTGACCAAAAGAAAACAAAATGCCTGGAGGAAAAAGTAGACGAAAACTCCCCAAAAAATGCTCAGACATTATTGGAAAAATTGTTTTTCTTCTAATTATTCCTATTACTATGATAACTCAATTATTTTGTGCCCTCACATCTAATTTAGTGTAAAAATTATGAATGTTGGTAATGTTAGCTAATGCCAACGTTGTTTTGTTGTTATCATTCTTTATTTTGAAATTGATTGGGCAATTTTGGGGGCAAATATTATTTACCAGACCATGTAGAAAGTTCTGCGTCAATGGAGTGGGTAGCAGATTTTCATCTATAGGCATGGAATTTTGTAATAAACTGTAAAGAATATTTTGGGTGTTTACCTGTTTTTGCTAATCCTCATTTATTGCTTTGAAAAAGACCACATTCAAGATCTAATTCTGTGCAAACTTTTATTTGTGGGCTGAAGGTATTTGATACAATACAAAATTAAAAGTAAGAGTAAGAGTAAATACATTCAAATGTGTTTGAAGAATCACATCAGTTTCTTTCAATCAATTATAATTTAGCTAGCTTGAACTATTATTTCTTTGAAGTTCATATTTTGTGTCTGTCTCCTACAACATATAATTTGTAATATTTCATATCTAAATAAAGACTGCTCACCTCTAAAATTATCTGATTTACCATTTGCGCCTTGTATTCTGAGTGCTTGTTTTCAGTCATAGAGAATTTTTCATAAATTCATCTCTACACCACTTCTGAATTTTACTTGCTTTTTTAGCAGGTAGGCAGATTTCCTTCTTTATAATAAGACAGAATATCTAAAAGACCTGGTGGGAAAGTTTACCATTAATTTTAAGTACTGCTCAGTTTAGTAGTTTGTAAAGGAATTACTGAAATTTCCAATTTCTATTACTTACCATTCATTAATTTATTTGTGAATTATGTTGATACCTCAAATATAACTCCTACTTCCTGTTGGATGACAGATAGAAGGAACTGAATAACCTTTTTGGTTCCATCTGTAAATGTTTTCCTTTTTTCTCCTCAAGGAAGGGGATGTTTCCTTTCTCCACTATATTAACATCTTTAAGGACAACCTTGTTTTAGTAAAAGAATGGTCCATCCCAATACTCAGGAAAATGATTATACATGTCAGCTTGGTTGAATGGGAACCTAATGACACAGAAGTAAAGACAGGCTACAAAGAAGGAATAGAAAAACACTGTTTGGGCATGTAGGGATGGTGTTAGGAAAAACAAAGCTACTGCATTTGAAACTGGCAAGGGTTGTCAAGGGCAACAAGAACTTAGAACCACTGAATCATAGTAAAAGGTGAACATGAAAAATGTGAGGCCATTGCTGAATAAGGTAGATCGTTTAGTGACAGCAGGTGAAGATAAGGTGATGCTTTCTAAGCCTCAGTGTTCAGGGGATATATCTGTCAACTAGTAAAAGGGGAATGTCACATCTGTCTTCAAAAAGGGCAAGAAAACAGGAAACTACTCAATAGTCAGCCTTACTTCTGCTCTGGAAAAATCACAAAGCATGTCCTCCACAAAACCATTTATAAGCACACAGAGAAGAAGATGATTAGCTGATTGAGTGATTACCCATCATGGATTGATGAAGAATAAAACTGATTGACTTCTATGACAATCCGTGGATCTATTGACCTTTGGATGAAGGAAAAGAGGTGGACGCTGTCTATTTTGATTTTAGCAAGGCTTTTGACATGGTGTCCCACAATATACTTGTATCCAAGTTAGTATGTTACAGTCTAGATTAGGTGTATATTAGATGAGTGAGATGTCAGGTTCAGATGGTATTGGATAATCATTTGTTGTCTGCCTGGATGCTGGTCACAAATGGAGTATCATGGGAGCTGTTCTCTTTAATATCTTTATCCATGGCCTGGAGTATGCAATGTAGTTCACTCTTTAATCAGCACTTTTAAAATACACATTAAGTACGGTCCAAATATATATTAGACTGCCTCTGGAACCCTACACTCAGTTTTAGTGCCACCCTCCCCCCTCCCATATAAGAAAGACTGGAGAGAGTTCAGTGGAGGCCACCAAGGTGGAAGGCAGCTGGAGCACTTGTCCTGTGAAGAGCGACTGGACTTCATGCATCCCGGAGAAGAGACGATGTCAAGGGGATTGAGGAAAGTGTGCCTGGAGGGCCTATATGCAAGAGAAAATTTCTGAGAAAAGAGCTAAGCTGTCTATACCGCAGTGCATGGTGGGATAGCTGCAGACAATGGTCTTAAATTAAAACAGAGTAAGTTTGGACTGGGTGAAAGGAAAATAATTTTCATAGTTGGAGGATCCAAGCAGTGGAGCAGGTTGCCCAGAGAGGCTGTGCAGTCCTCATCCGGTTGTGTTCTCAAGGATCAGTCCTGAGCAACCTGCTGTGGTCTCATAACTGACCCTGCCTTGAGCAGAGGGGTTTGACTAAATATTTCCTGATGTCCCTTCCATCCTGAATGGTTCTGTGAGATTCTGATGCCCGAACACTCCTTGTTGGTTTAGGCTGACAGCTCCCATTCACTTTGAATGGCAAAGTTATGCATTATTATTCCTTTACAAAAATCTCACTTGTTGTGCGTGCTTTGAGGCCAAACACATAGGCTAGTGTCTGAACTGCACCCTGCCCTTTGTGCTAGACATCACACAGAACAACATCTTCACCAGAATAATTTGTGGTAGTTTGAAAACAACGTGAGCATAAGAAGCTTGGCCTTTGTGCTCTTGAATAGCTAATTTTGCAGAGCAAAGAAGTGCAAAAATCAAACATCACAACAAATTCCCATTTTATGTCCATCACCTTGTATTTTTGTTGCCTCTATGAATGAGCAAGATAAATCAGGAAGAGCTTCACTGGAAGTAGCGCTATGAACAGAAGCAAGAACCCACGATTTTTTCAAATGGTTTCATTGTCTCTGACAGTATCATTCTTCTTTCATATCCTGTCAATGTTATTCCTGTATTTGGAGGTCCAATGTTTTAAATTAATCTGTTCAAACTTTTCTAGAGCATTCTAATGCAGTCTGCTCTTTCAGTTTTCTATTTTTAATGGAATTACCTTGAGTCACTTCATTTAGAAATTAATTCCATCTAAAATTTAATTTTTCTGTAAGTGCTAAAAATCTTACAATGTTACAACTAAAGATAGTTTTAGATACCCTTCAGCTATAGACATACTTTAGACTTTCTCTTTTAATTACAATAGTAATATTTAGTTCACTTTTTATTAAGTAGTCAAGATATTTTCCATAATTACACCTTCAATATCTCTTACTCCTTTAGAATTTTTATGTATTCCTTAAGAAAAGTTGCTTCAGACATGTAAGTATATATATTTACCATTTTAATAAAGCCCACTTCCTCATCAGATTATATGACATTTGTCATCTGGATTTTAACACGATTGTACCTTATGTTTTAGGGGAATTACATATTTCAGAGCTAGCCATGGTAGGAACTGTCTTGGCAGGCAAAGTATCTCATTAGTGAGAGTTCACCAGGTGTTCATAAGGATATTTTCCTTATGGGACTAGGAGAAAATTAGAAAATTAGGGTTTTTTCAAATGAAAAAGTTTGCAGTTTCTTTAATATGAATTGGCAGTGCAGCAGAACCCAGGTTCACACTTTGTCTTGTAAATAACAGGAGAGAATTTTCTGGCAAGAAAGAAACACTCCTTTTGGGAAAATGGGTCTGTTTATTAATTTTAAATAGGAATCACATTCACAGTTCCCAAAAAATGCCTTCATTTTTCTGGGTCATTTACTTTTTCCAAAGTTTTAAAATTCAAAAGAGGAACAAAATTGCAATCAACTGACACACACTTTCAGGGATTTTTTTCCGTCTAGCAGGAACTACTTTTATAAAGATATTGTCCAGCTTTGTACACCTTTCAGAAACAGAAATCAGAAAAATTTCAGTTATCTGGATAGGTCGCAATTCACATGGAGGACTGAAATTAATTGTAGCGGGTTAGAAATGCATCAACATAACTCATTCAGTGGTTCCAAAAAGACATGAGTAAACAGAGATCTGTGGTGAAAAAGAGAATTCTATGTCAAGTAATTTTAGACAACTAGAGGTAAACCCAGGAAAATATACTACATTTGACATTAATATAAACTGCATAAAACAGTTGTATCCAAGAAACTGATGCTGGAAGAAATTCAGTGCTGCTGCTTTTCTTTTTTTTTTTTTTTTAATGTTTAAAAAAAAATTAAGGGTTTTCAATTTTTGTAATAATCTTGTGGGTTTTGTATTTTTTATTTAAAAACAGTTTTATTGAATAATATGAGGTTTTATAAAAAAATCTACAGCAGAGGATGAGAATCACATGATAGTGGACGGAAGTGAAAGACCAGAAATTCTCCCCAAAAGCCATACTGAATTTACCTTTCAATTTACTGCGGTTTTGAGTATTGGGGTTTGTTACTAGAAAGAATTGTGTAAGTTTTATTTGACACAGTGTAATTTGATCTTACCTGCATTAACTAACTTCACCCCAGTAGAGTGTCCTTCTAGGAAGGATGGCCTTATATTCTTCATCCTAGCTGCCTGTAATGAAGGTGTGTTGTTGTCTGATGACATTTCTGAATATAGTCATTCCTTTTCCTATGTTTTCATGAAAATGATAGAACTCTCCTGCTGGTTGATCTGTAAATGTAGAAAAAGATACAAAAATTTTCAAGGGATGTCAAATGTTTGTTTGTAGATCGTGTGATTAATAAATGAGTGAAGTAATACATACTGTGGTACTGGCAACGTGTATTATTCTTCTGAAAATTGCGTTCATGATCATCATGTTCATCAGTATGTTCTCAGTATGCAGTTTTGTTATTGTTCTGAAGTTGCATCCTATTCTTTCTTTGATGCCTGACCTTGCCACTTTAAAGAACTAACCTGATGTGTTAGATCACTGAATGAAGAGTTTCTCTGAAAAACTCTTACTTGGAAACAAGAAAGGCAAGAAAATTATAAAAAGCACCAGACTTTTCAAATAATAAAGGCCTATACAAACTACTAATTTGTAGCTTTGAGAAGCAACAAAATCCAAGTCCTTTTATTGTGTTTTTAAGATTTAATATCTTAAAAATATAAGAAAATTTTAGAAAAAGTGAAACAGCATACCCTATAAGGCATTTTCTGTACGACCTAAAATTTTGTCAGCTTCTATGATCAGGCAGTCAACAACATGATGCAGTATTACAGATGTGTGCTGCTATGGTTTCAGCTAATAGGTACAGGGATCGCAGAAGACATTTTTGTACACACAAGAGGTGACCAGTTATTACAGATGTCTTTAAATCACAGAATCACAGAATTGTCATAGTTGGAAGGGACCTCTAGAGTTCATCTCATCAAACTACTCTGCTAAAACAGGATTGCCTGGAGAACATTACTCAGGACTGCATCCAGGCAGGTCTTGAAGGTCTCCAGAGAAGGGGACTCTACACCCTCCCTGGGCAGCCTGTTCGAGTGCTCCGTCACCCTCACCATAAAGAAGTTCTTCCTCATATTTGAATGAAACTTCCTGTGTTCCAGCTTGTGCCCATTGCCTCTCATTCACCTTGTTCCAAAGGATGAGTTTTGTTACCAGCTATGGAAACCAGTACATTTTTACTGGTAATCTTAGACAGACCTTTGACTTTGTATATCCTTAACACAAATACACATCCTGGAATCTGGACCAGTAAATATAGTAATAATTTCTTGAGCATTTTTATATAGTTTGCTCAGAATATTTAACCATAAAAGACCATACTGAACATGTGTATGCTTGAATCCGACTGTTACATTTGTGTATAATTTAAGAGTGGACAATATGACATTTAGACAGTCATGAAATGTTTCTGTATCTGTCTAGTCAGGTAAACTGTTGTTATTAAATATAATAACAGGAAGAATGAACTCCTGTTTTTCAAGTAATAGAAGTGAAACTTTGGGTCCTTTGAAGACCAATGGAAATTTTTACTTGATTTCAGTGGGACCAGAATTTTTACCAGTCTTTCTCTTGTTTGTTGTGTAATCAACAAAGCTTGATACCTTACCGTGTTCACATTTAAATTGCTTACGGCATTCTTAACCTCATTCACATGGGTGATACATGCGTAGTTAAGTCTGGACTTCCTTTAGAGAGAGGTGCTACCTTTAAATAGCTCTCTCTAGACTGGAAGATTCTGTGTTTGGTTAACCATCAGACTGACAGATTTCTGTGTCTAGTCATTTCTTGTGACACAGCCTCACCTGAAGGATGTCATCTCCTTGGGCACATGACTGAATGTC
Source organism: Nycticryphes semicollaris (assembly GCA_013400055.1). Lineage (NCBI taxonomy): Eukaryota > Metazoa > Chordata > Aves > Charadriiformes > Rostratulidae > Nycticryphes > Nycticryphes semicollaris. Next base: position 42,197 of record VXBJ01007094.1, on the reverse strand, counting down.
TTCATTAATCATGACATTCGCATTAGTCAGACACTGAGGTCACCCTTACTAGCAGCTAAATGTCAGCAGAGAAAATTCCACGGGCCTAATGCAACTTGCATTTAGAACAGTAATGTCTAAAAAAATCTCCTGATTCCTGATGTTATGGATTTTCTGTGTTGGTAAAAACATTTGTTCTTTAATACTTAAACACAGTAATATTTAATTTCCTTTTAGCTAAACTGAAATGCATTGTTTAGTGAATATGTTCTAGCTGCTGTTAACAAATATTACAAATTTTCTGCATTTTAAAACCAAGCCTAATGTTGAAAAATATAGAAAGGATAGTCATGGAGAAACAGATCTTATGGATCAGAGAAAATATGCATAGCTACCTTCAAACATTGGGCATACCCATAAAAATATTCTCTGTTTTGGAATGCAGTGTCTCAGCTCCTAAATCAATTACGCCAGTCAAAATTGGACGTGCTGTACATTCAACATGTAGTTCTGTAATACATTAATTTAGAAAAAATGCAGTAACTGGTCATTTATTAAACTAACAAAACCCCATTTACTGGTGCCAGGAATAACTGCACATTTTCAGCAAGGAAAAAAAGAAAGTTTTTGCTATGTAAATAATAGATAAAGAACAACAAAAAAAGCTATCTTCTCTCAAGGGAAAAATAAACTTCTATAAGCCCAATTTGTGCAGAAAGATCCATTAGTCAGGAAATTAGTAAGCCGGAGTTTGTCCTATGACTCTGAAGGGAATAAGTTAATGTTGGGAGTTTGGTGTCTTAAATAAGAAATTGCGGAAGGAAGGAAGAAATTTCAGCATTTCATTATTTCTCACTAGCAATTTGCTCTAACAACACTTTGTCTGGACAAACATTTTACAACACCGGTGTATAAACTGGAAGAACACTGAGTGTTATAATAAAGTTATTAGTATCAAGAGGCTATCCTGTGGCTCCCAACACTTCCACTCTGGGCCTGTTCTGCATCCCCAGGGGGCTTGCAGAGGTGTGCCATTTTAATAGACACCAGGAAAAAAGAATAAGGTCTGGAGTATCATCTGTCTGAAGGTTAGATTCTCGATTGAGTTATGTACAAGGAGATTTCTAAGCCTCAGAAGAACCTTCTATGTTCTACATACAGGTATGGCATTTTTACCACTTTTATTTCATTAAGCATGATGGTCCACGCTGCCATTTTTTTAGGCACAAAACTGCATTTCGAATGCCTAAAGGAGTTAAGACACATTTCCTTGCAGGATGGCAAAATTTGAGAGTAGTGGGATACTGTGGATATCCTGACACACTGTATATGCAAATCCAGTGTTCCTAATCTTAAAATGCTTATGGGTAAGGTTTGGCTGTCATCCAATAAGATCATCAAGTCCAACCGTAAACCTCATGCTAGCAAGTCCACCACTAAACCATGTCCCTAAGAGCCACATACATATGTGCACTTACAAGAACATATAATTCTTTAACTATTTTCCTCTGAAGACAATGCCAACCTTTCCACAGCTGTGATGGTAATACTGGCTGTCTGGGAGCATATACACAAGAAAACTCATGTTCACAATATGTTTTTAACAGATGTTTGTAGGATACTTATAAGACAGCTAGCATCTGCATTTTCTAATTCTTTGCCTTTCTCCCCTTTCAGTCTCGAAATTGATCCTGAAAGCTCATTGCATCACAGAATTATATGGGGTTAGAAGAGACCTCTGGAGATCATCTAGTCAAACTCCCCTGCCAAAGCAGGTCCTCCTAAAGCAGATTGTGCAAGAATGTGTCCAGGTGGGTTTTGAATGTCTCCAGAGACAGAGACTCCATCACCTCTCTGGGCAGCCTGTCCCAGGGCTCTGCCTCCCTCAAAATAAAGAAGTTCCTCCTCATGTTTAGATGGAACTTCTTATGTTCAAGTTTGTGCCCATTACCTTTGTGCTGTCATTGGGCACCACTGCAAAAAGACTGGTCCCACAGAAGGCAAAGTGTAATCAAGGGGGATGAAAAAGAAAAAAATCAAAACTGGAAGAGTACTATATAACAAAAGCTCTTTTTCTTGTAACATAGGGCAAGTTTCTCTAATTCAATAGAAGTCAGAATCCCTTAGGTATTTAAAAAATCCCACTTTGTTTACCTCTAACAAGGCTATTCTCTGATTGCTTATGAAGACCTTAGGACCCCACAAGGGAACATGCCTGATACAAAGCTTTTGTGAGAATTATCCAGCTCGGATTTCCTGGAAAAGCAGTCACAAAGGTACATGAAAGAGCAAAGGACTGAGGGTGTGACACGACTTTCATCAAAGTTACATGGGAATGTATCTCTTCTTGAAAACACAGTGGCAATATGTTTGTGAGAGATTCGGTGATGCCTGTACTATAAATCAGTCCTGCAAGGATGACTGTGCATCTTAAACTTCCGTGACATAAAGATTAAAAAAAACCAAAATGGTCTTTGATATTTGGGATGGATTGTGCAACTGTTTAATGGGTTTATTCATAGCTACTGTACACTATGTTCCTTCAAAAAGAGCAGGCCAGGCTGTAGAGAGGCTGGGTGATTATTTTGCTTTCCCTGTTGCACATGGGATTGCATTGGGAACCGCCTGCAAGGAGGGAGACAATTTATCCCCTGACAGTAACAGGGGTCCAGATGGTGAGGTGGGGTAGGGAGAGTTAAAAGGGAGGAGTAGAAGTCTTCTCAGCAAATTAACTGTCTTCAGCAAGGGCAGGAGTTGTCTTGGAAGAGAGATTGCAGGGGAGAGCAAAGAGCAGACATAAAGCCTGGCCTGAAGAATAACAGGTATCAAAACTGATGCTCAGAAGCCAGAAATGAGCCTGGAAAGTGTTTTGTAACCTAGAAAACCTTGCAGTTGTTAAATTGAAACCACAGTAGGGAAAAAAATGTATGAGTTCTAGACACAGAGAATGACGTTATTCTGCTTTGTCTTGTGTTTAATGCCAAATCTAAACCCTGTACATTGTGTCCTCCATGTTCAGTCAAATATAGATTAGATTATGTCTGTATTTCTATCAAATTACATCCTAGTAATGAAGTCTACATGGTGGTGGAGAAGCAGTTTTGTCTCAAATGTTGATGTGAATACCAGCATTGAATTACCATGATATCCAAAGCTCTGCTGTATGTCCTAGCTATGGGGAAGCTCACACTTGATATTTTAAGTATTTAGGAACTCACAGGACTTCATTTTGTTAGTCATTATACACTACTAAATTGCCATAATTTTCACTGGGATAAAAGTTATGAGGAATAAAGGTTAAGAACCTGCAGGCAGAGTGAAAAGTTTTCCTAGGTTTTCTGTCTGCTATACACTTTATTTTTTATTTTTTTCCGGAGATCTGCATACTGCACTCTCAAAGAGTTTTGGTGTAATGTTCTATACTTTGTGCGAGATGAGTCTGACAAAAACTGTACAAGTTAACCCTGTGCAGCATGCAATGCACAGTAAATCTGAACTTGCTCAACTATGCCATGAACTGCAACACAAGAGACAGTCCCTTTATCACTTTTGAATTGTCACTCACTGACGTTTCCATGGCAATCCATGGCAGTGCAACCATAGAGCTGTACTGTATTTGTCTAAGCATTTTAGCATAATTCTCAGTCGGCCATCATATAGTGGCTGCACAGTCAAGTGTTGTGTAGCATCATTTCACCCTGATGCAACCTCTGCTGGCAACCACAGTCTCCTGTGTATTCTGCATGTTGGCAGTTCTGCCGCCTTCAGACCACCCTGTACTGCACTGTGCTGCATACACGCTCTTGTGCCTCCACAATGTAAATTTTCTTTCTTCCCTGTAAACCCTGTCCCTTGCTCAGAAGGTGATAGAAGACAACTTCTATTTCAATACCGGTTAATGGCATGTGATGATCCATATGTCCCCAACTGCTCCATATAGCAAGTACCAAATTAGTAGTTGGTGGTTCACTATGACTCAATTTGCTGACTAAATAATATGCTCCCACAACAATACAGAAGATGTAGAAAGATGGAAGAACAAGTTAATTCTCATTACTTGGTCAATCTGATTGTTTGAAGTTATGGTTTCTCTTTCATTGCTTTTTCATTCCAGAATCTTGCAATTGCCCCTTTGTTATATTTTTGTGTCCCCATCATTTGTGTTGATTCAATTTAATTTAGATAATTTCACTGATACCATTACCTTTCAAACAGAACAATGCCACAAAAAACCTGTTGTATGCTTAAGCCCAAATGTAGAGTGGCAAATTGTAGGAATTACCACACAGGGACAGGTAAAGGTAAGCACCTTTTAAACAGTTTGCTCTGGAGAAAATGTGCACTAAGCAATACCCTGAGGCTTCCATAGGAGGGGTGGGCAGCTGCTCTGAGTTTGGGAAAACCCATGGGTTACTGTAGGAGTTGAAGGATGATGAGGGGTCCTTCACAGACCATGACAAGTATATTTGATAAAATCTTTATAGTTTATAGTAGAGTACCTTTACCTTCAATATAGACATATTTTTTCCACAGGACTTTTTCCATTTAAAATGTGTAGTTGAAACTAATAAGAGGATGTTTGCCTGTAGAAAAGTCATTGCTCTCATAAAAAGCTTATAACACTTAGTGATTTTTTTCTTGGGAGAAAACCCACAACTTTTGGGTTTTTTGCTAGGTAATTACTTTTCCTTTCCTTATGCAAAACTTCTAAACATAAACTAACATCTTCATTTACCAAGAAAGTGATTCATACAGGTGTGAATATTTTGATATTTACTTAGCATCTGTTGTTTAAAGGAAAATTATATGTACACACCAGGAGTTCAAGCTACTCTGTAACCCTATGCTATAGGCAAAAGATGGAGAGGACTCATATCAGCTGTTCCTAGGCTTCAGCACAAGCTGAAACATTGCTCTGGTCTGCCTGGCAGACCACAGACATCACTACACAGCTTGTCTGTCAGAAGACATAATCATTAATATCTGACATTGAGAAACTAAGGAGAAAAACATGTTGCTGACTAATTAAATAGTTACACTTTTTGGGTGGCAGAGCTAATTTAAGAAGTTGCTGTCCCACCACACTGAAATTTCTGGCTCCCTCAGTTGGAATGTGGCAAAGTACCAAAACAAAGCTCCAAAATAAAAACCCCACCTCAATCTCCCTTTTGGTTAACTAAACAGATGTAGTGCCTCTTATTTCTTACTGCTCTCTCATCATTTTAAACAAATACTGTACACAAAACAATGTGTAGGTGGGGCCATCACCTCAGCAACAAGCTCCAGATCATGTCCCCTCTTTATATATAGTTTTCTTATATATCATTCTGTTATACCAATAATAGCTAGTAAATTTGCTCAGGACTATACAAGTAGCTTAAGATATATACTTAGAGAGGGAACCTGCTTATTCTTAATTCCCTTCAGTACCCTTTCCACTGGATTGTACTACCCCAACTAAGCAACTTCTGTTCCCATTCAGTAGAGTGAATCAATGTTCTCAGATACATTCCAGTCATAAAGGTGTCTTTTTAACTTAATTAGCGTAATAGCTGAGACCTGACCTCTTGCCATGACTAAATAACTTTCCATTGCAGCACCTGGAGCTAGAGAGTCCCAGCCATCTCCTTACTGTGGTTACTCTGTCACATTAAAGTTCACTCTGAAATCTGGAAATTCCTAGGGTTTTTCTTCAAACTGAACAGCCAGAATATACTGTCATATTTGTCCATATGAGGTTTTCACAGTTCTGTCATCAGAAAAACACGTTTAGAAAAAATAAGAACAAAAATTAAAAACATCTGCTCAAAAAATAACTGAACAAATATATTGCAAAAGTATTCGCAGGTAGTTGGTTAAGGTACACATCTACTAAGAAATTCAGGTATTTATTATGTAGAGGCCACTGTGCATATAAACCCTCTAAGGAAGCCAGCTGCCAGTCCTGCAGTTAAGAGCCACAGTCCCCATCCTTGGCACTTAAGGGAAAATAATTTCAGAGTCACTGCCTGAAGAATTTTAAATACAGGTGGCTAACTCAAATCTGTGTGGTTTAATGAGGTCTACAAGGACTATAACATATACCGTTTCTAGCCTGCTAGCAAATAAGAAGAGAAATTCAGTGGCTGTGCATCTTCTCTTTCTGTACTGGTGTTAAACAGGACAGGAGCCCTGGGCTCTAGGTACTTGGTGTTGCTTAGGGAAAGGGGCTTTTGTCCTGGCTTTGCAATAGTCCAGCTCTGCTTCTGGTTTGGGAAGAGCCTATACTGCTTTGTGTGGGACTAGCACATTCCTTTCTGCCTTGCATTTAGAACTATTTTTTCCACTATGTACATCTCCCTAAGTTGATGCCTATTGTGGGTATTTTTTTACAGCTTCCACATGCTTAAATTGTTGGGGTTTTTTACCCCATGGTAAACTAATGACTGATGGTAATAACATCTATTTTGTTCCCCACTTCATTTTTATAGGTAGGTGGCAATATTAAAATACAAAAATGTTCTGTACACCACATGCATATCTTTTATAGCATGTTGCTGACCCCAAACTTAGGAAATGCATTTCCATCTTTTGGCTCTTTCCATTGTATTTCTGAAGGGGAACAGAGGAAACAAACAAAAAATTATTTCATTGTATCTCTGACCCTTTCCTGAGCTCCTTCTCTCTCAGTTCAGCCTCAAAAATATGTCTATAAAGTAGCAAGAGGCAGCTCAACACCACTGCTGAACTATAGTGGGATAAGATTGTGCTTAGTACATAGGGTCCAGAACAGGGTTTTCCTGAACAGAGAAAAAGCAAAGCAAAGGCATTTGTAGTAAGGACAACTAGGTGGAGGAAAGAAACAGTAGAAGTGAAGAGAAAATCACTGGGTCAATGAGATTCGAATTAGAAGTAGGTTAAAACAATGAACAGAGAAGGAAAACGTGGGCATATCATTAAGAGAAGAACTGGAACAACTTTACTAAATAACTGTTTTAGTCATAATTTGGAGGATGGCAGAAGTGCAAATCACAGTTCCAGTACATAAACAGGAATGATGAAAGAGGCCTGGAATATTTGAGAAAGAAAAAACCTCAGTGACATCCAAGATTATACCAGGTGTTTTCCCAGCCTGCATATACTATTTGTCTGGAATAAACAGCAAGTAAGGCAATCTCAGAGGATTTTAGGTACCTGTGATATTCTTTTTCCTTTGTGACTGTTAGGTGATCTTTCATTTCTCTGTCTCCTTCCCAGCCTGTAATGTCTCTGGAGAAAAGCCAATGTCTGGATGAGGAGATAGATGTGCAGGCTCTTCACAAATTGGTATCAATTGTATTTTCAAAATAGCCCTGATCAAACTGTTCACAGACAGATGGACATCAAACACCATTGCTTTGTACAGAGAATACATCAAGATTTCTCTCTCAAACTTCTAGCAATGGTGGTACAGTTTTTAAAGGTATCTCATATTTGTGAGTTGGCAGCAATTATGTCCCACACTTCTGGTAAGGATATAACACTGGGTATAGCTGATTCTTAGCAGATATTTTTTTTGCCCACTCTTGGACCTGTATAGAGCTGCATGTGACTCAGCATCCGTGTTCAGAAAGTTGGAAACTCTTCGTGAGTGATAGATCAGCTCTCTGCTAGAGGAGGCGTGTCAGCAAACATATTAATTTTTCTCTGTTATAAACATATGATATGGAGACAATTTTGTTAGATAACAAAGTCACCATAACTCATGTATTGAAAGGATATACTTTTATTATTTCTGCCTTACTAAATGCAAGAATGATTTTCTTCATCTTGCACTGTGAGAGGTCTTTTTATTGAAGTTCTGATACTTGTAAAACAAATATGGTTCTGCTCTTGACTTCAGTAGAGTGAAATTTCATTGTGTATTTGTTACACGATGAAATGCCCATACAAAGATGCAAATGTTCCTTTATCAGCAATAGTTTAAATTGAGATTACTTCCATTTGGCACACAAAAACTGAAATTAATACTTACATAGGTAATTGTTCCTAAAACCCCTACAAAAATATCTCCTACTGACAAAAATTTCAGCATATCACAGTGGACCAATCCCAGAAGGTCTTTGCAATGAACTTCTTGCCTTAGTTCTTAGTAAGACAATCAATATATTGATTTCTCTTTAAATAGTGATATGTACAACACAGCACGAGGACTGGGAGCAGTTCCTTTAAGAAGAGAAGGATTGTACTGAGTCAAGTATTGCAGTGTGAGTGACAGCTGGCAGGGGACTGGCTTGTAGCTATGGACCATGGCAGTCACAATCCATGAGAAGCTTGTTAAAAAAAAAAAAAAAGAAAAAAAGAAAAGATTCCCAGTATAAACAAAGTATTCCTTAAATAGCCGAGTTTGTGATTAAGAGTGAAACGAATCTGGAAGCTCCAGTGAGACTATTTGTTCCAGGCCATTTAGAGGAATGCAGCTGAACAAGCCGCAGAATGGTGGAGACTGAGAATTGGTTGCCTGAGATGAGAGCAGGCTGTTCTAGCACTGACTGTATCCTTGCACATCACAAGGTGCGATAGAGCAACTGTAAGCTATAGCAATTTCATTTACTATTACCTGCACCAGGAACAGTCTGGGCCCACTCCAAAAATGTTGAAAAAAGAATGCCTATGTTTCTCTGGTTAATCAAGCCCAGACTTAGTTCTCACAAACCACACACCTTATAAAACGCTAAATGGAAAGGCAGAGTGAGTCCTTCTAATGAGAATTTTGTTATTTTTCAGACTACAAAAGGTAGGATGATCACAAGTCACAGGAGAATGCTATAGAGTGAAGATTATGGAAACTGAATTGGTGCAGCCTACTGGAAATGGAAACCCTAGACAAATGGCCTTGGAAAATTTCAAACCTGGGAAGTTCCTGTTTAGAAGATCACGGGATTACAGGTGACTTGGTGATTCTACACAAGAAGGCAAAGTAAGATGTATTGTGCTAGGATGCCTAAATGGAAACAAAGCCAAGCGGGTTACTGAAATCCAGAAATATACCTGTCATTCAGGAAACCAGTCCAAGGTTGGAACATCTATACTGGATAGAGACATGGTCTCTTATTGTTTAAATTTAGAAGAATCCAAAGCTTTTATTATTTTGAACAAAAGCCATCCATATCCATTTAAGAAAAGACTTCAAGAAACCAAAAGCACTGAGCTAGATTTTCTGGCATATCCAATGGATCCCCTAAAAAGGTTAGGTTTCCATTACAGCATAGAGAATTCATATTTAGGTGCAAAATATCAGGCTGTTGTTTCTGTTATGCATTTCCACTTCCCCTTTTTTCTCATATGCGCTATAAGAGTATTACAACTGACCTAATACCATTCTTGAAAGATTTAAGTTTATACAAAGAGCCTTTTTGGGAAAAATTGAACTTTGCCTGTGGCATAGAAATGGAGTAATAGTAAAAAAGTAAAATAAATAAAACCAGGAAAAATTAAAATGCTCAAGGCCACTCTGAATAAACATCATGCAATCTGTTTATAAAGAGAAAGAAACAAGATATTACCACCATGAAGTAAAATAAATTACCAAAGCAAAACAAATTAACTCCTTGAGTGGACAAAAAATGAAACAAATTGATAACTAGAAATTGAAATGGTCTGCTCTTGAACAAAAAATAGGTTTATGGAATACTTATGATCTGTAAATGAGAATTGGAAAGAAGCTTACAGATTTTCTTCAAAAAGTGTCAGTGGGAAATTCAGCTGAAAGATATGATCTTTGCTACATGCCATCCACAATGGTTAAGTGAACCCTAGGTGCAAGGGTAGTCATTACTAACGAAATGAGAGAGCTGTAATCAAGTAGACAAAGAGTCATCAAGTAAAACTAGAGTGTCAAAACAGATCTGGTAAACAGGCAGACATGTTAATAGAGGCAACATTCAGACTGTCCTTAGCAAATGTTCAGTTCAAAGGATCTTCAGGTATAGCACTGGATACAAAGCAAAGCTTCTTATAAAGAATATTTTTCCAAAGATTACTAATTCACACCAAGCAAGGCTTTACAGTTAACAGTAACACTGACAGTACACTGTGTGCTAGAATTTGACTGAAGGGTGGACTGCATGAGAAGTTGCCATGGCAAGTGAAAGAAAAGAACACAAGAAAAAATACTTTGTGCATTCATTTCAATGATAGAGCGTAACGTTAAAGGACATGGATGTCTTACCTGTCAGTGAGTGGCAAAAATGTGTATCTCAGCGTAGCATACCAGAGTTATTGAAGAAAGTTAGCTATTAAAGTAACACTGGATGCAATAATAAATTGGTCTGAAATCCTTTGGAAAATGTTGGACTGAAACAGGAATCTATTTATCACCATGTACTTTGAGGTAACTCTTAAGATATGCATTCTCAGGCTAGTGAATTGTGGGGAGATGGATTAAATTCTGTGGCCTTCAGTGTCACGCGTAATGCTATTACGGTGAGTCAGTAAATTATTAACATCCCTTTTCCACAATAAGAGCAACTCATCAGATCAGTACTTCAGGTGAATCTTCTTCCAGTGATCCTGGCTGGGGCCTGTCTGCCCAAGGGGCAGCTCTGCTGAAGAGGTCCTGGTGGGCAGCAAGCTGAGTCTGAGCTGGGGTGAGCCCCTGGCAGCAGTGATGGCATCCTGAGCTGTATTCATGGGAGCACACCTGGCAGGCTGAGGGAAAGGGCCACCCCTCTCTACTGAGCACTTGCTGCCTCTGTCCTTAGAGTTTTTCAAGCCCTGACTGGACAAAACCCTGAAGAAGGGGTTGGGCTAAAAACCACCTAAACTCCCTTCCAACTTTATTTAGCCTATGATCCTACAATCCTAATCAAGGAAAAATATATCATTAGATTAATACAATGACAGATAAAAAGAGAGAGAATATGTAGATGCAAAAGCATTATCATATTCTTTCCATGTTACTTGTTCTGGAGGAGAAAGGTGATACACAATCAACATATATAAACAGCAGAAAACTAACCCCAAAGACCTAGGGCTTTAGAAAGATTTTAAAGGGTTACAAATAACTTAGGCAAAAGCTTAGCTTTCCTATTTCCTGATTAAAATGAAACATCAGAAGTTTGCGATCGTCACTTAGGTTGTGGCCAAAGACTTGCAAGGAAAAGATCACGCTTACATTGAACTCTTCTGTGCCCTGCATCATTTCAGCACTACTGGAAAAATTGCCTCAGTAGAGAAGTGTCACTGCCATGGTATTCCACCTGGTGATTCCTACAATTTCAGCTGTCACACTGAAAATGATAGAAAAGTGGATGGAGAGTGTCAGCTGGGGACGGTGTAATATGCCAAAAGATGTAATTCTTTTTCAGACTTTAAAACAAAATGCCTCCTTCTGATGAGGGGACCTAAATAAATAAATAAATAAATACCCAAGTCATATGAGGACTACTATTCTGTAATGGATTTCCAAGAAGGCAAAGTGACTGCTTGGTGTTTCGGTCCCAGATGTTGTGTCTTCTGTAGTGATCCTAACCAAATAATGTTGCACGAAGAGCAATTATTGATCCACACAGCATCTGACCTGAGTAGGTGCAGGCGTGGGCTTTACTGCATCTATTATTTGGCCTTTAGGACCGTGCTGTACTGCACAAGTCCCTTGACATAGGATCACCAGTGATGATGCCACCAGCACATCCTTGTCTTTATCTTGAAATGAAGGAGTGTGTTTTCATGTAAACAACATTTTGTTCCACAGCAAGTATGATGAATAGAGTTGTTTACTTGTAGGAAAACCCAGTAGAACTCTAAAAACTGCCATGCTGGCAAACCTCACCATGGACAGATGTGCTATGTGCCATTTCCTGATCAGAGATCCATCAGATGCTGCATCATCACAGTATTCCCAGAATCAGAATGGGTGTAAGATTTTGATACTTAGGGTATCTGTTCTGGGGTATTAATAAAATAGTTGTCTTCCCTGAAACTCTGTGTCTTTCCTGTTGGATTCAAAAAATAACCAGCACCTTTTGTACCACCTGGTACAAAAGATCTTACAAAAGTCAAGTTATCAAACAGATACTTCTTAGGTAATTGTGAGCAAAGGAAGACCAAAGAGCTCTGATGCAGTTGATTTACTGTTTCATTAGTCCCCTAATTATGGCCTGTCCAGAATCCAGACACTTTATGTGTCCATTCTCGAATAATCAACCTGAGGGTAGCCCAGTCCTGGTACTGAGAAAGCTTTTTTGTCACTGCCTACACATCAAGATCTCCAATATGTGTGGTCAAGATTAAAGGGAAACAAGAAACTCCAGTCTTGACACAGTCTAATAGGGAAGAGTTCAGAGATTCTCTTGTCTTTGAATTTGCAGTTTGTAATGGCACTAACCTAATCCATTCAACATCAGCAGCCCAGATAGGTGGTTCTAGATGGGTCTGTGGGCGCTCAGATTTCAACTTCACTGCAACATGTAGGCCTAGCCAGATGGGATGATAACATCCAGCTGGCACAGGGCTGCGAAGCAGGCAGAATGCACGTGGAAAGCTGTCCTGAGCCCTCCACAAAGTCTCAAATCCCCATAACAGCCCAGGGAGCTGAAATGCATTAAAGTTAAAGATTACATGACTGATAGATTTATAGTGTCAAATGAAAGCAATGACACATTAAACAGAAGAAAAAAAAAAAGAAAAAAAAAAAGAGAATCCTGTGAAGTCAGATAATTTCTATAAGGGTGACCAATTTTGTACAGCTCTGATGGTGTTCTGAGATGCAGGATGTAGGATCTCCAGGGCCCACTTGTGCTGCTAAAGTAATGTAGGAAACTAAAGAGTTACAAAAAGAAATGTTTCACTTGGGAACAGAGCAAGCAATAAACCTAGCCAGACACAGTGTTTTTGGCTTACGATGTGAGAGAACATACAACATTATATCACAAGAGCTTATGAATGTGTGAAGCAGGAAGCCCAGATATACTTAGCAGACATAAGTATTATTTCCACAACACCAGCCTTCTTTCTATCCCCATTGTTTGCTGGTTTGATTATGCCCCAAAGCACAATAGCTGTTCTGCTTATAAGTGATTTTATCTGTGGTGACTCCATATAAACATGCTTTTAATACTGTTATATACTGTTATATATAATGTGGCAATTCCTTACATAGGTTATTTAACCAGTTTGTAAACAAATACTTCCTTGTGTTCCTTTCCATGCAATTATACCTTCTAGTATGCTAAGAAAAATGAAACCAGAATACCTTATTAAGCATTATATCTCTTTTCTAGTTTTTCTCTAATAAAGGTTTTTCCATGACTCTTAGTATTTTTATTATGTACAAACCCTTACAACTCCACTGTAATATTAGCCATTAAATTGTTTGAAGGGACTAGGTCAGACTTCCTTGTTAAGACATAGCATTATTTAAGACAGTGTTGTCACAGTCTTTCACATGGATCAGTTTTCCAAGTTAGTGTTCAAATCTGGTTTGTTTTTCTTTTCCATTTTTTTTCCCCCAAGTATTTACTTAACTACTCTCCAAGAGGTTGCACAAAGAGTGAAATCTGTTTTTAGAATTTCATAGAACCATAGAATGGTTAGAATTGGAAGGGACTTTAAACGTCATCTAGTTCCAACTCTGCTGCCCTGGTCAGCGACACCTCCCACTAGACCACAGAACCATAGAATGGTTCGAGTTGAAAGGGATCTTAAAGATCATCAAGTTCCTAACCCTCTGCTGTGGGCAGGGACACTTTCCACTAGACCACATTGCCCAAAGTTCCATCCATCCTGGTCTTGAACACTTCCAGGAATGGGGTATCCACAACTTCTCTGGGTAACTTTTTCCCAGGTTACAGAGCAGAGGGGGGCAGAATCACCTCCCTTGACCTGCTGGCTGTGCTTCTTTTGGTGCAGCCCAGGATATACTTGGGTTTCTTGGCTGGAAGTGCACATTGCTGGCTCATGCTAAATTTCTCACAACCAACATCCCCAAGTCCTTCTCCTCAAGGCTGCTCTCCAGCCATTCTCCGCTCAGCCTGTATTTATGCTTGGGATTTCCCCAACCTACATGCAGGACATTTCACTTGGCCTTGTTGAATTTCATGAGGTTTGCATGGGCCTGCCTCTCAAGCCTGTCTAGGTCCCTCTAGATGGCATCCCTTCCCTCCAGTGTATTAACCACTCCACACAGCTTGGTGTCATTGGCAAATTTGTTGAGACTGTACTCAATCCCAACATTCGTGTCACCAACAAAGATTTTAAACACCACCGGTCCCAATACTGACACCTAAGATACATCAATTGTCACTGGTCGCCACTTGGACATTGAGACATTGACCATAATTCTTTGAGTGCGACCACCCAGCCAATTCCTTATCCACTGAGATGTCCATCCATCAAAACCATGTCTCTCCGACCTAGAGACAAGAATGTCAAGCGGGACAGTGTCAAATGCTTTCCACAAGCCCAAGCAGATGATGTCAGTTGTTTTTCCCTTATCCACCAATGTTGTTACACTGTTGTAGAAGGCCACCAAATATGTCAGACATGATTTGCCTTTAGTGAAGTTATATTGGCTGTCATCAATCACCTCCTTATCTTCCATGTGCCTTAGCAGAGTTTCCAGGAGGATCTGCTCCATGATCTTGCTGGGCACAGAGGTGAGACAGGCCATCCTATATTCCCCATGTCTTATTTTTTTTTCCGTTTTAAAAATGGGGTTTGAGTTTTCCCTTTACCAGTCAGTGGGAACTTCACCAGACTGCCACGACTTCTCAAATGTGATGGACAGTGACTTAACTACTTTATCCACCAGTTTACTCAGGACCTGCAGATGTATCTCATTGGGTCCCAACACTGGGTCTCAAAAACAAAGTTTCTTTGACAATTTGCAATCTACTGGTCTAGTTTTGTAATGTGGATTAATCTTAACTTTTTGGTTATATAGTCTTTCTCTTTCTTTCTTGTATGATGAAAAGAAACTCTGTGGGTGTGTATAAAAAGGCTATTTAAGGCATCCAAGTCTGTGGATCACATTCTAGTATATCTTCTTTCTAGAAGTTAACCAGTTTCTTACCTTGGACATTCATTACCTCTCACCTTGTGTCTATTTAGTTCTGTAATTGCTTGTTTAATGGGTTGTTTGAAATGCTTTCTGAAGTCCAAATAAATTAGATAACATTTACTGACTGTTTAGCTGAAGGATTACAAACATTATTGTCCATTACAAACCCATACGATTTTAACAAAGTGATTTATAATTGGCATTCTATATTTTCAGGCTTCCCATTCAGAGCCACTGATGTATTTGGTGATACATTGTAGGTTGTCACAGATCTAATCCTTCACATTTGTCACTGATTTTTATACCTAAGCAGCTCAACTATTTAACTGTTAAATACTTTCAAAACTACCAGATGAAAGGTGGCATGCTATACCATGGATGACCTATGGTGTAATGTTAATTAGTTCTTTAACTGTCCTTTCAAGTGCTTCTGTGTTCAGTGAGGCTTCAACTTTATGTGGAAAGATGAGCCTCCATCCTGGGTATCACTTTCAACAAAGAGAATCATGACATAAAATCATTAGTTCATTTCAAGCCATTTCCCTCTTTTTTCCATTTTGTTCAGATTCAGATCTCTTCCCCAAGGTTTTTGTGTGATTCACCAATTCATTATACATTTCTAATTCTTATAGTTCTCCCAAAGGATTATGGATGGTCCTTACCTGGTGTTGACAATGTTGCTGCTGTCCCTGAGACAGTGTGAATCATCTCCGGGGCAGACAGCAAACAAAACTTGTTACTGAAATATCTAGTATTTTATTTAACTTTAAAAAAGCCAATAACCTGTTCAGAAGGAAAAGAGCTATTCTGACTGAAAGTAGGATGCCCAAGCCAGGGTATCTAATCTTCTATATGATAAAAACTTTGCTTTGATTCTTGCAAACATATAGAATGCTTATCAGACCTCATGCAAGCACGCAAGAAGAATGTACACCTTCCCCACAGAGTCTTCATCAAGATAACACATAAAAGTAATTGGACAACTTTGGGTTGATAATAGGTGTAGAGTGAATGAATAGCTTGGATGCCAAGGCATGGGTATTTCTGGTGGCTTTCTAACTGAATTATTTAACTTGCTCCTTTGGGCCAAGCAAAGCTAGAATTACTTTAGAGCTGTAACTTCTGCTATTCTATCAGTATTTCCTTGTATGACTTTTAGTACTGCTTTTCAAATTCTCTATAATGCTGTATCTCAGATATTGTCGGTTATAATTTACAACGCTTTCTTTTAAATTTGAGTATGTTCCTCCTGCTGCTCTTTGTGGAGAAGATCTTCAGCTTTCATAAAATGCCACATCTATAGAGTGGAGTCATGAGAGCTTTATGACTGAATATTCAAGCCTTCCAAAGATTTTAAGTTTTTGCCATAAACCACCAATTTCTCCATACTTTTAAAGACCTGAAAGTGTTCTTACATTCTATAAAGAGGTAGATCTTTAAATCACACCAATGGGTGTTGTCGCAAAAGAAAGAGGTCTCAGCAGACTAAATATATTGAGTACACCCTCTGCAAGTTTGCCGATGACACCAAGCTGTGTGGCATGGTCAACAGGCTGGAGGGAAGTGTTGCCATTCAGAGGAAGTTGGACAGGCTGGAGAGGTGGGCCCGTGCAAACCTCATGAAGGTCAACCAGGCCAAGTGCGAGGTCCTGTACCAGGGTCATGGCAATCCCAGGCACAAATACATGACTAGAGAATGGCTTGAGAACAGGCCTGAGGAAAAGGACTTGGCAGTGTTGGTGGATGAAACATGAGCCTGCAGTGCATGCTGACAGCCCAAAAGGCCAACTCCATCCTGGGCTGCATCAAAAAAATGTGGCCAGCAGGTTGAGAAAGGTGTTTCTGCCACTCTGCTCTCCCCTGGAGAGACCCTACCTGGAGTACTGTGGTCAGCTTTGGAGTCCTCAGCACAGAAAGGACATGGGCCTGTTGGAACAGGTCCAGTGGAGGGCTGGAGCACCTCTCCTGTGAAGACAGGCTGAGGGAGCTGGGGTTGTTCAGCCTGGAGAAGAGAAGGCTCCAGGGAGATCTTATAGCAGCTTTCCAATATCTGAAGGGAGCCTGCAGGAGAGCTAGAGAGGGACTCTTTATCAGGGTACGGAGCAATAGGACGAGAGGTAATGATTTTTAAACTGAAAGAGGGGAGATTTAGGTTAGATATCAGGAAGAAATTCTTTACTGTGAGAGTGGTGAGACACAGGAACAGTGTTCCCAGAGAGTCTGTGGATTGCCCATCTCTGGAAGTGTTCAAGACCAGGCTGGATGGGGCTTTGAGCAACCTGGTCTAGTGAGAGATGCCTCTGCCTAGGGCAGGGGGATTGGAACTCGATGATCTTTAAGGTCCCTCCCAACTCTAACCTTTCTATGATTCTATATCTGTCCTGATCATCAGTGTGCCCCAGTCATCCTCAGGAAGAGCCATGCTCACACAGTGTCAGAAACAGATATTTGATAGAGGGTAAAGCAAAGCTGGAATCCTCAAGCAAGCCAGCACCAGACGATGTAATCACTGACTGTGAACTTCATCATTTCCTGCCATCCGCAACCAAAGAGGATGGCTAATTTTTACAGAAACTGAAAACTTGAATATTATCAGCTGGACAGAACTTTCCATTTTAAGTTAAAATGGAAGTGATTTGAAATCAGTAATGAAGAGGAAAATTGTTAAGATACTGGAAAGCAACAAAATAAATTATAATTTATTCAGATTACAGAGCTTTCGAAGTACAGAAATATTCCTTAATTCAAAGGAAACAGATGAACTGCAAGCTAAAAACGGCAAAAAAAAAAGCGCCTTGACTTTCACTTCAGAAGGACAGCTATTTTCTATAGTTTTTGCATCGAGCTAAAATGAGCAATTTACTTTGTATTTATTTGTCTTCAGACATGTTTCTATTTATGGCCACATCGTATGCTCAATGCAGTCTTAAAATAGTGAGGCCGGGTTCACTGGATGACTCAGTGGAGGGGTGCGCAGGAGAGGGGGGAGAAGCAACCTCCCCATGACTGACATGGTGGCAGGGGGGCAGCAGTCCAGCCTCCGTGCTCCCTGGTGGCCCTGCAAGTGGCCGCTCCTGTCCCAGTGTGACATTTCTGAAAGAGCCACGGTTAATATTTGACGCCCCTGTTGGTCTTATCAATCGGGAGGCTAAAGGCTAAATAAATAGTGGGAGAAAAGCATTCTCTCTCAAATTTTGTGAGCATGGGGGTCAAGTTGAAGAATGATGACGGATAAGGATGTAATGCCTCTATTACAGCTACCAGCAGCCCACGCACCCTGTGGACTAACTACCCTAAGAAAGGGCAAAACACCACACAGCAGAGTGTGAGGGAAAAAAAAGTGAGAGAAACAATCCTGTGAACCCCAAAGTGAGAGCAGAAGGAGCAGCAGGAGGTGCTCCATGCATCAGAGCAGAGATGCCCCTGCAGCCTGTGGAGAGACCATAATGGGGCATGTATTTCCCAGTACCTGTGTAGGACCACATGTAAGACATCCACACTGTCGAGGAAGACTTCAGGCTGGAGTAGGTGAGTATCTTTCAAACAAACAGCAGCACATGGAGGACACCACACTGGAAGAGCTTTTTCCCGAAGAATGCACTCTGGGACAGGGGAGAGGTGTGAGGAGGAAGGAGCAGCAGATGAGAACTGTCATGGACTGACCACAGGCCCTATTCTCCACCCCCTCCAACCCCACATGGAAGGAGGAAAGGAAGTTGGGAATGAAAGAGTGAAGTTGAGCCTGGGAAGAAGGTGGTTTAGCTTTTGTCTGTTTTACTCACTACCTACATCTATTTTAATTGGCAATAAATTAAATTAATTTTCTCCAAGTTAAGGCTTTTTTTTTTGCCCATGGTGGTTTAAGGTAAATGATCTCCCCATCTTTATCTTGATCCATGAACTTTTCCATCCTATTTTTTCCACCCATACTTTAGAGGAGGGGAAGTGAAAAAACAACTGGGTTGGGGTCTGGCAGGCAGCGAAGATCAAGCCACCACAGGCAGCTATCATGCACACTAAGTTCACTAGTTTCTACTTTAAAGAAATAATCTCCTTTTTTTTTTTTTTTTTTTTTTTAAATTGAAATGCTTCTCAGTTCTGAAAATAAACAGAAACATTCTTCTCTGTGTCAGAAAAATTGCCTCCTAGGACTTGCTAATGGTAGCAAAAGGTTGTTACAGGGTTTCTCTGGTCTATCAACTTCGCATGTAGCCTAAATGCAATTGCAGGCCAACATGTGACATCCCATTTCAGAAACTATATCCAAAAAACTGTCTGGCCTGTTTGAGGCCAATAATTTTCTGATGAACAGCATAAATCAGTTTTAACACCAACAAGACTTTTTAGACTTTATGTAAACCACCTTGCTGCATAATCAGGTCTATCAGGACTTTGTAGTTATTTATAAAACCCAACAGAATTTTATGCATCTAAGCATATATTATGATTTTACCTTAACTTTAAAAAGAAGAGGGGTTGTTTTAGAGACTGAAAATTCCCTGAGAACTGTCACCTCCTGTCTATTTCTCCATCAGTTCTCAGATCCAGCTGGCCCAGCCAGGTGACTTCATTTTAGAGAATGTGACATCAGGTGATTAAAAGGACTGTAGCAAAATTGTGAAAGTAGCTTCAGGTGAATACTGACATATATTTAAGCTGTGAATCAATACTCCAAACTCTGTACAGTGAAGGCATGCACAAATCTATACATATAAATGAAATTGATTACATTCAATCAAATACAAGTTTCTAAAAAGGCCTTTCTTTAAAAGAATCTACTTTTTATGCTTGTGCTTCTATGAAATTCTTTCTCAAAATCTAGAGAAGACTGAGATTACTTACGAGCTAATATTGTGTCTGCTGTCTGTGAGATCCCATAGAAAATAGAAAAAATTACTGCAGTTTTATTAAAAACGCACAGACAAACAAACCTTAGCATTGCAATGGGAAGATATTGTAGCTCTCACAGCATTGTTTTTCTGTGCTCTGCTGTCCCCAAGGAAAGTACGTATTGAAATAGACGTCACTGGTACAAAGGCTCAGCAGCTACTTCCGGATATAGTTAAGAATAGACTGTTTTGCAATATATTTTTGTAATGAATTACCAGGTGCATTTTTGATATAAGACAATATTTTCTTCTAATTCTATTTTCCTTTGGAAAACTGTCCAAATTGCTTTTTCTTTGCCTTGTTTTTATTAAGCTTTTATAAGTTCTGTATTTTGATATCATTCCTTTGCAATTAATGCTGTAGATTTGTACTAACTTATGTTGTTTATTCTTCTGCTTCAAAAAAAGTTTATCCACTGACAGCAATAGCTTCATAAATTTATAAATAATTACTCTGAAAATACATAGTGAATATTTGCCATCATACCCTGTGTTATGGTTAATTTATTCAGTTGGTCATGGTTTTTTCCTTGTCACTGCACAAGTATTTTCTACTTCAAATTTTCATCTTTGTTAGTATTGTTTCCTTTATTGTTTCCTTTTCTCTCTCTCACTTTCTCTTTTTTTTTTTCTTTAATTTATTAGCGAAGGTTTTTTTTTATTATTTACAAGCTTTAAGATTAATATAAAATTAGTGGTTATTCCCAACTTTTTTATATACTTAAAAATAATTTTAAAATAATCCAATACTCAGCCAAACAAACATATGAAAAATACTTTACACACTAACACTCTTCTGCTGGAAGCATAATAAGAAACATATTACTCCCATACTGCCAGTTAAATGGTAAGGGATTAAGAGTAGGCCATTTTATTGACAGACAGTGAAATACTGATTGTGGCTATACTGTTGTGGCCAGTAGAATTCTGTGCAATTTGAAGGACAATATTGATGTGAAAATTTTAATTATAGAATTGATGTTCAGTAGTCAGCTTACTAGTACATCATTCTTTGAATATCTGTAATTTTCTGACACTCATCACTCCATATCTTATGGTTGAAATAAGTTAATTAATAAATATTAGCTTCAAGGGAGGAACATCTGCTTCCCTTCAGGTCAGCAAGAAACTTTGTCCAATATTATATACCCAAAACTGTCTGGCTGAGTACTGAGTAGGCATTAGCCAAGTTCCTGCTGTAAATTAAAGTTGGCCATCTCATTATTCACAAATGTGAAACAAAAGAAAACAGCATGAACCATCTGAACTGTGTTATTTCACTATCATTTCACTGACTTTGTATACCAATATTTCATGCACAGATACGTGAAAGAAAAGTAAGGTTTCTCCTTAATATTTCTTCTGTTAGGTGGAGAGTAGAAGTGACCTCTTAAAAATTGAGAATGGGCATATTGTTCACTGATCAATTGGTGATGTCACATTTGCCATAATGCAGTCAACTTTTGAAGAATACATTAACGTCTAAAAGAATCAGCAAGTAAAATAAATAGGAGGCTTATTAGAATGCAGAAGTGAGTCAGGAAAGAATGGGAAAGTAGACAACTTGATTTGTTAGCGGGATTTAATACTTTTCAAGTTTTGTGTGTCTTTCAGATGTAGCAAAAATGTCAATATAGGTGAATACAAAATTAGATATACCTTGAAGAGAAAAGATATAGGCAAGAATTATTAGATTATTTGACATGAAGCCTGAAATTAACTAGAAAATGGGTACTATGATGATATCGGGTTAGGCGATGAAGCAAATGTATTAGTGAGCAGACTGTGTGTAGGTTTTATAAATTGCTAAGATCAGATCCTCGTTTACACTAAGGAATGTTATGAGAAATGAGAATCAGATTATCCTGGTAACATAACCACAACCACTAAAATTTACCAAGTCATCCTTTAGTTCTTGTCTTCCTGTGATTTATGTCATAGTGGCAAATTCTGTAACAGCACTTCTTGACTGAATTTATTCACAGTTCCTTTTTGCAAATTATGTTTGGTCTTATATTTCATCCACTTTTTTAGTCACATCTAACAATGGTTTTGTGGTTTTTTTTTATTTTGAGGAGAGCAAAATGGCACTTTTTTCCTAAACAACTATATTGATATTTTAGTAAGCTTAATTATTTGTGTCTCTGTGTTTTTATCTTTAGAGTTTATCCTGAGGCACATCTATATGAAGTTAACTTATGCTATATTTAGCATATTCATCTGTATGCAGACAGATATTTCCTTGAATAAACTGACCAGACATTCATGAATATGACATCAGATTAAAAATATTGCAAACAGTGTTTTCGCTAACTGAGGACTGGTTGAAGTTATGTTGTTAGAAATTACTGGTACGTAAAAAAAATATGCAGACATTTCCCACTGGATTTGTTTCCATAGTGATGAGAAGGTTTTGATGTTAGCAACTCCATGGGTATTTCAGATTTTGTTTCTGATCCAATTCCTAAGAACACCTTTTGGAATTAAAGTTTTGTATTCTTCTGGGATTATTCTAACTATGTATACAGTGCAAACTTTGCCCACTTTTCTTCAAAGACTATGATATGGGGGTGAGACTTATTTTAATTACCTTGAACATTTAAAATTAATTGTCTAAGTCTAAACTAGTTATTCTAAACTCTGTTTATGTTCAAACTGCTTCTTCCAGGATCAGTTTTTCTTATCATACAATAAATACGGAAAATTGCATAGGATGAATACTACCCAACATGTAGAGCTAGTTTTCAGTGCTGTGTTACTCTGAGACGTATTTCTTGTGTTACCTCTTATCTGACATCTCGACACATGCAGAAATCTGTTGCTTGAAGTAACCAATACATTAGACTTGAGATACACATATGATTTTCCATGGCTTGTACACATTGTTTCAATGTGTGATCACTCTCATTTAACCTAAGCTAACCAAAGAGAAGTTAACCTGTGTGTAAACAAATTCAGTCAAATATTGTGGGGAGAAAAATCCTAAGAACCTAACTGACTCGCGTCATTAATTCTATTTCATTGGAAGACTGACCTTGACAGTACCTCAGCTCTGCTCATGCTCTGCACAAGGCAATCAAAATATTTCTGAAGGCTAACTGTAGGCTTCAGTGCAAAACCATGAAAAATGACTTGGGAGTCATGAGAAAATGCTAAGCTGCCATCTGATGATCTAAGCCGATAGGTGCTCAGATACCGGTCTGAGCCCCACTGGGCGTATAGCACTGAGATACAGTCGGAGCTATTCCCAAATTCAATCCAGTTTTTTATTCAATAGCTCATACTCCCTACTCATGGACTGGCCTTGTTCTAAACCCCATGCATATGAACAAGTCATAATGAGATGAGAGTTTGACACTGGGCAAATTGTTGGCTTTCAGTATAATGGTTTGATGGGAAGTATGGTTAGATGAAAGGCAATAGGTCTTACTACTTTGAATGAATCTATTGTCACTATTGTTGAGGTTTTTGTTTGATTTTTCTGTTTAAGAGTAGAGATATGAGTACCCTGAGCATTCACTGGGTACTTTTCCAGGGTTTCTTTCAGTCCAAATCATAAGTAAGATGGCTTGTACTCCCTGTGCTGGAATTCCCTCCGGGTTTTCTGGGTACGCTGTACAAATGCTAACCTTTCACATCCAAGGATAACATTTCTGCAGTATTTTCCCACAGAATTCAATCAGTAAATAAGTTCCATCTTTCTGATTTGTTATGCTAAACCCCTTTAAGTTGTAATCCATTAAAAGCTTTCCTAGCAACTCAGTCATGGTAGGCATAAACTTATTTTCTTTAAGTACTCACAGAGTCTGATACTTAGACTGCATTAGTCTCTTTCTATATGTTTCTATGTTTCTTTTTTCTTTTTTTTTTTTTTCCCCTTTCCTTTTAAGATGTGAGAGCTCCTCAAACTTTTTCAAAATATAGTTGTTGCAAAATCAGACAAGTGTCATTCTCCAAGGAGGAGAAAACTGCTGGAAAAGTTGAATCTTCATAATTTGTATTATCAAATACAATGTGAAATCTCTGGTCACAGCTCCATGTCTAAACTGCAGTTTTATGTGTAACTGTTTCTGGTTATCTCCATATGTGGGCAGTGTTCTTTGTACAATGTCAATACCAGGACATGGAGTTAACCAGGAACTGCCAATCGGAAACATCTCCATATATAGACAATCATCCAACCACATTGTTTTGTTCTTTCAGACTTAAGGCTCTCTTGAAATTGTGCTATAATTTCTTGGATCTTTCCCACATAAGTGTGTTTTTCTTAGTTGTTTTTTGAACACAGTTTCCAAGAAGCTTCTGAGGAGTCTGCTTGTGTTCTTTCCTTCCATTGTGACTGGTATTTAGAATAAACTGTTTAATTGGCTTCAATTTCCCACACAGTTTTGCAGAGGTGTACTGCACATGCATGTATCTCGTTATCCAAACAATCCACTTGTGCCTGAATATAGGTAATCTTTCTCTAATACATGGGCTTCAGAACATACTCAACCTGTTTGGATAAGATTTTAGAAACAGGAGGCTCTTCCAAGGAAAGCTATGAGAGCAACCACTGAATTGAAACATTTTTCTCCTAGCAAAAGAAATTTTGTCTTCGCTAGCTTACTAACAGCAATGTTACAATGTAACTCGCCCTTAGACATTCCTCCATGTCTATAAAAGGAGCAGAAATGTGACGGTGGAGGGCATTACTGTATAACACGGAGAAATGGTACAAGGACCAGAGATGACTCCAAAAGTTACGTGATGTCATGGTTTAATCCTAGCCAGCAATTAGGACCATTCAGCCTCTTGCTCATCCCTCCTCCTGTCATCAAAAAGGAGGAGAAAGGGGAAAAAAGCCTTCATGGCTTGAGATAAAGACAGTTTAATAGAACAATAACAATAAACAACAATTAAGAATATACAAGACACAAGACACTCTCACCGCCTGGTGAATTGTTTGTTCAGCCTGACCCAAGCAGAGATCATGGACCTCCCCAACCCTGACTAGCCCCTGTTTAAATACCGAGCATGATGCCTATAGTATGGAGTATTCCACTTGCCATTCTATTGTTCTGTCTATGCTCCTTCTTAGCTTCTATGGGAAGCTAAAAAAAGTCTTTGTCTAGTATAAACCTAGCAATAATTAAACCAATATGCACTATTGACATACCTTTCATACCGAATCTGAAAATGCAACAACCACTAGAAAGAAAATTAACTCTATCTGAAGTGAAAACCACACACATGAATTCAGATTAGAAGTAAAAAAGTTGACCTTTTAGCAATGTGAGTAACCATGCATTAAAGCAGCATAACACGCATGCTGGAAATGTTTTCTGTCAAAAGTGGATCTTTTTCTTAAAAATAAGTGCAAAATAGGCACCCACCAGCAAACAGTTAAGGAATGATAAAGGGCTAATGCTCACATTAAGAACTCTCATCATTTTCCCATCTTCTCCAGCCTGACCATAAAATTTGTTTTGGTGAAAGAAGGGCAAAGTCCAAGAACAAAGTGTAAGGAAACTAACTCTCTGTGTGGGTTTAGGAGGTGCACGCCTTTGTGGAGGAGAGCAAAAATAAATTTTGAGCTCTGAACTGTGAAAAATTTCTCAAGGCCATGACAAAATGATGACTGTGATAAGTATCCCCACAACTTGTTAACTTTTGTTTTCTCTCTAGTATTTGTCCTTACTGCTAAATAGACTGTATTTTTCTTCTAAGGAAGGTATTTGGGAACTGTGTGACATGTCACAACTTCCTGAAAGACACACAAGATGTATCTCAACTCTGGATAAGCAGGGTAGCAAAAGTTTAACTTACAAGGTACTGTAAGTCTTTTTCTGATCTAGTGAAGGAATTCCAAGCAGTCACCACAACACTGATGTGAACACCAAGCTTAATGATTTTCTGGGCAACTGTGACAATGATTAGACAACCCTCTGGTAAATCAGTCATAGAGCAAATCTATCCTCTTTTCTTTAATGAAAGGGCTCAGAACAAACTTTTATTTTGCCTTGCTGACTATGTGTTTTTAGAGTACCTTCTCTTCCATTCCTTCCTCCAGAGCATCAAATATGGCAACCTGTAGTGGAAATAACCAATCAAACTTATTTTTTGGATAAGAATTATCCCAGTGTCTTTCCTCCAGTAATATTCAAATTTTCTTTTTCTTCACATGTAGATTGAGCAAACTTTCTGGATTTTTTTATTCACTGAAGGATCAGTTTGTCAAATGCAAAGACTAACTCTGTTATTTCTACCTCTTTCTTTTTTCTTTACTTGTTTCTGGGAATGTCTTTGTTTCTAAATTTTTGGACTTGCCCCTCATAACAACAAGTTTTCAATACTATCTTTCCCAGAATACATCTAGTGACTTTCATTCTCTACCAAGCTCTGGTCCCCGTTGTGACTATTAAAATTTGATTGATTGAGAATTTAGAATTAATTTGTTTTAAACACACAAAACTCTTCATTTTGGGGCCAAGTTGATTTCCCCCCCTGGTGTCCAGCTAATGTCTGCACAGAAGGCAACATATGCCATGTATTTATATATGTTTGCTTTGTTTGGAAGATTTTGTACTTCACAGCTGTTACTAGCCAGTTTGTCATAGTACTGTACTTTGCATGAACCTCACTAGTGGAATGGGTGAACAGAAAAATGAATGCTTGACTCATATGCACCCTGATGTTAAGATTGATGGGTAGTAGTTCCCAAATCTGTCTTCTATGTCTGTAGATAAAGAAGGCAGCAAAGAGTCCATCTGAGTGCCAATTCATTGCTTTGCAATTTGGTGTCTCAGTTTCGTTCCAAAATTCAGATTTTTTTCCAGTTTGGAAGCTAATCTGAGCAGGAAATGAAATAAATGACTGCCAGGACATCCAATTGTTCATAGTATGGACTGAAGCAGCAAGAATGACATAAGAGAATTCTAGCAACTCATCTGTTTAATTGCACAACTGGGACAATTGTTTGACAACCAGTCTTAACTACTGATCTTACTCTCCCAGTCATACAAAGGAACTGCTCAGTTCACAGTCTAATTCCTGTAACACATATTCAGTAGAACATCCCTTGTTAGGGTTTCCTTCCACCTGGCTGTATATTCTATCATATTTTTAAAAAGTCTAATGGTATGAAAGTGCTGCCCAGCATAGCCCCCATTAGATAAACAGTTATGTTCCATCTGATAAACAGAGGCAGTGTGATAATAAAAAGTCTGCTAATACCATCTGCAAATGATTCTCAGGTTTGTGTTCTATTTCCCAACGCACAGGGTTTTATTCTTTCTAATCCATTAAGAAATGGACAGGGGACTGGGATATACTTTCTGCATTGCCCAAATGTTATAGACAGGTATCTTATTTCTCCTCCTGAAACAAAAAACATCAACCAAAACCCTCCAAACAAAACAAGCCAAAAAAATTCCAGCCCCCTAAGGAATTTTAGGAGAGCAGGATTGAGTCCAAGCAGAAGCAGAACGAGCAGGAAGGCCAGGGAGCTGGCTGGGCATCTCTGTTGTGGCAAAATAAAAGTAAAGTTTAAAAAGGAAAAAAAATGAGTTAGGTTACTGGGTAATGGGAAAGAAGAGAAGGAAGGGAAGTTTCCACAGACAAATAACTGTAAACAAAAAATTAATCAAAGTATCCAGCTCTGTAAAGAATAATAGAAGGCAGAGGGAAGAGGTCCAATAAGTAGATAGGGCAAAAAGGAAAGGCTAAGGTTAAAAGTAGAGGAAAATGAGGCAGCATATTTCAGGACTCCATGTTATATGTATTCAAGTGACTCTGAGTAACTGAGAGACAAACGTAAATTTGAATGACTGAATAGAATCAGTGAAACTAGACCCAACATACAAGTGTGCTTAAAACATGAATCACCCCTGATAAATGTAGGAAGTACTGCAAATGTGTCAATGCCTCTTTTCTAGATTGTTTATTGTCTACAGACCAATGAAGTTTAGACAGACAAATAAGGCCCAGATAATTATCATCACTTTGAGGCAGTTACCTGAAATGAAATCCACCTCCAGGACACACCTGATGAAATAACTCATTCTTAGTAATATTTGTTCAAATGTTAGCTTTCCTATGGCAGATGAACATGTGATGAGCCAGTCAGGTACTCTTTATTTCCAAGTACATTTGGAGTGTTTCCAACACACACCTCTCAGCTTTCTGTTTGCCATTGTGTATTTGTGTTGTGTGAACAATCAACAAAATAACTTGAAAAATTGATGTATCTGAAGATGTTACTTGCAGGTGTGACCGAACCCTTAATTTAGGCCTTAATTTAGTGCCTTAATTTAGGCAGTCTGTGCCTGTTTTTAAGTACTGAGAGCTAGTCCTGTGATCTCTCCGCAGCCACAGGTGGAGGGCTTTAGAGGTCTCCAGAGGGCAGTCCTGTGCACTTCAGTTCATTCACTACGTGTCAATAGATAAAGATTTAAAATAGTGTCTGCACTAAAGATTTAAAATAGTGTCTGGGATTTTCATGAAGCCTTGTCAGCTTTAGGTTCCTGATCACATTTTGTGAGTGTTGTTATTCAAATAAAAACACATACATCAAAACCTAAACAGATTAGATACTCATCAGCTTCCCCTCTGTTGTTTTTGAGGTTTACTCATTTTTAGATGACATGGTTTCTGATGACTAAGATTTTAAGTTAATCTCCAAGCTATTATTTGCTAAACTTTTAAAAAAATATTTATTTATTTTTATTATTTTGTGGGGAGATGCACTTACAAATGAAGTGTATGAGGTTTTACACTGGCAATTCTTTCAAAATAACAGATTTACTAACTTAAAGTAAAGGTTTTTTAAAGATTGTTGGGGAAAAAATATGTGAAAGCTGCACAGGTACAATTATTTTTGATAGTATAGATAGCTATTACAATAACTGAGAATTTCTTGATTATTTTAGCTGTCTCTAAATCGTCTTTGGGGAGCACATCTCCATCTTCATGTCAAAATACTTGCGAAAGTATGAAGTGGAAGAAGGGAAAGCTTGCAAAAATGAAAAACAAATTATAAAACGAAGAAAAGATTTCCGTATCTTCTGTTACCCAAAGGAAGAAAAGGATACAAAAATCCAAGAACAAACTTAAATTCCCCTAGTAATCTTACAGAGACACATTTCACTTTTAGATCTGTATTGCTGAAGAAGTTGAGTAGATATAAGGTACATTGACAGTAAAGAAATGGGTAAGCTTTTGAAATCCTGATCAAGATCAGCATCCTTACACATGAGCAATTGAACTCTCATCAGCCAGAAGGCTTCTGAATTTCATGCAATGGCCACCAGCCAGTGTGGCAGGACTGTTTAGGCCTGCCAAAGCTATAAGCTACCTCTCACAGAATAAAAATGCTGTCCAAAAGGTTGGAGAAAAAGTATTGTAATTTTTTATAGCAATATGATTGCAAATTAATTTTCTCTGACCTAATCATATGACATACTAGTGGGACTGAAGGCAGGCTTACATCTTAGAAATAAAGTAGTAGAGTTTTCTTTTACATTTCCTAGATAATCAGATAGAAAGCTGGAATAGAGGAAAAAGTGTGTTGTAAAATTAATTCTGGAGGAACAAGTAATTCCCTGAAAAGTCTATGTAACAGCTCTCAATTTTAACATGGTTAAATTGTTTTAGCCTAACACAAAAATAACCGTTTTCACAGTTCTCATCACCGTTATCAAAATACTTGGGATGTCTTTTGGAAAACATTTGGATTGCTGCATTTATTATGTATTTACTGTAGAATTGCTGGGCCAATTAAAATTAAAAAATAATTAAATCACAAATGGTGTTTGCACAGACGAGGTTCTATTGTCACATGCACAGGGTAAAAAATAGGCAGATACTGAGACATTAAGTTTGATCTGTATATCTTAAAAATATTTGATTAGAATAAACAGCCATGCTACTGATAGGTGCTAGCTTTTGGAAGAGAATGTTGACTATTGTAGAAACATTACTAATGAAATGAAAGCACAGTGAGCATGGTTAGTATGGATAATCTCTTAAGCTTTTGCGTTGGGTTGACCCTGGCTACCAGCCAAACACCCACCAAGCCTCTTCCTCACTCTGTTCTCCTGTGGGACAGTATGGAAATGGAAGGAAAGAAGACTCATGGATCAAGGTAGTGATATTTTCATAGGCAAAGCAACAGGTGTGTGTGTAAGCAAAACAAAAAAGTTTAATTAATTCACTGCTTCCCTTTGGCAAGTGTCCAGCCACACTGTGGAAAGCAAGGTCTCAGCACCTGTAACATTTACTTAGGAATACAAATGCCATAGCCAGGAGCAACACCTTTTATTCTCCTTTCCCTGAGCTTTTAATTGCTAAGCATGACATCATATGGTGTAGAATATCCCTTTGGTCATCTGGGGTCAGCTGTCTCAGCTGTGTTCCCCTAAAACCTCTTGCCCACCTGATCTGTAGCCTTAATGGTCACACAGAGGAAAGATAATAAATAGCCCAAGGTATTTTTGCATGAAGGTATCACCACCAGGAGACTTCAAGTTTTCACAGTCGGTTATGAGCCATGACTTGAATAGCTGCAGGCTCCATGAGGACTTGTATGCTCCATTTACAGAGCCTTCTCTGGGGTGCTGCTGAAGAAAATATTCCTGTGGGACCTTGAAAACAGCTGTCTCTGTAGAAACACACGGCTAAAAGAGACTGCTTAAAGAGTGATGGCCTTATGAATTCTGAGTGATGCTTCACTCCTTCATATTATAACACACTGCTTTCATTTTCATTTGGCTGAATAATGTGTCTTTTGCCCTAAGGAGAATTACAGATTTCATACTTTTAAGAACAGTTATTTAGGTATGTAGTATCATTTTAGAACATTGTACAGATTTGTCATGCACAGAAACCTTCCCAAATGACAGAACATGGATCCCAATCTAGAGTATTTCTGGTCATTTTGCTACCAGTGTTTGTTTTCATGGTCAGTAGCACAGAGGGTTAAGCACTCAAAATTAAGCAAATGTGGGATGTTATACAAGTTACAAGCTTCAGCGAAACAATCTGGGATGGAAGCATTGGTTACATTGCTGGCCACGTTTGAGCACTCGTAGATGTTAACCACTGGTAGCAATTCAGGAATAGTGTGATGAGTAGGACTAGGGAAGTGGTCTTCCCCCTGTACTTGGCACTGGTGAGGCCCTACCTAGAGTACTATGTTCAGTTTTGAATCCCTCACTACAAGAGGGACATTGAGGTGCTGGAGTGAGTCCAGAGAATGGCAAAAAAGCTGGTGAGAGGTCTAGAGCACAAGTCTTATGAGGAGCAGCTGAGGGAGCTCTTTAGTCTGGAGAAAAGAAGGCTGAGGGCAGATTTTTTTGCTTGCCAGAACTAGTTGAAAGGAGACTGTAGAGAGGTAGGGGTCGGTCTCTTCTCCCAAGTAACAAGTGATAGGGCAAGCGGAAATGACCTTCACTGAAAGGGCTATCAAATATTGGAACAGACTGCCCAGGGATGTAATGGAATTGCCATCCCTGGAGGTATTTAAAAGATGGGTAAACGTGGTGCTTAGCAACATGGTTTAGTGATTGGTTTTGTCAGTGTTAGGTTGATGTTTGGACTTGATGATCCATCCCCTAAAGTCCCTCAAAGTCCACCACAAGCTGGGTCCAGCCATCATGACCCCCACTGCTGGTTATGACTTAAGCAGGAGGAAGAGGGGCAGGGAGGGAGCACAACATTGCAAATGCCAGCCTCTCCTCTTAGCTTGTTAAATTGTCAAACTCATGCCATTCTGCTTTTTCTTGTACTTCTTCCATATTTAGGATTAAATCTTTACAAATAAATACAAAGCTAATTCATGAGGAATAAGCTTTCAGGAACTGAGACATAAAAGCTTGAACAAGACCATTAAGTGTATAATAATGAATACAAAGTCTGTATCCTAGAGACTTGACGCAGAAGAAATAGGTCCCAGCCTGGATGTCAGGTATGGAAGAAAGCTATCAAAACTGGCTCTCAAGTTACACACTTTTCAAAGATGAATCTGAATCCTTCTAAGTGAGAAAGAGCAAGTGTTATGGTTGAGGGTAACCTGAACATTGCAATTATGTTTGAAATACTAGGCAGAATGAAAAAATTCCTTGTATGTTGGTTCTAACAATGTACACTTTTCCCCAGTATTTTGATAAACTATTTCTTCTGCTGTCTCCAGAACTTCACAGTAAAAATGTTAATTGATTCCTTTGGCAGATGATTCAGTAAAATTACTATCACAGTGTCTGCATTAAACTGCCTAGTGTGTTTTACATTTTCTGTTTGGTTTTGTTTGTTTGTTTTGTTTGTTTTTTTTTTTTTTTCCCCTGCAGTATATGCTACCTTTTTGGTATAGAGTAATAGTAAAATTTTTGAGAGAAGATTAAGAGGACTGCTGGAAATTACATTCTTTATCTTTTAGAAGTCAGCCAGTATATAAACGTATCAGGCACAATTTGTTTTCTGGTATGTTGGCCAGGTTTAACAACAATTACAGAGCTGGTCTTTGCCTTGAATTGTCTTTCTGACAAAATCTAGCAAGGTTGGAAAGCTGCATCCACCACTAACATCCCTGATAATGTATTTTATTACTAAATTTTGTAGGTCTTAGAAGTTAAATAGTAACACTCTTGTAGTCCTAAATTAACAGCAAAAAATAGATATTTTAAAATAAGATGTGGATGAATTGATCTTAACTAAAAAATAGTTGCTGAAAAATAATTTCTTAATTTATCCAATGCCCTTTCCCTTTTGTTTCTTCCCCAGTGGTCTTGTGCATTTTAATTAAATGTAATTTTGTTGCTTTTGTTGTTCTGCCTGTGGCTCCATATCTGAGGTGCATTTCAATCCATCACTTTCTCTGAAGTCATCCAATGGAAAAGCCCTCAAAGTTGAAAAAAAAGGTAAAGTGAAAGGGGTCAATAGCTCTTCCTGTGTAATGTCTTATATGACAATGAACGTCACATATTACATAGGCACTGCTATATTGATATTCTATTAGGTACTATTAGTGAAACATAGCTTCTGAAGGAGCACGCACCCCTGATTTGGAGGTATCATGAGAAAGCATTTACATTCCCTTTTTCATAGTTTATTTTCCTATAGGAAAACCAATTGGCTAAGTTATTTTACTTTATCCTTAAAAAAGAAGTATAAAAAAACTTTTAGCTTTTATGTAGATAGTATATAACACATCCAGAATCATGTTGGTTACTAATATTAGAGGCTTTGGTATGAGCAGAACGGTAAGCTTGCAGAATCAATGCATGAGACAATTTGATTTTCAAAAAAACCTATTGGTTTTCTTTAATAGTAAACATAAACAATTTGAATATAAACTCATCTTCTCAAGATGTGGTTAATATTTTCTAAAATTGCACCTTTTAATTTGGATGTCTGTAAGTATTAATTCCCTTTGGAAACTCTGTAACTCATGACAGTGACTTGACTTTTGAGGTTATGACACTTTTTTTCTGCAGACTTTACTGTTTCTAAAGTACCAGCAGGCATGAATGAAAACAGTAGTATATAGCCAAGTTTATCATCTAAAGCAAAAATCACATTGATTTTTGCAAAGCTAGTTCTAATTTATAGCACTACACATCGGAGCCCAACTCAAACAGATGGTAATAATTTTAATAGTAAATACATTTAATGAAAATAAAATAGAAGACGTTTGTGTGGCAACAAATCACCTGAGGAAGTCAAAGAGAGTAGATTTATTTCATGGTCTAAGTCACTCTCTGTGTTGAAGTACCTGCTTCCAGATGCATCATACATGCTTGTGGATTTAGTATGCTGTGTTCTTGGTAGTAAAAAAGAATTGAAAGCT
Source organism: Nycticryphes semicollaris (assembly GCA_013400055.1). NCBI lineage: Eukaryota > Metazoa > Chordata > Aves > Charadriiformes > Rostratulidae > Nycticryphes > Nycticryphes semicollaris. The sequence goes on along the minus strand of VXBJ01007094.1, from coordinate 8,488 downwards.
AGTAGAGCTGGACAGAAAATTATTTTCCCATCCCCAAAGATTTTTTTTTTATATTTCATACATTTTTCCCAGACTAAACCAGGATGAAAAATTGGACTGTCAAAAGTGTTTAAGAAATGAAATTAAAAGATAAAGAACAGATTTTGCACAAGAAACAATAAATAGAATTTTCAAGGGTTTTTCAGCCTAGGAAACATATGTATGCCTAGCTATGATGGGAGCTGCTGAGAACGTAGCAGGCAATTATCCATTGTTTTATATGAAAAAATAGTTGTGTGCATGAAATGAAGCTTGCAAGTGGCATAAAATTAATGACTATAGTTGAAATATTTCATTATAAGATGTTGTAGAAGCTAAAAGTTTGCATATGTTCAAAACCAGAGATTATGTCCTGGAAGAAAACTCATCCATGCTCATTGAAAGTTTGGTAGTCTCTGAGCAATAAATCCCTGAATTTCAGAAGGTAGTCTGAAGAAACAGAACTGTCTGCCTATTCTTATGCTCTCTCCTAAGGATTTACTATTTGACCTTTAATCTGATTTAACATAGACATATACTTTTGTATTTCTTTGTTTATCATATGTAAAATGCACACACATAGATGAACATTAAAATAACATCAAACTGAAATGTTTCCTTCCACTAATTTTGAAAAATGTTTATTTTTGAGGGGGTTTTCGAAATATTTTTCTTAGTTGCTTTAAGTAAAGTTCTCTTAAGCAGGAAAAACCACAATCTTTCATTGAGAAAATACTGTAACAGAACACATCAGAACTTTATAATAATAATAATAATTAAAATACTGGTAATGGAAATTTGTCAGAAGTTTGCCTTCCTGATCAACTTTCTCAGTTTGGGTGAACTGACATTTCTCTGGAAGAAAATACTAACAAGATTATTCTAAATAATTTCTTGGTTTAGATTTGAATGAAACAAAACCCCTCCTGCTTTCAGTAATGAAAGCATACTGAAACTAATTGACAGAGCACCTTCTCTTCAGGGGATTTTGTGTATTACAATGCAGCTGTGTCATGCACCAATGCTGTTAGATCACCTGCAAAAAAAAATCAGAAGACCTATGAATATGTTACATATTGCCTTATTTGGAGAATGGAATCTACAGGATCCATACAATGATTAATAAAGTATGTCATTGTTATCCATAAAAAAATAAATTAGAGAAACTCCATAAATAGTTTGAGGAAATCAGTATCTTGACTTGACTAAGGTTAAGTTCTCTGCCCTTAGCTGTAGTTTGAGAGCAAACTCATGCTAAGTAACTTGTGCTATTCAACACACGTACTCACATCTATGAAACATCTGTGTACTTGTCTGCCCATGCATGTATGTGCATTCCAATATGTGAAAGAATATAATGCCTTTTCACACTGGCAAGTAGTTTTGTCTGGCACTAGTTCCCTGAAGTCAATAGACTTGTCCTACACTCATTCCAATTCTTTTTACTGTCAAACCCCATAATTCCTTAATGATTTTTGAAATCATAGACCTACCCTGATGTTATTCATGGAAAAGAGACAATACTGCTCATTTAATTCTCATTCTGTCTACTCATTCTGTCTGTTTTCTCAATTAACTTGCTAGATTTGCTGATAGTAGTGGTAGTACTATTGCAGCAGTATCTTTGAAATCAACACTTTGAATGTTCATAGTAAATTTACTATTAACAACTAGGAATTACATACATGTAACGTATTACAAAGTGTTATTTTTTGAGATCTATCAGACAGATTCTAGTTTAACACTAGATGTGGAATCCCTGTTCACGTTCTAACAAGTATACGTTCCCAAACCTAGCTGTTGAATGTTTTTATCAGTGATTTGCAACAAAACCTAAAATTATGAGAGGGGTTGTATACATAACACAAAAACCTGGGGAGCACTAGTAGTGGATTGAAAGTCATTGGATGGTACTACTTGACTCCTCTGAGACAAGCAAAAAATATGTCAAATATATTAAATCTTGCAAAACCTATTAAATATACTATACATCTTATCCACATTTATTTGTGTAATAAAAATTCATATACTACAGTGAGAGATGTAGCATATATTCAGGGATGGGGAATTGCATCCTGACTTTGGTTTATGGAGGATTAACATTAGAACTTGAAGTCTGGGAACATTCTGGAGAAACGGGCAAACACATCTGCTGAGTACGGAAACTGAGGAAATTGAGTAGGATTAAGAACTCTGCATATGTAGTTTATACTAATGCTACCTCTTCTGGAATACTGGAATTCATTGAAATGATGTGGTTATCTTCAAATAAGCACTTCCAGGGTGTTATTCATCTCATCTCAAATCTACCAAGTATCCACTGAATCACACATGAAAAGAGGCTCTTTCTCCCCACTGGCTATAAAGACAACTTAATGTGACTACCTCGCAGGGAGCCGTCTGGGCTGTACTTTGAGTCAGAGAAATTACACCCTTTCTGTCCTCTTTTGGAGTGTGTTGTCTGTATAGGTTGTTTATCACTGAAGAGAGTTTGTAGTAGAATGATTAGAAAACAAACGAGCTGACGTGATTGTGCCGCACTCAAAGCGCTCAGTCGGTTTAACTTATCAAAGAGCAACACAAGATGGGAGCAAATGACGTGGTGAATGTGGCAAGAAAAAACACAAGGAAACTGTAATGGCTGAAAGTCACAGTTAGATAACAAATAAGGTACATATTTTTGGCTATAAGTATGACTTGCTGTAGGAAAAATGCATCAAAATTCTCGATATGTGAGAACGGGTTTTTTTCACCAACATGGCATGATTTAAGGTGCTTTAAGATCTTCCTCACGTCAAACAAAAAATAATTCAAAGATACTTTAAGAGTGATACTGCTTCTGTTTGATAGGAGACAGTGTTAGATTTAAGAGTAACTTTCTCATATTATAATTCCTTAAATTTTGACTTCACCTATGAACCCAATGTAAATATTGTAAAATTAGACAATAATAGTGGAAGACAAGTGAGGAAAATCCTAACAGAAAGATCTTTTGTTTTCATGAGTCATTAGGTATTATCAGTACTTCCTATGGTAAGTTTCTTCAGTAGTTTCACTATTTCCTAGACACAAAAAGATCAGTATAGAGTCAGCTTCAATGACCACCACCAAGCATTGTGCCCCAAGATGGTACGGACAGCTTCTGAAATGTGAGTGTAAAATTAGGGTACTTTTTTTTCACACATCTGGTCTTGTAACATACAGGAATACAATCAGACAATAGGCAAGTGTTGGGAAACAGAATTTGACTTTAGAGACTAGCCTTAAGTCACGGAATTTGTGTACAGAAAATAATTTTTCATTATGCAGTGAAGTTGAACATGTTTCGTTAGTAAGCTTTTAATGCTGCAAAACAACATTATTAATCAAAAAAGTGGAACAAAATACCCAGTAAATCCTGTCTTGGAGTTTACACTACAGTTTACCAAAATTAATGGAGATGCCCTAAGTATTCCCCATTTCTCTTCAGGACATTGTGGGTTTCCAAGCCCCAGATCACATGTAATTTGTAAGGATTTGGATAATCAGTCTGACTTTAAAGCTGGCTGGTAGTTGCAGGGATATAATGCAGTGTTTGGAGAAAGCAGAGGAATCCCATCTTCTTCAAGGTGCAGGGGATTACATATGGGTGGGGATTTACCAGGGGACTGCAACTACGAGGGCTGTGACCTCTCCATTAGTGAGCGTGGAGTAACACAAACACTGCACTGCATGAGGAAGGAGCAGTTCAACGGCACAACTGCTTCCCGCTCCCCCGTCATCCCTGTGGCAGTGATACAAACAAAATCACATCTTAGGCAGAAAATGAGCCCTGGGCTCGGATAGCATTGATTATTTAGTGTATTAGCAGAGGGCAGAGTTTACATGCAGTATCAATTAGAATATGTTTGGCAATGAAAACAAGGCCAAAGGGCTTTGTTTTATGGCCAAATCCTGCTCACTTTCCTCACATGAGCAGCTCTAATGAAGTCAGCTGGAGCTCCATGATTTCACTCCAATCCTTAAATCTCTTATAAGCTGTAGCTGAAATTTGAAAGTATTTTGAAAGGAAACTTTTAACCTCTGTCCCTTGTTACAAATTTGGCTGCATCCTTTATCATCCTCTTCTCACATTACCTCTATCCAAATGCTGTAAAAAAGCCCTCTAGATATTTTTCTTGTTCTTTTTCTTTAAATACCATAATTGATATTTATTTCCCTTAATTCTGTTATAAGTTTCTTAGAAAGTCAACGTCATAGTGATCAGAGCTGCTCTTTGAATTTTCCCACAACGTAGGAGGATGCAGAATTGCCAAAGGCAGTCTCAGATTCCATGTTAAAAGATGTATTTCTGTCTCCTCTCTATACATTAATCTGTGACAACAAAGGCAGTGCTTTGTTGGAAAACTTTTCTAGGGAAAGAGTGGACACAAACTGGGGTGGAAGAGATGAGCTATGTGATGCACTCTTGGCACGCAGTGTTAGTGGGAGGGTACAAGTGATCCTTGACCAACAAATATCGTCATGAGAGGTAGTTGTGGGTCAGAGCTCCATTGTTCTTTGCCGGCCTTGGATTCACCACCCCCCTGAGCACCCTGGGTGTGAATCCCCAGAGCAGGGCAATGCCTGCCCATGCCCCAGCCCCTGGATGAGGGCAGTTCTCTTGCTGCTGCCCCGCTGCTGCCTCTTCTCTGTGCAGTCAAAAGAGTGTCCCATATCTCTTGCGACACACACATCTGCCTTTAACAATGAAATGAGAGACCAGAGATGACGACAATGCTGGTTCTTCTCCTTATTCAGAATTAGCATTGGCCATGGTTGTTAGTATTATTCATAAATAGCAGTACAAATTTAACCTTTCAGTTTACAACTGATTCAGATGACTTTGAATATATTAACTATTTGGGATTCCTAATCAATACATTTGGTGATTCTGTATGCTGCCATGTATTTGAGTAAGAGAAGGTATCAAACTAGAAGCCTGGGGTTTGTTTTGAAACACAATGCAATCATGACAAACTCTTTCATTGGCAAAAGCATTATTTTCTTGTAAAGAAACGAATTACTTGCAAACTGTTCAGACCTCACACCTTCCTAATACTTGGCTTGTCGTGTAACAGTTCCCTGTGATTTCTTAAATTCCTCACACAAACCTTTGGATTCAACAAAAAGCGAACAATGAGAAAGATTATTCTGTTTAGGGAATATAGGAGCAAAAAATCTTATTAAGTCTTTTATATCATGCTGTAAAATGTTTTCTGTTACATACAGAGGTTCTACAAACCTTCAGTTGGGCTTTGGATATTAAATTCTTTGTGGTAAAGACATTAGTATTTCAATAGAAGACCAGAGATATCACAAAAAGGTTCAAATGCCCCTTTTATATATATATGAAAAAGATCTTTCATTAAGTCTAAAACATTTTTGAGAAATTAAGCTAAAACAATATTTTTGGATGTACATGTTTTGTGCTCAAAATAAATTAGAAAGAAATAAAATATTTATCCCATAACAGAATGTCAAGCTTTCTTACAGTCAGGTTGCTTGCTTGAGCTATGGGAACAAAACTCCAAATTGTGGAGAATAAGGACCTAAACACAACTGGATGCCCTGAAATCATGTCTTTGGGGGAATAGACCTTTTTAGATAATTTTGTTGAAATCCCATTTTCCTTCTGTATCAGAAATTAAACATTGCCCAATACTTGCAATTTTGGGGGATTGGGGCTGTTTCCCAGCTCCTTTAGCAGCCTGATCTCCCATTGAAGTCAGTAACTGAGCTTACATTAATCTCAGAGGTACAAGCCTGGCTCCATAGACTGTAAAATGTTTCCAAAAAATCCCCTAATGGCCTCCCAGCAACTTAAAAAATTGGAACTTGTTACTGCTGTTTCTGAGGCACTATCTACCAGCTGGGTAACAACCCAAAAGACAAGTCTTGAACAGGATCCTCTATCTAGAGACAGGGAACAGACCAATTCATGCTCGTCTGCTTCTATAGCATTCTGTATAATGGCAGGAGTTTTGTTTTACATGACTGCAAAGAACCAGAGAGCTATTTTGCTGTCCGAAGTCTTTTCACCTCTGAACAAAAAAACAGGTCTTATCCATTTTGTCTTATCAGCTCTTTTTATTCCAAAGCATCAGCATCTTATAAAAATTATCAAATGTTGTACACATTGGCAGCATAGACTGTAGATGTTCAGTGATTTCTCTCTTATCTCAAAGCTGATGTATTTCTTAAACATATTATTTTTACAGCTTTTGGAATTTAACTGTGGTGAAATCTATCTGTCCTTCTGGCAGTCTGTAAACTTTTACAACACATCAGTTGTTACATATTGGCTTAAAACAACCCCAAGGCTTTTTATAGAGGCAATAAAAGCATTTCCGATCTGACAACAAAGTAATTCTTTGGACAAAGCTCCATTTTGTTGCATGTATCTGTTATGCCTCCCAAAAATTCATTCAGGCATGCATTCCTCCTCATTTGCTTAAAATGGCTTCTCTTCAATGAGAACAAGGAAAAAGTTAAACAACAAAATAATTTAAGTCTGAATGGTCTTTACTTATGTTACCTCCACTTTTGAGCCCAGTCTCTAGCTGAGCCAAGACTGGACTGCTTCATGCTGCTGACTTTAGTGCATCTTGATTGTTCCAATCTGAGTAATTAGCTGTGGTAATCATCAGTCCTTAAAGATCCATTGAAATGGTGTAAATCTGGAGTACATCTCTATCAATTTAAAAAGACTGGACTTGAAGTTGTATGTTTGCAATCAAAATCAAGTTTATGATTTTATGCATTTCTCATGTTACTTTCTTTCCCATCTCATTAAATGTTGATTTAAAAAAATCACCTTGCCTTGATAAATATTTCCAATAGAAACAGGTTTGCACTCTCTATGTGCTTGTGTGGGTAATGTGTGTCTGCAGCTAAAAGGAGGAAGATAAGTGAACAGTATTAAAGTATTAGTCTTTTTTTGTTTTTTTGTTTCTTTGTGGTTTGTTTTTGTTTGGTTGTTTTTTGGTTTTTTTTTAATTATTATTCAGAAGAAAAAAAAGTTTCCTTGTTTTTTGAGGGGTGTGTTTTAGACTTGGTAAAAATTTCTTTTTCTTCTGCTGTACACGTTGCTTCAGATACTTCCAATATTTTAAAATTACAAAATCTTACAAAAGCAAATCAAGGAAATTCTGATAAAAATAAAAATATTCAGGAAAACAGATAGGAGTAGGGTACTTTAAGCCATGCCATGATTTCCATTGTGGTTTTGAATTATTTTATTTCAAGACAGTCTTGGTAGAAAAGACTAAATACTCTAAGTCTGTTTTTTATGTCTCTTCATTCTCTCTAATTGTGAGTGAGTGAGCCCCAGAGACACTGAGAATAACAATTCCTGATTTTTATTTTAAAGACGGAATAGAAAAAGGAAATATCATTTGCAGGTGTTGAAAAAATCTGAACCTGAGGCTAGCTCACTTACATTCTCAAACAAAAAGGGAATCCCACAGCAAATAGCCCTTAGATTCTCAAGGGACTAAAGAATATACAACTGGAATGAGTAAATATTTGTGGGAGAATCTAATTTTCAACATAAATTGTTGGTTTGAACCAGGCATAGTAGTTGTTTCAAATCCTGGTTTTAATGCATTCATTTTATTTTAAACAGTATGTGAATTCTGTTGCAGAAGTGTCATTGTCCCTTTTTATACTGTTTATACAAGTTTATTCCTGCCCCTGCAGGCAGATATCAAACTATTGGCGTGTGTGCTCTGTGCGCATGAGTCGTCGTCTGCACTCCCCCTGGCTACAGCTGTCACTGTGGAAGCATGTGCTCAGCTGGAGTCTGAGATACAGCAAGGTGGGCGTCAGTCTCTTCTCCCAAGTAGCAAGTCATAGGACAAGAGAAGATATCCTCATGTTGTGCCAGGGGAGGTTTGGATTGGATATTACGAAAAAATTATTCACCAAAATGGTTATCAAGCATTGGAACAGGCTGCCCAGGGAAGTGGTTGAGTCACCATCCCTGGTGGTATTTAAAAGACTGGTAGACACAGTACTCAGGGACATGGTTTAGTGGTGGACTGGGCAGTGCCAGGTTTACAGTTGGACTTGATGATCATAAGGGTCTTTTCCAACTAAAACAATTCTATGATTCTGTATTAGTACCTACTCACAGCATGGAAATGATGGACACATCTTGAAGGACATCATCCAACTAGACTGTCACAGGGCTATTCCTTGGCTGGGATAAGCTTTTTGCTTCCACAGCTGAGGTTAGGTTGCACTTTTGTGTTTACTTCTCCCACTGATTTCTTTCAGTGTTAAGGAAACTAAGGTGGCAACAGACACCTTGCTCTCAGACCTGGGCATCAACTGTTAACAGTGTTAAAATAAGTGAAGCACACAGGCTTTTAAAGTCCAGCTGGGCATCACAATTTTACTAATCACAATGTTACTAATTCTCTGCCTAGATTTTGATTAAGTGCTTGAT
>VXBJ01007093.1:822179-870990 GCA_013400055.1 Nycticryphes semicollaris | reverse complement strand
TTTTTTTCTCCTCACCTTTTAGTGAAGTTCTTAAAGCTCAGGACATTTGAACTGGTGCACAGAAAAGACTGAACAGATGAACTCGTTCTTTGAATCCTCTTTGCTTTCATCCTCAAGCCGTTGCTGTCACTTTTATTTGAAACAAAGGGGTAGCTCAAACTCAAGCTACGGCTTATCGTAGTGTGATAAAAAAGATACTTGTGAGGAATGAAAGAATTGTTATCTAAAATAAGACTATTTCAACATCCTATGGCTCTGTAGGCTTGAAAATCTCAAGTTATTGCTTTAAGATTCTCTCTTACAAAATCCATAAGCTCACTAAAAAGGAGTTCTTGTTTCAGTTCTTATCTCAAAAGTGGATGCTCTGTCTTGGTCCGCTGGAGCATGTCACCTTCCCAAGCAAAACCTTGTGAAAAGTATTTTATGGAATACGTTTGTACTTTTGAATCTTTTTGAGGGCGTTGTGGTGAGGGTATTTTCAGATTTGAGTCATTTGCGTCCTTTCCTTTCCGACTCCTCCTTTTGTCTCATACACACATATTTTGCCCTGGTCAGAATTCAGCACTAGAGCTCATGTGTGAATCTACCCTGAAAATACAAAATCACAGTAGATCGGATATCTCTGATAAGGATGTGAAACAGTTCCTGCAGAATCATCCTTTTTTATGTGCATATCACTTAAATGACTGGTTTGGGTTTTTTTTATTCTGTATTAACCTTTCCAGTCCTCACCCTTCCACAAGGACACTTACAAATAGGTCACAGACTGGTCCCAGAGAGAATCTCACTGTAATACCTGTGTGTTTAATTTTTTCCAGCTGATCTTTCTTGGAAGCTTTGACCATACTCCAGAGGTGGAGTGTCCTTTTTGTCAGCCCTTGCCATTTTTTCAAGGCTCTTCTCAATCTTGCAGTTCTTTTGCTGTCCCTCCAATGGTACCAAGGAAGTAGCAGCAGCAACAGTGGAATAGATTCAATGGGGTTTTTGTTAAGTTTTTTCTATAGAAAAAGCCCCAATATGCTGCCATGTAAATGATATTAGCGTATATTTTTCTAGATGATTCCTCACAAGGGCAGTATTTATTCCCAACAGGGAGGTTATGTTGTCAGCAGCAACTTCACTACAATATTTTTTTTAAAGCCTGCTTGTTACATCTTTGGGATTTCCTTTTTTCCTGTCTTTAAATCAGAGGGGCATCCCTCTCTCCCCCCACTGTATAGTCATCTCCTGAAGAATTACTAGTCTGGCTCTTGCTCCCTTTCTTTGCTCTACTGCTTGCCTGTAAACTCTCACTAAGCTTCTGCCTTGAATTTTAAAGCTCTTCATCTAACCAACAGACTTCAGGAAGTTTTGATTGAAACAGCCTTTTGTTAGCTGTTTGGCTTCTCTGTTTTCACCGAGATACCAAATTTATTACTTTCCTCCAGTTTGCAAATTTTAAGCCAAGGGACTTTACATTATGATTAAGAGTAGAATCACCCAAGGACTTCTCAGTCTCAGCAGTTTCTTCTTGTTTTGCTAAAGTACAGAATGCTCCAAAGATTGCAAAATTGTCTGTGGGAACAGTCATTATGCCTCATGGATTCACAGGGATTGGACATAGGAGGGCCTGTCTCGTGGTACCGCATCTTCTGCTGGTCAGGTTACTCATTTTCACTTGCATTTTCTCACTCGGAGCCAAGAAATGAACTGTAACACTTGCCAAAGCCTGCCTTATATTTTGGCTTGCCTGCCTCTTGGAAACTTCTCATCTTGATCATCAAGATAGGGAAGATACAACCCTTCCCTTTGCAGTTTGCAGTAGTAGTTAATCACCCTAACTGTTAAAAATGTCTCCCTGCTTCCTAATTTGAAATTGTCTGAATTTCTGTGGAACAGCAGCTGTGATTCTGACAGAGCAGTGTTTCATGATCTTTCCCTGAAGTCATCTAGTAGCATTTAACATCTGTGGACCACTTGGGTTGCCAAGATTTTACAGGCCTGCGGGGTGAGAGTTAGCATTATAAAGAACACCCCACTTTTGTACTGCTTTCGTACAAGCAATTTTGACTACTTTTTCTAGAAATCAGCAAACATCTCTGTATCCGGGTAGATTTATTGTGCTTTAGAGTATTAATGTAAATGTGTGTTTGCTGTGGTCCTCATCTTCCATCCCTGTCTCCGTTCTGACTTCATGTTCTCGGTGCTGTTCTAGAAAACGGTATCTTGGACTGAAATAGTAACTAGATTTGGGCAAGCATTTGTCAATGCGAGGAAAAGTAAAAATTAAAGCCTGGAGTGTGCACTGGTCTGTGGCTGAGCTCAAGGCTGGTTTAAAAAAAATAAAACTCTATTTCGTTACTCAAATTTGCTTCAAGTGTGTTTGTGCTGCTTTTTATTGCTTTTCACAAATGAGAGTTTTGGTGGTACATGAAGAAAGAGCTTGTTTTGTACTGAGGGACATATCTTTGGAAGCAGAAGAGAAGGTTTGTGCCCAAGGCTTACACGTTGTTTCGTCCTGGGTTTGTGAGCTGCCTCGAAGAGCTGCTGAGGCAGGGTGGTGTGGTGCTGCACAGCTCCGGTGTGGAGGAGAGCTGCTGAGTAGCTTTGGGGGGGTTATGAGAGATGCGAACATTGTCTGACTTTGTCTGGGGGTGGGATGTGGAGAGTGAACCCCAGAGGTGTGTCAGAAGTGAGATTAGTGAGATTTCTGGGAAAAAAAACCCTGGAGGTTGGGTACCTGTGTCTGGGTAAGGGCGAAATGGGGCATGTTGTTTGCAGCACATGTTAACCATTGCACTGCTTAGTTCCACTACTGCAAAATATTGGATATCAAGGGATTAATTGGTTTTTGCCTGACGTCATGGAATGCTTGAGAATGCCCTAAAGACTGAGAAAGGACAGTTTGCTCACACGGCAAACTGCTTAGGACGAGCACGGAGTGCTCTGCTTGCCTGTTAATATTTGTCTTCAGGTACTGGAGGTGCTGTTGTCACTTGGGTCTGTTAGGAAAAGTATGGAAATATCCTGAGAAATGGAAATAAGAGAAGGGTCCCCCCCTTTTTACTACTTGAAATGCAGTACTGTTGCTGCCTTTCGGCTTTCAAATTGCCTTCTCCTTAAGCTAAGCTCTACACACTCCTTTAGAGGTTTTGAATCCGAGGCACAGAAACGCTGATTTGTACCATACCAGTGTGTGCCAGGCTCATTCTTGTCTGACTGGGTGTCTAAGCTACAACCCAGTGCTTGTCACCTCTTGCCCTCTCCAGGCTCACTGGGAGAAGAACAAAAGACCTGGTGGCAGGTAGATAGGAGCCTGGGTGTTGGGGATCTGCATTCATTTCTTTTATGTCCCCCAGAGGTTTTGGGCTAATTTGATAAAAATTTCAAAGGTGCTAAGGACACCCGTTGTATATGGGAACTTAATGCCAGATTTAGAGAGGTGTTAAGTGATTTATTTCCCACTGGTTTTCAGTAGGAGTTACATGCCTGGCTGCTGCTTTAAACCTTGCTAATTACCATCTTACAGCTTTAGGTACATTACTACATCTAAAAGCGTGTCCTGCAGACTTTGTATGATGGTTTCTCACTCATACAATAGGCATAATGTTTCTTCACACTAATGGAAACAGTGAGCCTGGAGAAGTCTCTGGGCAGATCTTAGAGCCCCTTCCAGTCCCTAAAGGGGGCCTACAGGACAGATTGGGAGGGACTCTAGATCAGGGAGGGGAGCCATAGGACGTGGGGGCACGGTTTTAACCTGAAAGAGGGGAGATTTAGATGAGATCTCAGGAAGCAACTCTTTGGTGTGAGGGTGGTGAGACCCTGGCCTGAGTTGCCCAGAGAAGCTGTAGCTGCCCCATCCCTGGAGGGGTTCAAGGCCAGGTTGGAGGGGGCTTGGAGCAACCTGGTCTGGTGGGAGGTGTCCCTGCTCAGGGCAGGAGGTGGCACTGCAGGGGGTTTAAGGTCCCTTCCAACCCAAGCCCTTCTGTGCTTCTATGAGAAATTGTTAGATCCTTAACTTCTGTGGAATCATGTTTAAACTAATCCTTGGACTGGTGCTTGATTATAAACAGTTCACTATTCATAACTTCAGTGACTTGGTTTTCTCAGCAACACCTGAATGATTTTGTCTTTCATTTGAAAGCTGAGTTTTGTATGAAAGAAAAAAACCCAACCCCACAACAAACTGTTGTCTTTGTCTTGCCTCTGGAGCAATGCCCTGCAAGCATAAAGCACTGGGGCAGATGACGTTTTGGAGAACTACAACTGACACAGGATATCGAGGAGGGAGGGGAGGCTTGAATTACTTTCATCTCGTTACAGGGATATTTAACAGACTGTGTTCTGCATCACGGCAATCTCACTGGGTTTCCAGTGGCTTTGGAAGGGATGGGATTAGAGGAATAGTGATTAAGATTATCCTTTCCTTTTAATGCCTGTGTTATGTCTGTATTGGAATTGTTACTGTGATTATCCATATACCCTGAGATTGATTTCTTGTTGTTTTCCTGAGATGATGGAGTAGGATTGTGGCCTTTACGCAAAAAATACTGTGAGTATCGGACAAACTCAATATTGGTTATGAGCTGAGAGGATCTTTCTTTAGGCATTGGTGCAAGATGCAATCTCTTTGTATTTTGCTTTTACGTGAAATATCTGCTTCTGGCCTTCAGATGAAAAATTTTGTTCCCTTCCTGCTCTTGATCTCCTGTAATGTGTCTTGAAGTGGAATTATTTTTTTCAGATCTGGAAGTGTTGTTTTGTTGGATACTACTCCGTAATGCATTTTACTTCAAATTATGTTATATTAAAGTTCAGTGAAGCTGAATCTCTGTTTTTATTTCTCTGCCAGTCAAATCAATATCCTTCATCTATTTGCCAATGGGAGGCAGAAAAAAAGAATGGTTTGTGTAGGTGGCAGTGACTTGATTGGCACACATGATAGGAACAAACAGGAGGAGATAAGTTGTTTTCTTTTTTTCATGTTCCTTTGTTTTCCAAGTTCCAGGTTTTCCTGTAGGGTCTTCAGTATTTCTCAAAAAAGATGCAATTTCATCTTCTGAGGAATACATGCCCTGTCAAGGTATAATTTGTTGTCAGCTACAACAGAAGGCTCTTCCCTGGTGAAATCATTTAGGACCAGTTGCTGCTGCAGGTGTCTGTCTTCCTCCTATCACCCCAGTCAGACACAGTTGATTTCTCTAACAACACCTGGAGACATGCTAAAAAGATAAGTTTGCTTGGAAAGGAAAGCATCAGTTATGGCCAACTCCTTAAAGCTATTCCTGCTTATAAGAAATGCTAAGAAAGCCTCTTCAATTCTTAAAATGATGGCGTGGTAGATTATTTTTTATTGCCCTTTTTCAGTTAATTAAAGCTGAAATACCACCTTGATAGCTGTAGAACGAAAATAAAACTGTAATGTTGTGGGGTGACTACAGTTGTAGCACCCAGTGGAAATAGTAGCAGAGGTTAAGATTTTCAAAAACATGCTCTGCAGTGCCCTAATCCTGCTTCCTTCAAGGTCGGTATGAAAGTGTCCCTGGCATTGTTTGGAGCAAACATAATCCAATGAAGACCAGTTTGACAACTCCATGCTGTAAAGTTTGGCTGCTGTAAGACCACAGGCTGCTTCTTAAACCCCTCATCTCTGAAGAGCTTGCACCAAACCAGCTCTAGGGTGGCTTGGTCTTTAAACTTCATCTTAACATTTCAGTTTCTAATCACGATTGGAAAATGGCAAGCAGAATGTAGACTTGTTTTGCTTTTCTACCTGGTTATTTTCCTGGGTAAGATTCTCAATGGATGATAAATCCGTTTAAAGGTTAACGCAAGATACATCCTTAGAGTTGAGTTTTTCAGGGCTAAGACTGCAGTGTAGATACAAGCTCTTATTTAAGCATGTTTACAGGTTAATATGGATATGGGTTCTTGGTTTTCCCTATTTTTCTATCAGCAGGTGAATCGTGTGGGCTCTTCTCATTAGATGTGGTTGTAACTTCTGACTTGTCTACACGTTTGAATTGAAATGAAAATAATGGGGGAAATGATGCTTCAAGATAATTAGATACATACAACAGGCTTAAATATACTGGCTAGGAAAGAAAATAAGTTTATAAAAATATTTTACCTTTTAAAAATTTATTAAACTTATAAAGTTGAATTAAATGCAGGTTTAATACAAGGCCTATGGAAACCTTCAGTTACTTGCCTTGATTGTCACTTACAAGACACGACGAGGCTTTGCAGGGGAAGTAGAGGAAAAAGTCAAGGCACAACAGGAATGAGCATGGTTCTGAGGATCCCCTGTGCTGGTGACAGCCCTGTCCAAATGGGTGGAAATCATTCTGCTGGAGCTGAGGAGCTTTACCATGCTGTAAGGTCAAGGGCTATTTTCCTTTCAAATTCTTTCTCAAGTTAGTAAGCTGTTTCCTAGAAAACAGTGGTACCTTCCCAGTCGTCTTTAAGATGTTCTTTTGCGTGAATCCACTCTGCAAGTTTTTACTTAATTCCTGTATTTTCGCTTCTGCTGCCCTACTGATCACCACAAATCCTCTTTTATCCTAGTGAATTGTGCATGTGGAACGCTTCTCTTAAATAATGCTCTGTATGAGCACAGGATAATTATGTTTATCTATTTCACACAAACTCAGCTTTCACACCACATTAAGTCTGGGAAGTCAAGCATTTGGGGAGAAAATCAGCAGTGTAGCTGAACAGCAAATCTATGTGCTGTTTGCGTTGCCACTTGAGAAATCTGCTTCTGCCAGCAGTCCCTGTACCTTGTTTCTTCCTGTGACTGCTTGGGCAGCCTGACTCCAAAGGCTCTCCTCGGAGACAGTATTTCTTCTACTGGAAGTCTGTTTCCTCCATGTGGCCTTCTCTGGTGCTCCAGAGTAACTTTACCACTGGAGACAGCAATGACTTCTGTAGCTGGTTCCTATCAAGTGAATGGAAAGACAAGGGAGCAGCGCTGACTCACAGCTCGAGGAGTCAGTATCTGTGAAGCTTCCTGCGTGGCTGGGATGAAAACTGGGAACTCCCTTTGCCAGCAACAGTGAAGTTGGATTCTTTTACCTTAATGTCCAGGAAGGTTGAAAAGTGACTCTTCATGTGAGTTGTTGGATTCACCTGTTGGGGCTTTATAAGAGTGAAGAAGTGGGGCTTGCTAGCACTTTACTTTCTAATTACGTATTTCTATCTGGTTTAATTGAAGTCACAGTTTTTCTTTCATTCTGGATAAGTGTACAGCTTCAGCAGGCTTTAAGATACAACAAGTCATCTGTTGGTGAACTCAGCTGCTGATCAGGAACAAAATAACAAAATGCATGTGCTTTTTGATTATTTTTTCAATACAAAGGCTTAAGATGGCAACTGCCACCTCATAAATTTTAAGCAAGGCTGCTGAAGTGGATTACTCTATGCTTTGTGAAACTGCACAGAATGCAAGTGCTCAATGAGATTGGACCCCACAGACACATCTGACAGCAGCTCTATAAAGCTGCTGTGCATACACTGAAGAAAAAATAGTAAGTACAGGCTAGACATGTTTTTCAGATGGATACACCACTATTGATAAACCACTCTGGATTTACAAATGTGGGTACCCTCAGGTTTTTGAGACGAGCATCTGGCACAGGTGTAGCTCTGCCTGGCAAAGAGCAGAGGAGTTTTTGCCCTTTCATTGACAAATATGCAGGGAATAACTCAGGCTCACTTCTGTTCCAGAAATCAATCATAAGACTTTTACTCAGCTCTTTGGTATCCTTCTTCTCCTTGATAACCAAGACAGCTGTCCTCTAATGCCAGGATTATAAATCTGGACGAGCATCCCTCAGTAACAGTGCCTGGCTTCCCCCTGCCTCCTCCTTACAGTAACTCCTAGAAGTTAATTTTGCTGGGTGTGATACAGACACACAGTGAGGGGATCTGTACCCGCAGTGTTCACAGCATAAGCGTAAGGCGAGAGAACACGTGGGTGTAATGATGTGCAGAAGGATAATGTGAACTGGTCCTGCTTTTGTGTTATCTCGGAGGGAGGAGCGTGAGGGCAGAGACACTGGGGTGCCAGCAACGAGGTGAAGTTTCTTCTGTCATTAAGCAAATGCTGTTCTGTGATGAAGTGCCTTCAGCAAATGATGCTATGGGATGCTGAGCGATCATTCTGTACAAATGGTAACTTTACTATAGACTGGGCAAAAATTTGTGCCTTCTAGAAATTTTTTTTCATATGTAAGGATGTCTTATATAAAGACATCCTTTTAACTGCCAATACTTACTACTGTCAATTTTAAGATCACAGTGAAAACTCTAGGGCTGCTTCTCCTGATGGAAAATGTCATTGCTTGCTGTATAAGATGTATTTTCACTTGTTGAAACCATACCTGTACAGTATTTTACAGCTTTCTGTACACTAAAGCTTAAAACCTAAGCTAGCAGAAGGACAGAAAACCAATTCAAAGGGAATTCTTATACGTCCCTTTACAAAAGATCTCTTCACTGGGGAGAACAGTCTGTTTGTAATTGTACAGCAATTATATTCTCTGCTTCGCTGCTGCTCTGTGACTGAAATGTTAGCTCACTGCCTGACTCTCTCTTCAGCTTATTGTAGGAATAGTTATTTTTGTCAGCTGCATCTAACCTGTTGGTTGAAGATGACTGAAATGGCTTGAACAGAATTGTCTTGTCTTGCTCTCTTTGTCAGACCCATTCTTTAATCAAGTTATTACAATGGTGAGGCATCAAGTGCAATAGTATGTTTGCATACCTAGCAAAGAATGGGTAAGACCAGGTAATTAATTACGTTTGGTTTTCTTAAACTGTTTCTTCTCTTGTGTGCGTGCTCTGTGTCCAACTAATGTGTCTTGGACATAGCAGTCAACTGAACCATTTGAAATGGTTTTAAAATCCATCACTGTGCAAAAAGTTGGAGTCTTTTTGTCCGTTCAAGTGCTTTTAGTAGCTGGGAGAAGAGAGAGACTGAAATTTGTGAGTAGCTGTGAGACAATGCAATACTGAGCAGTTTTGTATTAGATGGCTGCTGCCTGGCCTGTCTATCCACGCAGAGCTCCAGACTAACCCCCTATGACATCTGTGCCACAGGGATTGGGGCAGGAATGGGAGCTACTGAGGAGGATGGAAAGGGAAATAGATCTCACAAAAACCAGGTTTCATTACAGCCTCTACAACTTGCTTGGTGCTGCCTTTGCACACCTTTCTCTCCCAAATCATAGAATGCTTATTGCTGGAAGGCATCTTAAAAAATCATCCAGTTCCAAATCCCCTGCCCTGGGCAGGGACACCTCCCACCAGACCAGGTTGCTCCAAGCCCCCTCCAGGGATGGGGCAGCCACAGCTTCTCTGGGCAACCTGGGCCAGGCTCTTACCACCCTTACAGCAATGAATTTCTTCCCCACATCTCATGTTAATCTCCACTCTTTCAATTTAAAGCTATTACCCCTTGTCCTATCACTCCACTCCCTGATAGAGAGTCCCTCCCCATCTGCCCTACAAGCCCCCCTTAGGGACTGGAAGGGACTCTAAGGTCTCCCTGGAGCATTCTTTTCTCCAGGCTGAACTCTTTCAGCCTGTCTGTATAGGCAGGGTGCTCCAGCCCTTGGAGCAGCTTCAAGGCTTGTAACACTGAAAACATCCGCGATAAAAGTATTTCAGGGGCCAAATGGAACTTCTGCTCATGGAAGTGGCTTTTGGGACTGTTGGGTTTTGGGGACTAAGGTGGCAGGGGAGATATCCAGCTGGTGTCTTGTTTTAGCGGGGCGGGAACCCTTCTGGTTATTATGGGCACAGGAGGATTACTACCGAGAGCATGCATTGGAGCCAAATCCAGTTCTGGAATGTGTTAGTACAGATGTAGAATCACTGCTTTAAATAAATAAAGAAACCTGCATTTGT
Source organism: Nycticryphes semicollaris (assembly GCA_013400055.1). NCBI lineage: Eukaryota > Metazoa > Chordata > Aves > Charadriiformes > Rostratulidae > Nycticryphes > Nycticryphes semicollaris. Next base: position 861,096 of record VXBJ01007093.1, on the reverse strand, counting down.
GCTGCTATAACGAAGCAGAATGTTGTCCTCTGGGTATAGTTCCTGTACAGTGAATAGATAAAGGCTCAAACATTTTAAATATTAAAATGCTATTATTTTTTTCAAGGTGTTCATTTAGCAAAAGCTAACCAGGAGAATATGGAAGGTGGCTACTGCCTTTTCGTGTGTCTCCAAGGGAAAGAATCCATCCTTATGGAAGGAGAGTGCTCAACAGCTCACCTGGAGATGCAAGAGCTCCCTGGTATCGTGTGGCCCTTCCCAGGGCCCGTATCTCACAGCTGTGGGGGAAAGCCTTCCTCCGGACAGGCAGCCTTTTTGGAGATGGTGTCTTTGGACTCTTAAGAGTCGCTGAGAGCTGTTGGTGATTCCGTAACCTGAAATCTCACCTCACGTTTTGGTTTGATCCTATGTCCTTAGTTCTCATGTATTTTGCATTACCAACAAATAAGTAAAGCAGAGTTTGCGTAAGTGTTCTTTGTTCCTCTGCTGTGGGGTTTATTGGAATTCATAATTGTAAATTGTGTATTAAAAATACTGGTAAATGTTGACACAGCATCTCTCTTTTTTAATTTCCTGCCTTTTCCCAGCAACCTCAGCATCTAATAGTTGTTTTTTCAACAACTGCTGCACTAGATTGACCTGAAGACTACTCCAAATTATGTTCTCTCCGTTCTGCCAAGTCAGTGTTTTCTGTCTGTTATTCTGTACATACCCCACATTATTAAGTCTTTTCCTTTATTACATCTCACTGTGCCCTGGCTCCTGGGACAGGGCAAATATTTGCCTCCCTTGGGACTGCAGTGAGACTCAAAATACTAAGAGACACTGCCAAAATGATTTTTTTGTCCTTGTGCATAATTAAGGTGAATATTTATAAGTGTGTGTTTTTCTTTAAAGGAACCTAATTAGCCATATCATTACCCACAAAGAGATTTAATGGCATGGCTCCTTCCTTTGCTGTCATAGAGGTGGTGTCTGCTTGTTGGAGTGCTGTTTCTGGCCCTGCTCAGTGATAGATGTTTCTTGCTCCTGTTTGAGTAGTTTAGAAGGATGGTAGTGCTAGAGACAGCAGCTTTGGTGCATGTATGTTTTGTGTTGCGTTCCTGAGGTGTTGTCCTGAAGATGCTGTGAGGAACAGCCCATTCTAGGTCTTGGTTTATTTACTGGAAACAGAAGAGAGCAGGAAAACAATGGAGAGAGGGTTGGATAATGAAACTGTGATAATGAAATTCAGCCTCCCTATGTCCTTGGTCTGCAGTCTCACCTCTGCTTCCCAACATAAAATAGTAGGAAGGAAATGAAATACTCAGTTTCTTTAAAATTTTAATGCTATTGAAATCACAGCTCTAAGATTAGAGGAGACTTAAGTGGGTCTTGTGATTTTGTGGCTCATCGGGATGCCGAGAACAAACTTTCCTCTTCACTGGATGGCATTAACAGTGACTGGGTTATGTACACCTTGTAATGTGTGACCAACCTCATTATCTCAAAGATCATTCATGATAAACTGTGCCACTTCTTACGTGTCTTGGGCACGCGATAGATTTTTCTGGGGCTTTCCAAAATCCAGGTATCCTCCTGGGCTCGTCTTGTTTGTCTTGATAGCGAAGTCTGCTGCTTCCTATTTATTAAGGAAGTTGGAGATAGTCTTTGGCTTTCTCTACCTTTTGTTATTTTCTGGGTATCTGTATCTAAGAAATGAAGGGTCAGTGTAATATGAAGGGATTGACTTGTCTTTTCTGTCTTGTCATCTGCAACAAAGGGCCTATCACACTGGGAAATGCAGGAGCTTGGTATTCTGAGAAAAACACCACTGCATCTTGCAGCCTCTTCATGTTGCTGAGATGTCTGGTGGCTTTGAACTGAAGTTTATACATTCAATTAAAAGAAAATCATTGCCCTAATTGTGAAGGATGTGGAAGACTGGTTTATGGATGGCGATGGCAGTTCAGTTTTTCTACAGCTAGTTACCATGTAAGCAATGGGGATTCTTTGGGTCTGCTTTGGTCCAGTAAATGCAGGAGACTCTTCTGCCTTTTTAAAAAGAATCGAAACATGAAATCTGTGTGATCCAACTTAATGTGATCTTATGTCTAGGAGGACAGTAACTTTCTTTAGTACCTGCAGGACTATATTTAGATAAAGACTTACTGGCTTCAGCTGATTTATATGGTGGGTTTTTATTTGACTTTTTTCAGCCGTTGTCCAACAAAAATATGAACTGCCTTTTTTCAGTTTATTTTGCCTAAAGCAGAATATCTACTAAATGACTCTGGAAATAGAAGCTTGAGTAATAATAATGTAAGAATTTAGAAGCGTTTTGATTAACTACATGACCTCTTTGCATTGTGGGATAAAAGAAAAAAGAAATTCTAGGCCTTTTGTAATGGGGCTTTTAATTATTCCTGTGTCTTTGGGGCAATACTAAATTGAAGATTTTCTTGCTGGGTCATATCCATAGGAGTGGAGGGAGTACCCCTCTCCCCCCGGCTTTGCTGTTGCTGTTACAAATTCATCTGATTGTTCTTTTAAATGGACTGACCTAGAGTGAATCATGGAGTCACAGAATGGTTTGGGTTGAAAGGGACCTTTTAAAGGCAATCTGGTCCAAACCCCTTGCCCTGGGCAGGGACACCTCCCACCGCACCAGGTTGTTCAAAGACCCCTCCAACCAGGGATGGGGCAGCCACAGCTTCTGTGGGCAGCCTGGGCCAGGCTCTCACCACCCTCACACCAAAGAATTTCTTCCCCACATCTCATCTCAATCTCCACTCTTTCAATTTAAAACTATTTCCCCTTGTCCTGTTGCTGCTCTACTAAAAACTATGTCCCCATCTTTAAGTACCGAAAGGCTGCAATAAGGTGAAGAATTTGCTCTGGTTTTAAAATCCTTACAGAAGGGATGCTTCCACATTAAACTGCAAATACCTCTCTTTGAATATTGGCACTCCAGACCTGCAGCAAGGGAGGAAAAAGTTAATTTACAAACTGCAAAAGTTTGGAACAAGATCTGAAGTTGACAGAAGTTTTGTTGTCAGAATGAAGATGTCACCTTTTCTTTCATACATAGTTTGTGCTGTCCAGAACTTGGTTCTGGTTGTGGTGGTTCTTGTATTTCTCAGCCTGTGTTGCTTTGTCTGGCAAGTTTAGTGTGATTAAGTTTGTCTGCTTTGATTTTTTTTTTTGAAACCATTTAGGTTACAGGCCTGAGCCTTTGGCAGTATACTGAAGCACAGCTGCCCAGAGAGATGGATGTTATCACAGCTGTATAGGATTTTTCTGGGTCTGCTGATGTGGAGTGTAGAAAGGGAAAAAGATTTTCCCCTAAATATTCTGATGATTTTTGTGGAGACTGAACACTTAAAAAAAAAAAAAATCAGAAGGAAGCCCTAAGTGGCCGAAGGGGCACCTGTGACAAACTAGCACTGTTCATGAGGCAGTCAAGAGGAGAAAAGCAAAGTGTGTTTGTGTGGCATTGAATCAGTGCCGGGAGAAAAGAACTGCAGGGGAGTTCTGCCAGGCCTTTGTGTTATGGGGATAAGAGTCTGACAAAGGGAAGGTGGATGTGGAGAAACATTAATGAATAAAATGTCACCGCTGAAAGCCATCATTGTCTTCTTTCTCCCCGTATCAAAGAACGCCCGAGAGAGTCGGATGGCTAGCAATGCTCTTGTTAAGTGGAGTAGGGAGCAGAGGGTTTATCCTGGCCTTTTATACCTAAGAGACAAAAACGCTGTATTGTTACCAATGACTAGACAAAACTTTGCATTTTTTTCCTCCTTGTTCTTTTTCCAGTGAGATTGCACACACAACTCATAGACCGATTCCTTCCCTTTAGCCTTCTTAATGAATATCTCTTTCTTGCCTGGGCCTGCTCTTGCTCTCCTATTACAAATTACTTGAATTAGATGTTTTGTGACTTTAAAAGTCAGAAGACATTGTCTATTTCTTTGCGATACCCACCCTATTTATAGTTACTGTTACTCATTAGTGTTTTTTCCCTGACTTGAGCCCTGGGCAGTAGGTGCAGGTACAAATTCCAGCAACAGACCTTCTCCATCCCGAGCCGCTGTGGGGGCTCTTCTTGGTTGACTCTTCAATGCTGAGTTTTAATTACTGTGAGCAATGGGGCTTCCAGACTTCTCTAATGGTCTCGCATCAAAAAAAATAAATGCATTTTCTCCTCATACTTATATATGTGCAAAACACTGTCCTGCACATAATGCATTCCAAGGAGAAGATGAAAAACACCTCTTTGCGTACAGGGATGAATGTGTGCAAGGTGTAATTAATATCAGTGGAGTGGCTCTAGGTTTACATAAATGTTACTAAGGGATTAAAAAAAAAAAACATGCCCTTGATCGTATTTAGAGTCTGGCAAACTGAAAACTTCTCACTGATTGCAGCTTCAACACTTAAAGTAAAATCCTATAGCATTATTACCCCTGCTGCTCTCACTGCCCCATCCTTTCAGGTTTCCAGGGACCTGAGGGGACCTCTTTCATCTCCTAATTAAGGTACAGGAGGATACTTTTTCTGCTGAGTTGTTTTACTTGCTTAAAAGCTCTTCCTCCAGGCACAGGTCTGTGCAGCATTCTATTAACACCAAGTGGCAGGGGTTTTCTCCCCCTTCATTTGGGAGAAATGACAGAAAAAAGGGAATTAGCAACTTCTGTAAAACTCAAAGTGGCTGATAATTTTTCAATTTTCATCTAAGCACGGTATGTGTGTATGACTTTCAGAAGAAGTTGGCATTTCTTGTCCAAGTTATAGAGCACGTGATACAGGAGAAGATATTTGGAAGAGATTGAGTGAAAGCAATTTTTTTAAATTTTAGTGGGGTGCATAACTGAGTCTACTTTCAGTTCCTTGTGAATCTTCCCTTTAACCTTTGGGATTTACCAGCCTCACAGAGAATGTGGAGTGCACTTAATAGCTTTTTCTATATAATTTCTTTTTCCTGTTAAAATTGTTGCTGCTCAGTGAAAGGTTGCTGTACCTCATATAAGCATGCAGAAATGTAACTGTACAGCTTGTGCCTGTGTTGATGCAACTCTGGGCCTTCAGTGGTGGGGGGAAGAGCTTCTCCTTCCTGCACATCTTCCCTTGGAAGCAGGGCAGATGGATGACCAAGGCTCAGCCTTACTGTGTGCCATCAGTGTAAAAAGAGTCAAGAAAAGGGAATTCTGGAGCTTGAGGCCATCCCCAGGGAATGGATCTCATCGTGCCCTCCCGTATACATCTGCTTCTCTCCACTGCTGAGTCTCAGGGCATTAGCAGAGAAACTAAGCAATTTTAGCTATTCCCTGGAGATAGCTCTAGCTTTCCTTTTAGCAGACAAAATGCTTCGTTTTCTCCTAAAACCCTGGAGCATTGCAGACTTTAATTTACAGAAATTAGTTTCTTAAACTGAAATTAGTTTAAATCCATGAATTTTGCAGCACTTGAGGTAACTATAGGGCATAAATAAAACAGCAGCACTGAGTTGAAAGAGGTTGAATGCACAGGACCAGCGAGCAGGTTTTCCACAGAATCGTTTGGGGCTGGTCTTTTTCAAATGGAATAATTTAGCAGCACATAACACATTCCTGTTCAAAGTGCCTTGCGCATGTTCCAAGTGATTCCCTGCCAAACCCCTTTGCATTGCTTCGGGAAAGTGTGAAAAACTCTTCCAATGTTATAGATGGGGGAACTGGGTTGCAAAGCGACTTGTTTAAAGCAGTTAGGAACATCTGTACCAGAAATTGTGCTTGTATTTGAAAATTCATTGATTTTTTTTTTTTGGTTGGTTAGTTTTCCTAAAACTAACTCAAAAAGAGACCGGGCATCCCGTCCTGATTTTTGTTGTAAATGCTGTTTTTGGTGTCAATGAAATTTGCATCTGGTCCAAATGATCATATAATATAAGGCACTGAATTGTCATTGGTTTGGGGTTGGGGGTTTTTTTTGTACTTCTGGAGATAATTAAGTGATTTTGCACCTGTCCACAGAGGAATTTTAATATGAAATATCTTTTTGGATGTTACCTCAGGTAACATTTGTATTACAAAACAGCTTGGCTTTGCAGTACTGATTTTTGAAAGCTGTCTGTGCATTTTCTAGCAATTTAAAATGCCTTGAAAACTTACCCATCCTATTTTTAAAGGAAAGGAAGATAGAAACATCGTGTATGCCAAGTCTGAAGGGGTAATCAAAAAATGCATATAGCTCTAGCAAGTGTTGCTTTCCTATTTTTGTGGTGGAGCTTTGCTTTGTAAATGTAAATGAGTGCCTCTTTCTAACTTAGAATTCTTATATTACTCTTTTTAATTAAAGAAGGTAACAACTATTAATGCCAAATATATAATGTGAATGCTCCCTTGTGGCTGTTGCAGTGGCACAGGCTTTGGTGGGCACCACCCTGGTCCTTTACACTCAGAGAAGTGAACAGAGGATGAGAAGTTGGCCATGAGCAGACAGGGTGCACTTGCAGCCCAGAAGGTCAATCACATCCCAGGCTGCATCAAAACCTGTGTCACCAGCAGATCCAGAGAGGCGATTCTGTCACTTGGCTCTGCTCTGGTGAGACCTCACCTGGAGTCCTGTGTGCAGGTCTGGAGCCCTCAATATGGGAAGGACATGGACCTGATGGAGCGAGTCCAGAGGAGGGCCATGAAAATGATCAGGGGGTTGGAGCACCTTTGCTACGAGGACAGACTGAGGGAGCTGGGGTTGTTCAGCCTGGAGAGGAGGAGGCTCCGGGGAGACCCTATAGCAGCCTTCCAGTATCTGAAGGGGGGGATACAGGAGAGATGGGGAGAGCCTGTTCACAAAGGCCTGCAGGGACAGGACAGGGGACAATGGCTTCCAGCTGGAGAAGAGCAGCTTTAGATTGGGTATTAGGAATAAGTTCTTTACTCTGAGAGTGGTGGAGCACTGGAACAGGNATATATATATGTAATCTCCCTTTCTTGGGTCTCTCACAGCTGAAACTTCTGGCTAATCCTGCCCCACTGTGTTCTGTTTACGATAAAGCTTAACCAAAACTGGTTCTTTCCATGAAGTTTGAAGCAGCTTCATGGCGAAAGTGAACTAAACTCTAAAATAAGGGTGCACTGGGCATGTGTGGGGGGTTTTCCCCTTTCCCTTCTCCGTGTGTTAACAATTGTTTGAAAAACGTGCACGAGATGGCACTGGGGACAGCTTCCCTTGTGATGAGCACTGCCTCTCGTTTAAGGTTTTAGGAGCCAGGACATGTTGTACTATTTCCTGGTTGCAGTGAAACAATCTAAACTTCACATAAACTGAATCAGGTCCCTTAGCAGTGGGGCAAGTGCAAAAAAAGATGGGGCATGTGTGGAGACGTTTGACAGTACTTCACACAATCAGTCCCTGGATGTTCATTGTAAGTTGATTTAGGCAATAAGAAGCAATGTGGGAAAGAAGCCAANTCCGGCCTGGACCATTCTATGATGTTATTGCAAATAAAAACAGTGGTGTATTTTGCACGCAGAATAAATTCTGCTGAGTCCATGAAGTGCTTTGCAGTAGCAGAAGTTGCCCTTTGGCTTCACAAGGCGCTACCTTTCATCCCTCTTGGAATTCTGCCCTTCAGTGAAATGGATGCTACAGGAGCTTTAGTTGTAGTTTTAGGAGATAGATATAGATATATATATATATAGATTACATATANTAAGGTTTTAGGAGCCAGGACATGTTGTACTATTTCCTGGTTGCAGTGAAACAATCTAAACTTCACATAAACTGAATCAGGTCCCTTAGCAGTGGGGCAAGTGCAAAAAAAGATGGGGCATGTGTGGAGACGTTTGACAGTACTTCACACAATCAGTCCCTGGATGTTCATTGTAAGTTGATTTAGGCAATAAGAAGCAATGTGGGAAAGAAGCCAAGGAATTATTTATTATTTTTTTTTCATGGGTGATACTGTGTCGGAGGGCTCTCTCAAAGTGATCAATAAAAGCATTTTGATCCCTTCTTGTAACACTGCCTTTGTAACCAAACTGAAGATTTCCAGTTGCGTACCACAGATTGATACACACTCAGTCATTTACTTTTAGAGCCTGTTCTGCCGTTCATAATAGTTGGGTCCCGTTTCCATTCTCAGGAACAGAGAATGTGTCATTTTATTTCCAGTTAGAGGTGTCCTGCCAAGTATGATTCTCTTCAGCTTCAAAGTCTTCCCTCACGTCAGTCTCGCTGCCTCCCCCACCCCCCTCCCCCTTGCTCCTTGTCTTCACCCAGTGTTGTCCTGACCCTAGTTCTCCTTTCAAACCAATTTCTTCTGTGCTTTTCTCACTTGTGCCTTCTATTCATTAATGAGTCCAGAAGGAAAACAGAAATCAGTGATGTTTATTTTTGTCTATCTTCCTTATAATGCACAAAAATCCATCTGAGGCAACACAACATCTGTGCCGTTCCACGTTAGCAGCTATTTGCTGCTTCTGTAACACGGGAACAAAGGGACATCTGAGGAATTTGGAAGGTAATGTATTTAAAACTGATAAAAAAGAGCACCCATTTTACTTGTGCCATTCTGTCTTGAGGCATTTCAGGAAAAAAAAAACAACCAAAAAACAACTTGGTAGGCTTGGCAAAAGATTAGACGCTTACTTGAAAATCCACAGTTAAATTATGTAGGATGAAGTTCTAGAGGAGAGATAAAGCTGCCTGCTTCAGGACATCAGCCAGCCGTGCACTGCCTGGGGTTAGGCACTGCCTCCCTCCCCGTGAGCCTCCTTACTGCATGTCATCAGCTTTTTGCTGGTTGCTTGTACCTTCCTCCGCAGCCAGCGCCTGTTGGAGGCCGAGCACTGGACAAGCTGCTTCGTTGCTTTAATGCAATATGTTACTCTTGCTTTAGTTTACCTAAGTACACCAATTAATTGGTCATAAAGTTGTTCGAGCGTTTCATTAATAGGGAACGTGAGTGATTTACAACCCGTGGGAATAATAGATCAGATGAAGTGTGGAGTTTGCTCTGGCTTCTTTCTGAAAGGCTCTGTATGGCTACGCTGCTTGCATAAAAAAGAGCTGAGCTGCAGCCATTGGTATTCAAGGAGTGCTACTCAAAAGGAGTTTTTTAAAAAAAAATAATTATGGTGTTTTATCCTTTTTCTTCCCCTCTTTCCTTAGCACTTTGCCTACATGATGATTTTGACGGAGATGTACGTGGTGCCGGGCTCCCTCCCCCTTCTCGATGTACTCAGGCTTATTGTTACTGCAGCGAAGGGAGGCTGTTGCTATGAAAAGGAAGAAGGTTACTAGATCACAGCCCTCATAAATATCAGATGAAACCAGCGGGAGGGAATTTAGGTTGGGAGTAAATGACACAAAGCCCTGTGTTGGTTTTACACGTGTGGGGGGAAGCCTAAACAATCAATCTTTCTGTGCTGACAATTGAATATTTCTTCCCTCTGCTTTACTACGGTATTTCTGTTTCTATGGCAACCAGGGATTTTTGCAGGCTGGCAAACTCTCTCATAGCAAATCCAGGCAAACAGGTGTTGGCCAAGGCTTTTAGTTTTCCAGGGATGCTCCAGCTCTAGTCTCCAGAGTCTGTGGGATGCTCCTGGCTAGCGCTGCTCTGCCGTTGCACCCCGTGGGTCAGTGCAGCCCACCGTTAGTGCCTGGTCTGTTAGGATTTAGCCTGAGAATGGAAATGGAGTTACCAGGAGTACAGTTTCACAATATAAATTGATGACACAGGAGGGGTCAGAAAGCCATGACTTTTCTGTCATACAGGCAATTTTGTGGTGCTGGTGGTATTTCAGGAAGGTATTGTTTCCTCTTTCACATCAAGTGTGAGTCACTGTGGTTGCGAGCTCAGTTGCCTCATTACCTTATGTCCTCCAGATTGTTTCATTGATCCAAGCTGTTTCTAATAAGCTGCAGTAATACCCAGCACACGTTATCTTTGGATGCTAAGGAGTGTGAAAATTAGTTAGGCTTAATAATTTAGATCCATGAATTGCTACTGGAATAAACAGCCTGGACAAGCAGGCTCAGAGCTGAGCTATTCTGGTGTTATGCATCCTCTGTGAAGAAAGGAAAAGAACTACAAGCTTTTTTTAATCCTGTCTCTGTAGGCAGCCAGTGAGATATCTTATTGATGGTTGTACCCAGGGGAGAGCTTTCCATAAGCATGACTCTGTCAGCACTTGGATGGGTGCAGTGGTCCTGGCAGCTTGGGGCTAACAGTGGGATCCCTTCTCCCTCCCTCATGGAGGTGTCAGGGCACAGCTATGGCCTGATGGTTGCTTTTACTGTGAGACTGGACAAAAGGGAATGATTTTTAGGCTCTAAAATCAGGCCTGTGGACTTGTACCAGAAAAGGACGTTGGAGTTTCTTTCTCCGTGTGGAGGAGGGCATCCACATTGGGACAACCCACCAGTCACGTGTTGGTAAGGCACAATATTGCACGCTATGACTGTAGTCTTTTGCTTTCCACATAATGTCCCTGCTGCTGGATGTGTTGCAGGGTGTGGGGAAGGGCAGGAAGACACTTGTCTCTCTAAACGGGTCTCTCTCGGTAGCACTGAATGAAGCATTAAAACAGGCACTAAAGGAACAGAGTTGTTCTGGTGCAAAATGATACACCCTGTTTCCTTGCTGGGGAAAGAAGGTAAAACAAGTAGAGATTAAAGAGGGATTGTTTTCCTCCCAGCACAACGCTCAGTAATATGAAGACATGAACTGGTATTTGTAATGCTCAGGAGAAGCTGGTACCTCACGGCAACATGGACTTGCCTCCTCCTGCATGCTATCCAGTCTAATGTGTTTTGTAAGAGACAGGTGAAATGAAGAAATATTGATTCTTAGCTAATTGCTCAAATTCTTATTTTGTACCTGTCTCTTCAGCCTTGTTCTAGAAGTGTCGCTGGGTATCAGGATGCCATACCATGGCAAGATTGAAAAATGCTCTGAACAACCCCAGTTGGTGAATTTGGACATACCTATTTTTGCACCAGGTACAGTCTGGAGGCAGAGACCAATGTTTAAAGTAAGTGAAAACTGGAGCTTTAAGAGGTTTTGTAGCAGCTTAGTTGGCAGTGTTCTGTGTCTTATCTGAGTCACAGAAGCATCAAAATGTGAGATGTCAAACTACCCAAATGTAAGTGTGCTTCGCAAGCAAACATAACTGGGGTCTTTAATACTTTCCTTTCTCGGTATGACTGTGATTTTGAATAGGTTGTATGTTCTGTGGGCTGCACTCAAAGTATCCATCCACAAATAATCCCTTTAAAGCAGAGCGTCTGTCTGTTCACCGTGGTGTTGAAGCAGTATTTATTTCTGCTAGACCTGGAGGGCTCCTCTGGGTGGAGTGGCAGGGTAGAAACCACGGCGCTGGGAGCTGAGGGCTTTCAGGCAGAGATGATTTGATTATGATCCTTCTGGATGTTCTCGCTCTGCCCGTGCCATTGAGACAAGGATGAAAGCCGAGGGGATGGATGTGGTACTTGTCTTAAACAAGCTTTCAACTAACTCCACGTGCTGGTTGAACAAATCAGTAGGGCCTATGATTTCTCCTGACTGAGTAGAAAAGAGATGGATTCGGGTACTGTGCCAGCCACTTAACCTCCTCTCCCACTCACGAATGTAAATAAATGTTCTTTTGCTCCTGGTACCCCTGCAGAGATTTGAGAGCCCAAGAATTAACCCAGTCTGGGTGCTCAGAGTTGCAGGAGGATTCAGTTTTTGCTGACAGAACCTTGAACTACCAATGTAATCCCTTGTTGCCTCACTTAGCTGTCTGTACAGGGATGTACGAGGGGTGTTGCTTATTAGCACTTAGGCATTTTCAAGTGCTCAGAAAATTCAGGCTGGAAATTCAGCAAGGCATTTTGTCAGGCTCTCCCACAATGCAGGGCTAAGTCTGTGTAATCTTCACAGGAGATGGGTTTTCTTAAAGTCGAATGCTGGAGAGCCAGCAGCTTGCCCGGACAAACTGGTCCCATTGCTTGTCTTCATTCCTTTTCATGAGAGATCTGTGACCATCTCCCTCCCCTCTGCTGTGGTTCTCCACAGTCACTTATGAAAGTGCTTCCAGGTAAGTTTTCAGCATCATGCTAGGCCACGCTTTGTTTTGAAGTGTCAGATGTTTCATTAGGAATTTCTGAATGACTGTTGGGAACTACTGTATTTACAATACAGGTAATAAATTAAAAAAATAAAAAAAGGGCATCACTGAAATGAACAAGTTTCAGAAACGGGGCTCAGAAGTCTGTCTGACAAAATGGTGTCAAAAGCCTCACTGGAGTGTAGATACCTAACCTCTGATATTCCTTTACCCCAGTCTGTTGCTTGGCTATGGAAAGGAACTAGATCAATCCTTGACAGATCTGTGTTGGCTGTTACCCATGTCCTTATCATCCAAACACGGATAGGTGGTTTGTCCAGCAATATTGCTTTGAGGGGGGATTTAAGGTTAAGCCCCCCTGCTTTAGAATTAGCTGGCTGGATTGGTTTGGTTGTGGGTTTGTGTTTTAACCAAGTACCATCTTCTATATTCTCAGCAGTCCTCGAAGTTATTCAAAAAAACCTTTAATGAAAACACTGGTTCTGAGAATTTGAGGTCCAGCCAAGTTACAGGTACCTGATGTCATCTGACATCTGGGTAGATAGGCACAGCTATTACAGAATCTCAGGGATTGGAAGGGACCTTGAAAGATCACCCAGTCCCATCCCCCTGCCAGAGCAGGAACACCCAGAGCAGGTCACACAGGAATGTGTCCAGGTGGATTTGGAATGTCTCCAGAGAAGGAGACTCCACAACCTCTCTAGGCAGCCCCTTCCAGTGTTCCCTCACCCTCACTGGGAAGAAGTTCTTCCTCATATTTAAGTGGAACCTTCTGTGTTCCAGCTTGCATCCATTGCCCCTTGTCCTATCATTGCCTGTCACTGAGAAGAGCCTGGCTCCATCCTCCTGACACTCACCCTTTCCATATTTATAAACATTCATGAGGTCACCCCTCAGTCTCCTCCAAGCTGAAGAGACCCAGCTCCCTCAGCCTTTCCTCCTCTGGGAGATGCTCCACTCCCTTCAGCATCTTTGTAGCCCTGCCCTGGACTCTCTCCAGCAGTTCCCTGTCCTGGAACTGAGGGGCCCAGAACTGGACACAACATTCCAGATGCGGGGGTCTCCCCAGGGCAGAGTAGAGGGGGAGGAGAACCTCTCTCCACCTACTAACCACCCCCCTTCTAATACACCCCAGGATGCCATTGGCCTTCTTGGCCACAAGAGCACAGAGCTGGCTCATAGTCATCCTGCTGCCCACCAGGACCCCCAGGTCCCTTTCCCCCTATGCTGCTCTCCAACAGGTCAGTTCCCAACTTATACTGGTACCTGCATATTCCACCCCGCCCCCAACTCCATTTTACCTGCTATCATACTGCTGTTTTCTTATTACTTCTCTAGTTCTACCTCTTTACCAAGAAAATGCTGTGCTGCAATAGTTTTTATATCCCTTCTTTAGTTATCTCCATGTTATTAGCCTTCCTGATCTTGGTCTTTGCCTGCCCCTGCTACGTCTTTGAGCTCACATAAATAACATGGTCCAGGTCTCGCTTCCTTTAGACTCCCTGCTTGTGCAGTCATTCAGTGAAGAACTTGAGATTTAGTTCTTGCAGTTTCTCACCACTATCCATTCTCTGTGTTGTGAAAGGCTTTTTTGTTTGTTGTTGTTTTTTTTTTCCCCCCCAAGAACTGCAAGATTTCCAGAACTGCTGCTATCTTCTGGCTTGTTTCACGTTGCACATCCTCTACCACTCACCTGAACCTGCTGAAATCTGCTTTATTTTTTTGTTGTTGTTTCTGTTGTTCTTGCTGCTGATCTTCCATGAGCTGTGAACTCCACCACTTCATGGTTGCTGTCATTCAGATTGGTTTCAGCTTTCATACTGGTTTCAACCGCTTCTACTTCATTTGGTCGAGTTAAAGCTAATGAGTCTCCTAGCTGCTTGTTCTCCTTTTGTATCAAAACCTGATTCCTAATATATTTATTTCCAAGCCTTATTTTAACAGTTGGTGATGGTTTATGTTACTTTTCCAACAAACTGGTGTTCCTATCACTGCAGTTATCCACGTGTTGACCATGGTTCTGTCACCTGGGTTAGGAATACTTCTGCGTGATTGATCTTAGTCCAAAGGTAGGAACCTAAAAACATAAGAATGTGTTTGTACAAGAAATAGGGTGAGTAGGGCCATGTAGTCAGGGTTGCCCTCTTCTGCTCATCTTTCTACAGCTGTTAAAGTTGCCCGGAATAAGGGAATGTTTTCTGCCAAACTGCAGATTGTCTCGATGAGGAATGACACATTATTAAGCAATGAATTTTGGGAAAAATCTGCTCCTGCAGGGAAATCCAGCAGCCATTTACCCTCTTCCCGAGAACAAATCCCAAACATCACAGGCACATAGAACTGTTCCCTACTGGTGTGGCTTGCTGTGGTCATCCACAGCTCAAGATCAGAAGGTGATTTAGCTCTAAGGAGCTGTGAGTGAGGGTGGAATATCTGATAAGCTTTGACTATTAATCAGGGTTAGGTTTTTCAAAACAGAGGGGTTCAACCAAATAAGAATGAGAGGGAATGCCTTGCCAAAAGCGGGGCAGCAGAGATGTTTCCAATCCCACCAACACTAGCACAGGCTTCATTAATAAACATTTCTCTCACTGTTTGATCTGATTGCAGTTTAATTTTTTTGGGTTCCTTCCAGAAGGAGCTTGTGCCTTCTGTCTCTGGCTCTCTCCACCTCATCCTCGCAGGAGAGGGAGCATCTAATTAGATTTCATGTTCCAACTTAGGAACAACCTCTGGTTTTGGCTGCCAATTGACAAAACGGTAGTGAGAGCGTGAGGGGGAGATGAGAGAAAATGGTGATTCAGGCAGATGTTGCAACTTTAGAAAGAGGAGGTAAAAAATGGGAACATGTTATCCTTCTCTAATTATTGCAGCATCCCTTAATATGTCACTGCTCTGGGGAAAATACAGCAACCGAGAGAGTATGTGGGGCTTTGATTTCAGGTAAAGACAAATGTCCTTATTTTCAAGAGCGTGGAGTTCGTGCCTTCTCAAGGCACAGAAGGGATAGATACAGAGAATAGAGTGTTAAACAAAACAACACTTGAGACTACTTCAGGAGTGCTCAGCTCTGTTTTCACCTTTTCCTTCACATACTGGTCCTGGTGTGCTCCTTGATCCTCTGGCAGCTGGAACCTCACACATTGCTGCCTGTTAAAAGTGACACGGTGGAATTTACAGGAACTTCATTTTAATTCTTGCCTGAGAAATAAGGAGCAGTGAGTTTAGGGAAAACCCGACTAATAAGAGACCTTAAGCAACGTGGGTTTTTAAAGCTACATTACGTACCTTTAATCTTTCTGAAGATTATAGGGTGACAGGATTTTCTAGAAATGGGCAGGATTGTTAAAATAGTGTGTGGAGATCAGCTGTGAAATGACTACTTTTATCTTAACACCTCAAAGAGACCTCTTTTTATGCAGTTGGGAGATAAGCGTAGGTTGTACCTGGAAACTTATAATAAATGCTAATTGAGTTTAAGAATTACTTCCAAAACTGCTGTTTTTTTCTATTTCTAGGGAGGAAAGGACGGGAAGAGGGTAGAATTGTGATTCCTTTGAATGGTGACTGAGCTAATTGACAAAACATGTTATTAGACTGTGTAAAAATGTTTTTTCTGTGCTTTGTAATAGATTCCTCTAGTTTACAGAAACGTGCTTTGTTTAGAAACAGCTATGGTTGTGTGAGAACTTGTTTCACCCACCCACATGGTTGAAAACACAAATATATGAAGAATTAGGAAAACACACCACCGTTCTTCATGGTTTTTAGCCGCTGTCATAATACCTGCTGAGGTGCATGTTTCCTTTGGTTGCAGCAGACCTAAAAAAGCAAATGCCTGTCCTGCTGGATATACCCAATATGCACGGACTTTCTTGCTTATGTAGGGGGTGACACTGCTCTGGCTGTGGCTTAAGATGCTTTCTCACACCTGACAGGGCAGGTTTGCAGGTCTCCGGTGGTGGCATCTCATCATTATCCTGGTTTTTTCTTTAGCCTGGGTCATGGGGAGCAGCCCCAAGTGGAGCAGTGAAGGGCCTGGTGCCTGCGTGGCTTTGTTCTGTCTGTAGGTGTCCTGAGCAGGGTATGCAGACAGCCTCTAAAAAACAAAAAGGCACTAAGAAGAGTAAAAGGCTGCGTCACCTTGTAGCACAGGAGTTCAAGGATTAAGATGACTTCTTGTATGGAAGTTCTACCTGTCTAAAAGCTTATGAGACAGCAGACTGGCCTAACTGAGCTGCTTTGCCTCACCCTGATGTCATGAACAAGCCAACACAGTCCCTTTGCTCTCTAGGGAAATGTTGGCTGCTCTTATTGCAGGTTCTTAGCTGTGACAGGACATATCCTCACTTTCCCAGAAGCAAGGCAGGTTTGCCCTTCCCTATAAATAACAAAGTCCATTGCATCTTTGTGACCCTTGATGTGTTTTGTCGTGGCATAATCTTGTTGTTCTCTCTTGCTTCCTGTAATGAATACTGAACATGAGCTACCCAGTGCCACAGCAGAGTATTCAAAATGTAGGTTAGTATTAAGCTACTGGGAAATTGGCCCTCCTCTCTACGCTCTTCCAATCTGGATGGCTGTGATTGCCAGGAACTCTGTGCAAATTCTTCCCTTTGGATTTTGTGGCTGTCCTGGGAGCAGGTTTTGCTTCTGTTTGTGCTCTCCCATCCTGGGCAGAGGGAAGGAAACCGTGTACTGAAGCCTACTTCTGATGAAAGGAGCCGTGTCGACAATAGCTAAGTGTTCCCTGTGGGCCTTTACAACTGTCAGGGAAAAAAGCAGTGTATTTCCTTCACTTCAAGCATGTGTGACATAAACGGTGTTCCTCCTGCTCCCGTCCCTCCCTTGTGTCACCAATGCTGTCTGAAGAGCTCCATGAGGCTCAGGTAAGCAGGAGGCTGAGACGTGGCTGTTGGCATCCCCAGGAGTGAGCTCTTCTGCCAGCAGTGACAGCAGGAAAGGAGAGCATCACCTATTTAACTACCTATTTAAATGGTTTATATGCACATAGACTGGGACCAGTAATTTTTGGGGTTTTTTTTGTTTACTGTAAGATACCCATGATACCTTTACTGGAATCAGGGTGGAAATGCTTAGAAACCCCTCTGGGTCTCAGTGGGAGCAGCATCCCCTGCTGAAGGTGGGAGCTGGTGCCTGCCTTTGACCTACTTCTGGAACTTGTTGTGTCTAAATCCATCCCGTAGTATTCATTCCCCTGGAGCAGCCTTCAAGTAGAACGTCATTACGCATAAAGCAGCTACCAGGGAAGGGAGAAAATACCAAAGAGCTGATGTTAATGTGTGATGCAAAGTGCCATGTGCCACAGAAATTTAAGTATTTTGTGTGGGGACTGAACTTTGTGCTGCCAGGCACAGCAGCGGCACCCGGCACTTGGGCTGGAGGATTCAGCTTAGTTTGTAAAGAGTAATACATTCTAACCTATATAGCTGGAGCAGGGAACTGTAATGAAAAAGGTGATGATGTTGTGGAGGTTACAGAAAACCGAGCTGGAATTATGTTTTGTGGGAACAAAGAACAAAATTCTTAATCCGACAACTTCATCTACCCCAAAATACAGAGGAGGAAGAGTGAAAGTCCTAGTCACTTGAGGAGGGAGGGGGAGAAACACTGAAATTGTAGGAGAGCTTGAAATTCTACCTTGTGACTCTGTCGGAAAACAGAAAGCTGAACTCCCGCACTGCTAAGTAGGAGCACTGTTAGTCTGTGCACAGGAAGGTTGTTTTGATGGGGTCCTGCTTCGGGCAGTGAGACCTACTGAATGCCAGCAGTACCAAAAGTTTTTACACTTTAAAAGCCATGAAAACCATAACTACTAAGGAGTATCCATTCTGACTTTCCAGGGTTTTGGTACAGGAAGATTAACCCTGTGTGATCCTTTTGATTTCTGTCTTCTGTACTAAGTTCTCCATTTTAAAAAAAAAAGTTGCAGTTGCATGGCATGATGAAACAGCTCTTTTTACCTGTTTTGCCCAGTGCAAACTGCCAGTAGGGGGGGGGGATGGGAAAGCTTGGAGTTTGTTCACAAGATGTGATAAATATTTCGTGTTGATGCACTGGCTTAAAGTTTATTTGGGCTTTTTTACATCATTACAACAGGAATCCTGATCCAGCTGTGTCTCGAGAGCAGACAACTGCTCATTAGAAGCAGGGAAGTACAAATCTTAGAGGGTAATTTCTCTCGGGTCTTGAGAGAAAAAGAAGCTGCTTGCAGGGGGTGGGGACAGAGGGCAGCCCAGCTTGGAGGTACAGGTTTGGGAGATCTGACTTTCAGAACCTCTCAAATATTTAAGAAATGTTTTCCTGTTTTTTCTTTCCTCCCTGTTCACGTGAAGAAAATAACATGGCAAAATTCCTCAGATGGTATCTGCATCCTCGTACGGAGGACAGTGGCAACTTTGGGACCAGAAATGTTGTGCTCTTTGAAGCTTATAGACCCTCCAAAAGAACTGTTGGCCACAAAGGGAAATTGGAGACCTGTACTTCTATTTTGGATGCAAGACACAGGAAAAAATTGTGATCTCGCACATTTTAAATCCCAAGACAATGAGAACCGTGCCAGTATTCTGTGCTTAGAGCAAAGCCATGTGAGATCACATACCTGCTCTAGGACAGGCAGAGCATTTCTCTGCCCTGCATTTCCCCTACCTTTTTCAGGTTTTAGAGAACTTAGAGCGGCTTTACAGACATTTTTAGCTGGCCAAATCGGCCATCTTCTGTGACCTACTTCTCATCAAATACAAACAGGTTCTTATCTACAGGGTAACAGCCTGTGATCTACACTCATGTTTCCAATGTAGTTGCTTCTGCTAGAGCATTGCTGAGAGTAATAAAACATCTTTAGCCTGAGATTCCTAAACCTCACTTTTATGGCAAATTCCCTTCACCTTTCTCTGCCCCTTTTTTTTCTGAAGCAAAATACCAATTTCAGCCGGATTCCAAACAGGAGTTAACCTTGGGTAAAACTTTGCAAGGGTGAGGTGTTGGGGAGACAGTAGGAAGGAAGGAGCCCCCCAGGAGCTGGTTCTCACCCCTGCTGGGTTCTGCTCTAGCTGGCTGAGGTCGGTGAGCGGAGGGGATGGGAGGTGCTGTAATTAACATCAGAGTGCCTACTTTAGCCACTGTTTCCCAGGTTGAATAGCAAAATTACACAAAGAGCGTGGAAATGGGAAATCCTCCGTTCTTCTAATGCTTCCCACAAGTTGAAGTGTCATCATTTTGAAATGCAATGGCACGTTCCACCTCTAAAAAACTCCAGCAAATCCACTTCCGATTTGTAGAGCCTGGGTTGATTCACCTAAGTTTAAGATACATAAATTCTACTTTACGGATGGACAACCTGTGCTGGAGCACCAAAAGGGAACGTCATTGTCTCCTGGAGCAAAGCTACACAATGCATGTTCTGTGGAGAATATTCTCTGCTCTCCCAGTTCTTAAAAACTGTGCATTCCGTATGGCATGTCCTTCACAGGAACTGGGGAGCAGCACACAACCTTTGCAGATTATGCAGGGCCTGGGGTGTTCTAGGAGAAGACAGATTTATACACACCTCCCCAAGAAGCACACACTACCCTACACTCTTGGATTTTAGCTCTTTCTCCAGTTGCTGGGATTGACAGCAGTAGAGAGAATCATAGGATCATTTAGGTTGGAAAAAACCTTTAAGATCATTGAGTCCAACCCAGCACTCCAAGTCCAAACTAAATCACGTTCCTCAGTGCCACATCTCCACATCTTAAATGCCCCCAGGGATGGTTATTGCACAAGCCTGTTCCAGTGCTTGACAACCCTTTCAGGGTAAAAATTCTTTCTAGCGTGCAACATTAACCTCTGCTGACACAATTACTACACACAAGGAAGTAACAGTGCAAGGGAGAAACACCATCCAACAGCAGGTAAAGCTTTTCACACATTGAACTTGGCCAATCTTGTAACTCACAGCTGTGACCCTACACGTGCTACAAATGGAAGCGCAGATACAAATCTTAATTCCTAGTGATTTTTACAAAGCCTTTAAACCAGAAAAGCTCTGATAAACTCAGGAGTCAAAATGCTTGATCGTTTCCCTACCCTGAAACACTTGCAGAATTTGTCAATGTTCAGAAAATCATCATTCAAACCTCCTGCAGCTGTAAGTAATTGGGAAGCCAAAGTGAAGGAATGAGGATCAGCAGGTTCAGGTGTGAGGGTGTGCAGGGGCTGAATGGGAGTGACAATGACAATACAACAAAGACTCAGTTGAGAAATCTTAAATCACGAGGGTATTTGCAGCATTAACTTTTGGAAAGAAAGAATATTCTAGTGCTTATTACATTTGTGCTTCCTTTCCCACTTATAAAACGGGTGCTGCAAGTCTTAATAATAGAAAGAGTGCTCTTTCTGGAGGCGCCAGGTACTTTTAGCAGCTAAAAAAATACTGAACTGTTACTTTGAATCCTTTTCTTTTCTCCTGCAGTGCATTCTTCAGGTAGACAACTATGAGAAGAAGCAACCTTAGTTGACCAAAGAAAATTACTGTCTTATCCACATGAACTGTTAAGGCATACTCCACAGTAGAGGAGGTCTGATTAAAAAACATCAGTCTTTCCACTTAACAGCACAAGAACCCCATACAGGCCTCATCAGCTGCTTTCCTGATCTGTTTTACAAACAGCAAGCCAAAACCCTAACTCCTCAGACTTTGTAAACCCAAACAGACCTTGAGGCACTACCAGTAGGTAGGAGAAAAATTTTTCCAGCACTGCAGAAAATACAGACAACCCAAGTAACCTTGATTTCCAGGCTGAACTGACAGCAGAACGGAGCAAAAGCACTGCTGTCATTAGCACATCAAAAATGATGCAGAAATTGGCACTTTTCATTTGGAATACTTACACAAAGCCAAATTCTGCCATTCCTTATCCACTGTCATAAATTCAACTGCCTAAACAAATTGTCAGAGGGCTAAGGAGAGACTTTTGCTTCACACTGCTGTGGTTCCTCGCTGCTCAGTTCCTCCAAAGCTCTTTAGTTGCCCGATCACCTCCTCCACATCAACTATAACCAGGAGAAGATTTAGCTCCATGAAATACATGCCCCATTACAGCCAAACGATCCAGCTCCTGAAGCAATGGAGGGAATACTTTCTTTCCTTAATGCCTACCACTTGGCCCAGAATAATAAGAAAGCAGCCAGGTCTGGGCTCCTCAGAGGGAAACAGGACCTTTAACTGTTACTCTCAGTTGTTAAAGGGACAAAAAAAAGTGCCTAAAAGAAGAATGCCATTTAGAACCAATAATGTAAACCCCCCGAATCTGGGGGAAATGGCTATAGCAATTTTCTGCTCAACCACTTAAATGTCCGTCTGCCAATTCTACGCACAAGATCTTCAGACTTGCCTATTTAAACAATGAGCATCCAAGCAATCCATACTCTAAGCAGCAGATATCATACTGATAAGGCCTTAACAACAACGAAGGCAGAGTCTAAATTTGCAGAAACAAAACTAGCGCCACCATGGCAACAAGTGAGCAAGCAGCAAAACCTCTTCCTACAGCTGGGAAGTGATCTTGCCTCTAATCACACCGATACCAGGTGTGATTAAATGCAGCCCTTTCTAGCACAGTCTTTTCACAAAAAGAAAACCTTAAACTGTGTACAAATACTCAATGAAAATGTTTACAGACACATGCTGTCTTGTGGTAGAAGTTGCATCCAAAATACTGCCCGAGTTAACTTTCCTTCAGGTAGGAAACAGTCAACTGTGTACAAATCTTGGATTGCAAATAAGCACCAACTTTGAAAAAGATACTGGAAACACTATACTGAGCACTGGGACGTCTGGAGACAACTCCAGCTAAGAAGGCAAAAGTAACAACTAGATTTGTTCCAAAGCACACAGCTGCCAAAGCAGAGGTCTCCTCCACTCACCTGAATGTCTCTAACCACATACGCCCCCAGAAACACATACAGGCAAAAGGCTGCCGAGACCCAGACACCACTCTGGTCAGCCTGGAACTCTTTCTTTGGGGTTTTACTGGGGGGGAGAGACAAGAGGAGAGCCTTGGGAGTGTGATTTGGGTTTGCCTTTGGGGTCTTTTTTGGTGATTGGTTTGGTTGGGCTTGTTGTTTGTTTGTTTTTTAAACATATAACATTATTAGAGATGTAACAGAGAGAGACAACATGTTTAACTGTACCTCAGCATTACCTGTCCTGCATTAAAAGAGAGATAAAAACCAGAAAGTATTTTTAAAAAGCGGTTAAAAATATTTCAACTCATGGGAGGGAGAGGAACCAAAAACCAAACCAACCCTTTGCCACAGTTCACTGAAACCAGTGGAAAAATACTAACTTCAACTTGACCTCACCAGGCTGAAGATCAGAGTTGAACGGCCCAGGATAATCCAAGTCTCTGCTGACTTCATTACCTTTCCCCCCCCCACTATTTGGTTGAGGCCAAACAATAAGGTGAGCCCAGGGGACCTCAGAGAAACAGCAGGGAGGAAAGACTCAGCCATAGCATTAGCCTTGATGACCTTAAATAAGAAATCGTAGCTCAAGACAAGCATTACTGCACCTGGAAGCCACAGACAGGCAGAAGGTCTCCACTGTTGGGAAGATTTCAAAAGCCCTTCAAGTTATAAATTGCCGGTTCCACACACTCACCACCAGCAATTTCAGTCTGAAGTGCACCAGCCAAAATTAACTTCTCCTGGAGCAGTTGTGTGAAAGTCCTCCCTAGGATGAGTATACTCCAGAAAAACCCTCTCCATATACAAAGTCAAATAGCTGAGTATTTAAATAGAGCTAATTTGAAAGGAACGGTGAAAGTAGTTTGGGTTAGACTTATGCTTTTGGAGTACAGCAAAAAACCAAGAGTTTACCACAAAAATGCAAACCAGAACAGGGCAGACACCTTCCCACGTCTCAGCCCAGCACATGGACAGCAATAGAGAAGCACAAACACATGCCTGTGGCTTCTGAACCAAGAGAGAGCTTCTCGAAAAGGCTTGTTAGAAGTAATAAAGTGGTCTGAAGCAAAGTTAATTAACAGGGAACGAATAGCATCATTAAAAACACACCAACAACAGGAATAAGCAACCGCATTCATCAGAAATAAGCTTTCTGAAGTGTTGTCCCTTTTATCTCCTTATATTTGGCCACAGCTTTTTTCCATGTGTGTGGTGGCACGGAAAGGTGCAGTGGGTGGGAATGGCTGCTGTTATTTCCCCACGTAGCTTTCTTTTCCTGATGACACTCAAAGCTGCAGGTGGTGGTGGCATTCGGTTAGCTCATCGGGAAACTGCAACAAACCAAATGAATGTTTTGCTGTCGTGCTGTTTCCGTTCCTGCCAGTTACCCCATGATGGTCTGTCCCTAGAGTGCTTCTTGCTAAGAGCAGCTGCTGGCTGAAATTTCTGTCAGGCCTTTGGTATTTTAAATTTCAGGATCTTCAGATATTTCAGATCTATTCATTAAATAAAAAAAAATAAAAAATGCTTGGTGTAGTGTGCAATGTGGAGAGAGAATTTTAAGTAAGCAAATCCTGTCTGTTTAACAGAGGGTGGCTCCACCTGAGACAACACTGAGGCATCTTCAGGAGATGCTGGGAGGGCTGGAACCCCTCTGCTGTGAGGACAGGCTGAGAGGGTTGGGGGAACAGAGGGGGGTTCAGCCTGGAGAAGAGAAGGCTCCGGGGAGACCTTAGAGTCCCTTCCAGTCCCTAAAGGGGCTCCAGGAGAGACGGGGAGGAACTCTGGATCAGGGAGGGGAGCCATAGGATGAGGGGGAAGGATTTGACACTGAAAGAGGGGAGATGGAGATGAGATCTGAGGAAGAAATTCTTTGGTGTGAGGGTGGTGAGAGCCTGGGCCAGGTTGCCCAGAGAAGCTGTGGCTGCCCCATCCCTGGAGGGGATCAAGGCCAGGTTGGAGGAGGCTTGGAGCAACCTGGTCTGGTGGGAGGTGTCCCTGCCCAGGGCAGGGGGTGGAATTAGGTGATCTTCAAGGTCCCTTCCAACCCAAACTATGCTCTGATTCTATGATATCCAACTTTATGTATGTTTTATTCCCCTGTAGCCCCAAATGTTTCTGCGTCAGTCCTTAAACCCAGAGCAAAGAGACTTCTGTGGAGTAGCAGTCTGCCTGGTGTGGGTGCTTTGTATTTACGTTACTGTGGAGTGGGGTCAACGCCAGCTTTGGCGGGCTGGTGCACAAGTGAGTGTTTCCCAAGTCTGTCAGGTTTGTGCACTGGAGTGAGCTCTGCCATCCCCGCTCTGCTGTGGGAAAGGGTCTTGCTGCCGGGGTCTGGGCAGTGATAAAAATGTCAGGAGATTGTGTGACAGAATGGGCTGAAACAGTTTGGCACTTCTGGGTTCCGTTCCATGAGGCTGGCCACCTCACTCAGAATGCTGGAAAGCCTTTCATACTTAGCAATTATTTTTAAAAAAAAACAACCCCAAACTAAAAAACCAAAACAAAACCACACACAACAGAAAAACCCAAAAACCAAAAAAACAAACAAACAAAAAAACAATTTACCAAGGCATTAAGGGATATTCCTGCTTGTGAAACTGTATTAAAGGATCTCTTGTGCAATGCCCAACATCTCATCTATTGTGCTGTATGGCAGGACCTGGATCCAGGGGTCATTTTCTTACACAGTCATAAAAAAAAAAAAATAAATCACTGGTGTTGGGTTTGTTTTGTTTTCAACTCCTGTTGAGTTTTTATAATTTCTCAGGAAGATCAGAGTTTTGCTCACCAGAGAAGGAATAGAAGTGAAGGACCTGCCCAAGAGGGAGCAGTGTGTTAGCTTTTGCTTAGACTTGGCTTGGAGCAGAAGTGGGAAAAGGGTGTTAATGCTGGTGTGAGCTCTGGAATGTTTCGATATAAAGTAGGAAGAGCAGAAGCTCATGCTGCATTGTATGTTTTGCTTTTTAAACACCAGCTGTCCTTTTGGCAGCCCTAGCAGATTTATTGAATTAACTCCCCTCCCTCCACATGCAAAGCTTTAATATGTCCACTTGTATTGCAGGAAAAATGCAATTAAGGCCTTGCTTTCACTAAGGCGTCTGTACAGTGAGAATGTTTGTTCATTTACAGCGGAGGTAAGGCCATGAGCTGCTAACTTATTTCAATCTAATTATTCTCCATTCCTGATTCTGTAGTTGACTTTTTAACTGAAATTTTCAGCTTCATAAATGAAATGTGAGCAGTGATATTTTTTCAATATTTCCCCCCCTACCTAGATTTATCAATTAAAAGGGCAAATGAGAGGGAAAAGGACAGATATTGCTTTCTACTACTATTTCTTGATTTTAATTCTGTGTGATGCTGATAGTATTAGGGGGGAAAAAAAAAAGGGAAGAATCTGGAAGGTGAAACCTAGAGCTGTCACTGCTGGGCATGGGGGGGAGAGAGGCAAAGGAGAGAGAGAGAGGTTGTGGTCAATTTAGTGTAGCCGAGGGAAAGGAGAGACAATGCACTTGTTTCAGTGGTAGATAATAACTTTAAGGAATATTAAATCAACTTTATTTTAAGAAGTTGTATTAAAGTCATTCTTAGGTAATCCAGGTAATCAGAGGCCACTTTTGAAGTCAAACCATATTTTCATAATACGCTGAGTAGCTGTCAAAGGAGGTCTTCACGCTGTCCTGTCCCTCCATGTGATGTCCTGATCTTAATGTCCTTGGCTACTTTTACTCTCTTTCTTGCTCAGTTAACTCTTTCTGGTATGGAGTGTTAGGGAGGTCTGCAAACAAACCCGAATGAAAAGTCTATCTAAGTTTCTTACAGATAAGTGAAAAGCACTGCTTTAATTGCAGCATTATCCTTAACACCATGTAAAAAAAAAAAGTAACACTTGGAAGATTTTTTTCACATAATCTAAACTGATGGCCAAAAAACATTGCCCTTTCCAGACATAGTCCTTTGCCTTCTGGAAAAGCAATCTGGTTATTTTTCTATTCGGTCTTTTTTACTAAGATAGAATTTGAAGGGAAAATGACTGAGCTGCCAATGGATAGATCTTATCCATGGTTTTAATGGAGTCATCTAAGGATGTATTTGAACTGTCTGTAGATGTGTTTATCCCAGGATTCCATGTTACGAAAGTGTTCCCAATATCATTTGCTTCTGGGGAATTTTAAACCTAGATTGTAAGTGAAAGCTTTATAGTCGCAGGCGTTGAAAGTTTGCTCACTCGTGAAGGCAAACATGACAGTGGAGTGTGCCTGTGAGTACAGCCTCATATCAGAAAATAAACCACAGGTTTTCTGCAGGTGTCTATTGTGAGAGCAGAGCCGCCTGTTCCACCAAACCAAACTTAGCTTCTCCTCGCTGCTGGGCTGCAGAGCAAGAGGAACATCAAAGCAGTTGGGTGCATTAACTGCTAGGGAGCTTTTGAGTTTGCAAAGACCCCAGACCGTGGACAAGGGAACTCTTTGCAGGTGGAAGTCTGTGCTTTCTTCTCTGCTGCAAATGAGCTTGTCTGAAGAAAAAATAAACAAATGATACAGATTCATAGCATTTGATTTATTTGAACACAGTGGTTCGTACCTTTGGGAAAAGGTATAAGGAACAATAACTATTTCCTCAAAAGCAGTATTTGTCTGGAAAATTCCTGTTTGCTGTTTTATGGTGAATATTTGAGATCTCGGAGGAAATTAGCGTGTCCGTTACTTTCTGGTTTTCCAGGAGTGGCAGCACAAAGTAGAACATGGCTTCTGTAAGCTGTCCATCTTTATAGATGGAAGGGTAAAGGTGGAGGTGGCATGAACTTTGTCAGTCAAGCGTTCCCTGAGGCATTTACATCTTCCAGGCAGAGCAAGTGTGTTAGTGAAGTGAGACAAATACTGTGATGGTTTTGAAGAGTAATTAAAATACCTAATGACCTGAATTAGGGAAAGTCTTCAGGAATTCTATGTGAGGAAAGGAGATAAGTCTTAAGACTTGAAGTTAACCTTTTTATTTCCCCCTAAACCTGGAGTTGTCAGTGTCTATGGTCTGCCTCCCTGAGCCATGAAATAGTCAAGTCAGAAGTAATCAAAGCAAACGCTTGGCGTCTTGTATTTAAAAAGCAGTGATGCCTTTATGAATGTGAGTGACCTGCTGGTGGGCAGGTGGATTTAAACTGGCTGCATCGATAGCAACTGCTTTTTCACTTGTCTGGGAAGTGGTAGGTATAAACTTGGTGGGTCGGTGTTCTAAAATGGGCTATTAAGGTTACCAGCCAGGGACTTTGTTGTTAAAAGTATGGTACACATTACCTCTGAATGTATTCCAGCGATGTAAATATCGCACACTGGGGATCCATACCGGGCTGTAACTGCAGTGAAGAGCTGCTCCAGCATTTGCACGTAATCCCTGCCTTGGGTATGGGGTCTCCTGTCCTGTGGTGCCCTGCTGCTGCTGGTAGCACCAGCACAGGAACATAACCTGAAAGGGAAACCAAAGATGTGTTCAGTTGACTTGGGCATGACTTTTGGCAAACACAGCTTCTAAACCATGCTTTAGAAACCAAATTATATCTAAATTTAGATGGTCTATAATTCCTTGACTTTTTTCTTCACCACGTACCCTTCTCCTGAGGGGTCCCTGCGGTGGCCCTCTGGTCAGGCACAGGAAACCATGGTTTTAGGAGGTGAATTGGTGTTCTGGTAGCTACAATTCATAGAGTAATATTTGGTCTTCTAGTATTAATCCTAAACTCTGTCTCCCAGCACATAGCCAAAACCTCATCCATCTAGGGAATCCATTAGAGTTTCTCACTGGGGACTTTATAGTGCATCATGTAATATAAATTCCAAAGAAATGAAGAGCTTTAGCACAATATCATGAATTTGTTCAGATTCTGGCCATCATTTAGGTCTCTGGGGTGCTATGATAATACAAGTTGCATATTCAGCTGGGTATAGTTTTCATCTCTGGAAAAACAGTAAAAGGATGAATATCCATTCCAGGAGACATTTTTGGAAAAGACCTGTGATTGATATCTTGGCCAGAAAGATTTTAGACTCTTAGAAAACATTTTATACTTGCCAAGAAATGCTGGTGCTGAAAGGCAGTAATATTAATAATTTAAAGAGTAAAATAAGAATGTAATGCTTTATAATCTAATGGCTCTGTACACACCTGTGGTGTGGGAAATTTCAAGTAGATTGTGCTTCTTTAAAAGTCGTACAGAGAAGGAACCTAACTTCTACCCATTCTTTACCTTTTTTATTAAGGTTTTTTTGTGTATCTGCTGGTGACATTTTCAACATATCCCATGTGAGGCAGTGGTTATTATATACAATAGCTTAAGAGTTCACAGAGGCCACAAAGCTCATTAAAAACAAGGGAAGGCTTTTTGGTCTGTTGTGGAGAATTGCACATTAATGGACAGAATTATGTGACCTGTGTAGGCACCTAGAAATATGCTAAGCTCCCTGAAAAATCATGCAACATATTAAATAAACTAAATTCCTTGGCAGACACACTTACCTTGGTGTATTCAAATCTCTTCTTTTTGAGAAAATCTCAAATGATTAATGGTAGTTCAAAAATTACGTGGGTCGTTGTGGTGTGGTTTGGTTGTTTCTGTCTGAGCATTCTGACAGGGGTTTAAGTTTGGTATCTGGCGTTGGCAGCTCTACTGCTCAAATATAAGTGCCATGTGGACCAGTAGAGGGAAACAATAGTCACATGTGATTTATACTGCTCATTGACACATAATAGCAAGTATTTGAAGGCTTGTTTGTGATAGTATAAGTAAATCATAAGAAACCTGCAACTTTTTAGTTCTAACAAGGAAAAGATTGAACTTTTGAGCAGACCTAACACGGTTCTCTGATGATGAGTGTTCTCAGTCTTCTGTCGCAAAAATTTTAAGTATAAGCCTTTAACATGAGTGGATCTGTAGTGAAGGGTTCTAGGGGTTTGAAAAAGAGTCCTATGACAGTGTGGTCTGCTGGGGCTTAGCAAAATAACCTTAAAGAGGACTTCAGTTATGCTTCTGTGCTTTCCCAATTCTGTTACAGCCTATCCCAAAGATCGTATAGTACCATGTTGCTGTCCTATAAAACGATGTATATTGAATACAGTGCATTGAATTCAGTGTTTTCAAGTTTCTACAGCTTGTTTCCAAACCAAGCACTCTCCTGCTGCCTTCCTTATGTTACCCACTGCCTGCCTTGCATGGAAAGCAGAGCAATGACTGCTCTTTGTATACCTGGGGTTTTTTTTCAGCCTTTGAAGGAAAAGCAACAGTTACTGCCAGTCGAGGGGCAGAACGTCCTGAATTTTACAGCTGGTAGAAAGAGGACAGGATCTCTTACTAGCTTTAGATTTTAAATGCATATAAAATAAGCAAACTTTCAAAGCCAGGCTAAGAGCCAGCATGCTTTCTATGCATAGAAATAGTGATATTGTGGAATTCTCCCATGATTCAATGAGGGAAAAATCTAAGCTTGTAGTAACTATAAAGGTACTTATGAGTTACTAATTCTAGATTATTGATGCTTCATGTCAAAACAGTAACTTCAAATTTGAGAAAGTCACATGGAAGCTTGTTAAATGAAGGGTTTTAGAGCAAGTAATACTTGTTCTTATGTTTCTCATCGTCACTTCCTTCTCTGTTAAATACTGTATCAATTTGACAGTCTTGGAAATCAGATTCTATTTAATTGCCCAATTTAATCAGTACCAGTATGTTAGTCCACTGCCTTTAAGATGTTAAATCACATAGCTGGCCCAGTTAGTATCATAAAACATGGTACTGGGTGGAGGGAAGATTGTTTCAAGTGGGTCCAAGTTTTTCATTCACTGCTGGATCTTGCAAAGCTGATACTTAACTGCAAAGGTTTGATTTGAAGTCGAGGTTTTTGAAAATGCACTCACATAGGTCTTAAAAGACAGACTTGACAAGGGGATCGGTACGTGGATGTGCTGTTTGGATGTTACTGAAAAATTACTTGTGGGTTTGAGATGAGCTGCTTCAGAAAAAGTAGTGCAGTAGATCTGTCTCAGGTTTTATAATGTTACTGTAGAAGGAATGTGTTAAAAGGGTGAGCCTAGGTTTAACCTGGGCATTATTAGGTTTGGTTTGGTTTTTTTTTTTTAAATACTTTTCCATGGTATCAGACTGGAGGCAGGTTAACTAAAGTCAAAAGATAATTCAAGAGATAGGTTTCTTCCCACTGATGTTCCCAACCTAAAAACAAGGAATGTGCTAATAAAGGTAGTCAGACACAGTCGGAGGAGGATACAATCATTAGACTGGAGGAATTAGGACTTTCAAATGTGATGCAATGGTGGGGGGGAGAGGATGTAACTTAGCATTATGGAGTGCAGGAGGGTCATGCATCTCAGGACTAATTAGTTTTTTGCTTTAAGATTAGAAATTAGTTGGAAGTGACAAGAAGCTGTTAGAGCATTAATACTGGGAGAGTGAGATGAGTCTCTGAGATTTGCTCCTGGAAAGAGAATGCGTTTCTGTAAGGTGAGAATGTGAAATAAGAATGCTATTATTATAGATCAAAACTTATTTTATCTGGAGTATTCTGTAAAATGCTTTCATCTGGAGTATTCTGTACAACGCAGGTACTCCTTCAGAAGAAAGATTAATTCAGCACATCACAGATGCAAAGAAGGGCTATAAGGATTATTTGCAAAATTGAGAACTCTTCCTATAAGAAAATTGTGAGTGTGGCTTGTTTAATACAGTGACAGAGAGGCCTGGGCAGGCTCCTTATGGCAATCCATAGAGGTAAAGAAAGGAAAGCACAGAACTCTCCAACCACACCAGGTTAGAAAAAGAACGAATTGGCCAGCTCTTCACTGGCTGTGGAGATCTAGAAATGTTATTGTAGGACCCCTGGTTTCAGGAGAAGGAATGAGAGGTGCCCAGGAACAAGAGACAATAGTTTATGTGTCTTGGCACTTTCCACTGGCTGAGGTAACTTGGTATTTTGCTTTCTCTCTTCTGTATTTGATACGTAGGCTTCCTTCTTGCACACCCAGCTCTGGCATTCAGCTGGGCACAGTCTTGCTGTGGGTTTGTGAGGATCATCCTCACAACGCTGTGCGGTCGGTGAGAGTTTTCTTTGTTGTGGGACCCTCACCCTAGGGACAGTCAAACTTTAGCTCAAGTTGAAACTGTAGTTTGCACAAACTCCTTTGAATTCCAAGTATCTGCTTTTCCTAAACAGCAATAATTAGTGTTTCACTTTTACCTTATTCTGTCCTTACCACGGTGTCTTTCCGCCATCCCAAGAAAGTAACGATAAGATGATCCCTGGTGGCAGTGGCAAGAAAATGGCATATTACCAAGGGATACCATCTCACTGGTCATAGCTCTCTTGGGTATGCCTAGCTATTTTCTTCATCATTCAACGTAGGTTAAAAAAAAATCAGATAATTTAGCTGATTATCTGCTAATAAATGCGGCAATTTTTACTTCAGACATGCAGCTCATGCTGTCATCATGAGTAGTGTTCCCAGTGGCTGCTGTCAACTGTAAGGAAAGAGAAGGTCACTTTTTAAATAGCTCATATTTTCGTTTTCTTGTTTCTGGAGTTGAATGTAATCAAATTCCATGTTTGTGATAATACTCAATTAAAGAAGTGTCGTGGCAATTAGCTCTACGTACATGAGAAATCTCCCTGCGAAGATCGTGCTGAGCTTGGGTGGTTTTGTTGTGGGGTGGGAGCACTGAAGTGTGACTGTTTTTTTAAAAGCTGGTAGTGCAACTAAAGTCAGGTCAACTGTGTGCAGTAAGTCAGTGCTTCCACCTGTCCTGCTGCTGACTGCAGATGACACATGGCTGTATAATCTCTTTCTCTGAGGAGAGACTGGAGAGGGAAGGGGAAAGATTTCATTAAAACAAAACCTGACCTATGCAACTCTGACATAATCTTTGTATTTGACACCAACTCTACTCACCTTGATTCTTTTTATTCTTTCTGCTTAAAAAACTCCATGTAACTGCTGATTAAATATTGCTTTCTTGAAGTCCATACTAATTGTAGTCCCTGCTCTGCGAAATGTTGTTAGTTTTTGCTACCGATGAGCATTTTCAGATGTGGTTAAATAACATCTTGATTCCAGCTGGGACCTCGTCGTCAAGTTTCTATTCATTATATAATCTTGAAATACTTCTAAACTGTTAGAAATGCTGCAATACAATCAAGTATCACATTTTTTCCTCCCTGTGAGACAGTGCCTTAGAAGGAAAAAAAAAACCAAAACCAAACCAACAATCCTGTGGGTTGATAGCCTAGCAAGGAGTGTGGCTTGTCCCCGAGTGCAGAATGTGGTTTAAAGCAGTTGGGCCTCCTGGGTGCAGCCTGACAGGCACAGTCACTTCTGTGGAGAAACAATATGCTGTAATCCCATTCTCATCACTGGAGTGTCAGTTCAGCCCATGTAGCAAACATTCTCCCTGCAAACATGGTGCCATGTTTGTATGGCCTTGTAGGAGGACTCAAATACCCCCAACTCCCTCTGTTTCTAGCTATCCCCATGGAGACAATAGCTACAAGCTGTCAGAGCATGGCTAAGATGGAGAAGTTATCATGGGAGCTTTTGGATTCCAGAAGTACATGTAAATTCTGAAAATAGTTGGGCAAATCCATTGAAAAAGAGTTAATCGGTATCAGTGAGACTTGTTTGAGGTTGGGAAGGTGTTTCGGGGGAAGATTCAATCTGTGCTTGTCCTGCTCTTCCATTTCTTCTAAGCAATATGTAGCAGATGCCTGACGTGCTTCAGCCACTCCTCTGGTTTTCAGCTGACGATGTGAGATGCTCTGTGTTTCCCTTTGCCAACCCCAGCTACCTGCTGGGCAGGTGATGATGACACTGGTGGGGAAAAAAAAATAATGTTCATAATTCATAGAATCACAGAATGGTTTGGGTTGGAAGGGACCTTAAAGATCATCAAGTTCCACTCCCCCTGCCCTGGGCAGGGACACCTCCCACCAGACCCCCTCCAACCTGGCCTTGAACCCCTCCAGGGATGGGGCAGCCATAGCATCTCTGGGCAACCTGCTCTAATAGGCTACAAAGTGTGTAGATAATAAATGGGGATGCCTGATTATCTTATTTTATTATTGTTTGTACCTTGCTTTATCAGGTGTGCTTAGGCTTGTACCTGAAGGGTTAAAGGTTTTAGATTGCTTCAGTTAGACTAGGACCTTAGGGCAGACACTAAGAAAACATTGCTTTCACTCCTATTCCTCTTCCATTTTTGGCTGCAGTATCTAATGTGTAGTTAACTGAAGTATCAATATAATTGCAGTAGGGTTCTAATTGCCATATTTAATGGCAATTCATTTGATCAGAAACTGAATCTAATTTCTTAAGTAATTAATATCTTCTGAAGCATCAGATGTTTAATGAGTCAGACTTGCATAGATACCTTAAAGGTAGGATGACCTGTATAAAAACAAACAATGGATTTATCAGAAAGTTTACACTTGGCTGAACTTGTACAGTTGAAATTTTTAGGAGGATACTTCTAAAAAAAATCTGCTCTTTCACCAGGGATCTCTGGGAATCCATTGTATTTTAATCAAGTTTTGTGTGCTGTTAAATACTGTATGCAGCTATCCTCACAAATACCCTTCCATCTGCCAAAATCAAGGGGAAAGGTGGTTTATAGGGCATGACCAAGGGTGTGGATAAAGCAGTATCATGCAGAAGGTAGTCGTCTAATTTATGGAGATGGTGTCATTCAATCGCTAGGGTAGAGAGCAATCTTTTAAGCAAGAACAATAACCTTCATAAATGGCTTTGTAAATTGCTGGTATTTCAAGAAGTAGATGTCCAGTAAATGAGCTTTTTGTGCATCGGAATTGCACTTAAGAGCCCAGACTATTGCAGTGTAGGAACAGCAACCGAAGGTTTATTTCCAGTACTTCCAAAGTGCCTTGTTTTACACTCACGTAGGTGGTGTTAACACAATCCTCTTGGGATTACTAAAAAGCAATATTGATGCACTGTCTCTTAAACTATTTCAATGCATGTTTCAAATTTAGGTTTTTAGCATCAGTCCTTCACGGGGCCATCCCAGCTGCCTGTCCATCTGGAGGGCAACACGAAGTGCAGGTGTGCTCGGGGATAACAAGCTCGGAGTTCATGTTTCTCGGTGATCCAAGGATTAAATGATGCCTGGAACCACGGCTTATATGACAGAAGAGGGTTCCTTATTAGAATCTGGTCACTTGGAATCTCTTAAAAGTGATTGCATTTAGATTCCTTCACCTTGTGCCCCTCAAGTCTTAGAAAGAAATTCTTTAAGGATTTAATGCTTCCTTGCAGAGTTCAGGCGTGATGCTAGTTTAATGGAATAAGAACTGAGGAATTAAAAAGAAAAATCTGTTTTTAAAAATATTTTCTGTTGGAAAGGTATTCTTCCAAGTTTCAGCCTCAAACTGGAGGTGATCTATCCTAGAGACAGGAGAAAGGCCTTGGATGGTGGAATGGGAAACTTTCTCTCCGTTTGTTACCAAGCAACATTTGTATTACAAGGGTAGCACCACCTGAAACGGTTTTGAAATGAGGCGTACAGTGAACCTAAACTGTTACTGTTTTACAGTTTGGAATTCCTCTAAAATCAAGAACCTCAGCAGACACTAAACTGTTCACAACCTGTTATTAGCAAATAATTTCCCCACAGAGGATGGAGGCAAGCTGTCTCATGGGGCTGCCTCAGTGAAACGTGGCCAATACTCATTTTTTGAGGTTCCCTGTGATTTGTTCCCGGCTGTAGGAGGTTAAGGATGTGTCAGAAAAAGACGCTGAGCGGTGAGATGTGCTGGGATGGGCTCCTTTTTAGCAAATTCTGAGCTGCCTTCAGTGAAAACTGCGTTTGTGTTAACGTTGCCTGAAATTTTCTCTCCCTTCCCTGCTGTCCCTCTTTTTTAATACAGAGTTTAGAACACTGCAGCTGCAGCTCTGCTAGATGCATGTTCTGGGTCAGATATTGTAAGTGGAAGATTCATAGCTGTAATTAGAGAGGCACTTTGGCACATAAGCTTACAGACCGTAGTAGGAAATTTGGTTAAACAGAAAAGGAGCTCTATATATTTTCAAGAACTCTCATGTGCTCTTAGGCAGAGATCTCTTTATTCCTGGCACGTATTTACTGTATGTTTTGCTCTTTGGGCAAAGAAGTTACACAGAGGAGTCTGGAGGCTAAAAGCAAGCAAGTTTTCCCGTCTTTCCCGTGTTTGCAATGTGCTACAGAGGACAGCGGGGCTTCCGGTGCTCAGTGTTTGCCCCACTTCACTGCGGTCCTGAAAATCATCCTGGATATTGCCAGTGGTGCACCCAGGAAAAAACACAGATGAAAAATGCGGAGATGGAATAAATGAACTAAAAAAAAAAAAAAATTACTAAAAGATCAGGTAATAGATTATTAAAATTTTAATTTCCAGCTGATTTGCAAGTGCCTCAACCATCAGTCCCCTGATCAAACTTCTGCAAGGGCTTTTGCACAGTCCAGCATTTGTCCTCCTACCCCTGGTCTGACTCCAGGGCACCTGTGCTCCAGAGCAGCTGGTTCACTGCTGTCATTTCTGGGGCTGGCTTGTTCCTGACACACTGAATGAAGATCATGGTTTAACTGAAAGCAGTTTGAAATACTCATCTCCAAATATCCTTGACATTGCACTTCATGCGCAATTTGAAACAGTAACTGCCAGCAACAAGTAAAAGGGTATTTGCTAAGAGAGAACCTTGATGGGAGAAACCTACAGACTTGTTGGGATGAGAACTGTTAGACCTCAGTAAAAGCTATTTATGCAGCCACTGCCTGGGATTAGCTTCCAATCACCACGCTATTAAATTTCACAAGATACACCAATTGCAGCACTCATTGCAAGTTATTAGCATTATATTAGCCAATTAGAGTTTATTTGTTGGTACTGAGTACCAGATGATAGCTATCTTTTTAGATAAATTTCTGATACTCAACCAGTATACAGTTCAGCTGGTACACGTTAAGTCCACCAGCTCAGATATGAAGGGGCAGTGTCTGGAGCCCTATACAATGCTGGAGCTTTAATTGTAGGTGTTCTTTGGAAGCAATTTAAGCAAAATATCAGTGGTGCTCACCAAGAATCGACCCACTGTATTAGTCTTCTACAAGAACACATTTAAACTACTGGTACTTCTTTGTGGAACCACCCAGAACACAGGTGGGATGCGCGTGTGAGTATACACACGTACCTGTTGGTCCTTACACACGCTGTGGGTGGCTTTCTGTCAGTGCAATGTAAGATGTAGTCCCTGGAGCGTGGTAGGTGTTAGTGGGGGCTCAGTTCTGCTTGTGTGGTGGTGACCCTTCAGAGAACACCAATTGCACACAGCTTTACAGAGGCCTTTGCAGACTGAATGGTGGGAACCTCTAAAGAGAACAGGGAACTTTCTGAGGTTGAGTGCTGATTTAATTTCTTTCTTTTGGCTTCATTTGGGAAGACCATTGAGCTAATGGAATGATTATGAAAATGCCAACACAATAAGCACTTAATTTCTTCTCTAAAAATGATAAAATTCTGTTTTAGTTACATTTGATTGCAACTAGATTGTGTTTAAATTTATGCTGTGTTCACTGGCGTGGCAATAAACCAGACTCATAACCTGTAGTTAAGCTACTTCTAAGTTTTCTGACTGTAATCTTCAAAGAAAACATCTCAGCTACAAGGAGATCTTCCTCCAAAACAGGAGCCCCAGCTGCACTAAAGCAACAGTAGTACAGGGAAAGCAGAAAGATTAGAAGACTTGTATTGGAATTCCTGAAATTGTACCTTTTAAGACAATATTTTATTCATCACGGAGGATAATGTGAGTCAGTCAATGACTGCTTCTTGTTTAAAGATCAAGCACATTAATTTGAAGTTTGTATAAAAGCTTATTGAGAAAGATAGGCTTACTAATGGCATATAAAATAAGTTAGAAATAGTTACTTCCAGACAGTTTTTTGCTGCCTTGGTGGATGGTAAAAGTAAAATAAGCCCAGGATTTAAACAACTGCTCAGCTTGAGTAGGTGCTGCATGTGAGACTAGGAAATGCTGAAATGAAGTCAGTCAATAGAGAGATCTGACTGATGGAGGCTCCAGTGCAACAGTTGATGTAGAATTTGGTGAAAATGCACCATAAGTACCATATTAGATAATGCTGTTAGGGTACACTGAATAATTAGACCAAAGAATTTTCAAATGCTGGATAGAAAGAAAAGCAATGTGTTATCTTTTTTTTTTTGCGGAAACAATGAATACCCACACATAGTTTTTACTGACAAATATAGTGAAGCACATCTCCAAACATGGCTAATCATTTAAGATGGATGACTGGAATACAGAGCGGCACTATTTTAGGAAAAAGTTTGATCCTGTAACTTAAGAAAACAAATTGAAGCGAAGTAAGGCTTCTATTTATTTAGGCTACAAGAATAAAAGCGAGCGAGTGCTACAAATTTGCATTTTTAAGAAGGAATTTTAATTTCATCATATTATGAATAAAGCAGGAGGCTGTTTCAAGGGTGGAAAGCCACTCAACTAATGAATTAAGATGACTTTTAGCTAGAATCATAGGAAAAGGCTACTGGGAATTTCTGTTTAAGAATATTCTGTGGTTGTGAAAAACTGTGGTAGTTTTATGAGTTTCATTACATTGAGATAGTGAAGTCTTAAAACACCTCCCATAAATAAATCTTGGTGTGTTTCAGCAGACTGAAATTAAACTGAACTTGCAAATTTAGGGCTCTTTGAAAAGGTGCAGTGTGTTAACTGACTCTGTTCTGTAGCTTAAAAAAAAAACCAATGAGATTATAGAGATGTATATACTTATGCTTAAATAAAGCAATAAAATGTTAATATTTGAGCTATTGAAATAGCGACAGCTAAGCTGTCAGAGGCAAAAAGATATTCCTGGTATTAAATGAAGAACATAGATTCTGGCAAGTGAAGTTAGATGAGTCATCCTAGATTTGGTCATATAAATTTAAACAAATGACATTTAGTGTTAGTTTTACTCCTAGGATACTTCAAAGCAATTTCACTTGGTGGATTATGAAGTACCGAATTAGTAATGAATGTATGAGCTGGTCTGGGGATCAGATTGAGGCCTGTTGACAAGCTTTTGCAAAGAGAAACCTGTAATAATGAATTTAAGAACGAAAACTTAGCTTAACCTGATGAGTTCAGGAAATACAGTTTAACTACTTGTTCCACACTTATCAGGATCCTGGCCACAGCGCCTGTTTTGCAGCAAAGTGGTTTTGTGGGATTAGGATGATAATTGATAGGCTTTGTCAGACTCTAGTCCACATTTGGGACCAGTAATTTCTGCAGAGAAGTGTTGGAAGAAAAACTTTTTGTTACTGGGAGGACGCTTTGTCTTTAGATGTTTCACTAAACGATGCTACACCTACTTGATCAGGCCTTTCCATAACATGAAGCTCCCTGTGTTATCGGTGACTCCCCTGTGCAATGTAGGCAGTATTTTGATTACGCTGAGGTTTCTGTCATGAATGTGTGACCATTGGCTGAATTCATCGATGTGGGGGGTGTGTGTGTGCAAGGGACCTGTGCTCATCAGCTGCTTCAAACCATGGAACCAGATATGTGATGTTGAACCTGCAAAGACAGCAATTTGACATGGCCTATAAATGAATGAATATACTTCAAAAAAACCATATACCCATAGTATGATAGTGCCCTTAATAGGCTGATAGCACTTGAAATCACTGTGATACAAAAAATTCCCATCTTGAACCTACTTTGGGACCATTACAGTTTCCAGTTGAAATGAAGAGCTTTTTCTAAGCTGCATTCAGTTTTTTCAAGGATTAACTTGA
>VXBJ01007093.1:700676-822153 GCA_013400055.1 Nycticryphes semicollaris | reverse complement strand
GGGGGGGGAAGCTCCAACCCACAACCCAACCAAAAAACACTATACATACATTTATTTTTTTTTAATCAATTTTCATTGCTTCAGTTAAAACTATGTACATGCTTTATGTCCTGCCCTGTGCCGCCCTCCTTGGCCCCCCCAATCCCTGCCCAGAACACAGGGGGAACGAGATTTTAGTCAAATCCAATGTGAATGACCCATTCTGAAGCCAGGCAATTGTTACCAATATCTGAGGGGACCAGCACCTTCCAGAGTGCATGCAAAACCTTCTCTGCTTACATCTACTAATACATCTTGTAATACTGTGTTAAGAGTAAGATGGAAGGAGAAGAAATGGAACTCTCCGGGGGCAGATGAATTGTGCCTTGGCAATGAGGGTGGATACTTGCAGCAGAGACCAAATCACATCTGGGAATCTGCTTGAGGCACTAGAGAAATCACTGATGTCTGTCTGGAAACCCCAGAATATCTGGATACTTTGAGAGAAACTGCTTTTGTGAGCACCAGAAGTAGAGAAGCCTGGTTTTCAGTGGATTTGTGTTTCATGGTTGAGCGACTTACCTAAATTGATGCTAGGTCTAAGTTCAGTTGTTCAACAATTGACAACAAAAAAGATGTTATGAATGCTTTACTTTAGTTTGTACCTTATTGCACACCGGGGAATCCATTCTTCATTTTCTCCTGGTGTAGATCCTCTCAACTAATGAGGCACAAAAATGGATCAAAGCTTTCCTGCAGTTTGTGGAATCAGAGCATCTTTCTCTCCCTTGTAGAGTTTGAGTTTAAATGCATGGTGAATGTTTGGTGCCCTTTGACTCAGGAAAGGTAACTCTCTTCGCTTTAGAGAAAACTTTTCCTTGAAAATCTGTGCACATAGAATAAACAGTTGAGTGAAATTATAAGGTACTGGCTGGAATAGGCCAGTTACAATAGCAAGTTGATAATGTGATGGCAGAAGGATGATTTTTCTGACAAATGAGATACTCTGTTGTGCTGTTGGCCCTTCTGAAACTTCCTGTGCTGTGCAGATACCTAAGGCTATAAAAACCACAGTGCTTTTGGGGTGTTAGGGTTGAAACTAATGACATCTCAAGTGACAACTGCCCTCCTCCAATCCTTCCACAGTTGTCCTTCTCTTTGGCATCCTGTCTGCTGAGAGCCGAGGCTGTTGGGACAGTGCTCCTTAGAAAATAGGTCTGCTCTGTAGAATTTGGATCTGTTCTCTTGTTCAGCTTAGCGTTTTGGATTGCTTGTGTGCGTTTCTGATGTCTTTTGTCTTAGCCTTTCTGGAAGGAGTAAAAAGCACAAAAAGTGTTAACTACTCTTCCTGGCAGGGGAAACTCCAATATCTCTCAATTTATCCCATCTTAAACAAAGCAACTCAGCACAAGCTTTATGTATGTGCTTTTATTCTCTTGTCCCTCTCGCCTCCATAAAAATATGTAATAAGATTTCTTTGCATATCCTGTGGGCAGTCTACAGTCTGAAAAATAAGTGGATTTTTATACAATAAATCTCACAATAGAAGTTTTCCTAATGAACCAAATGCATGTCTTACAGCTGTTGTAAACAAGAATGTCACTGGAAGAGATGATAATGAATGATGAAGGTGTGTTAATTTCTAGAGGTGTATAGTTTGTAAGTACTACCTAATAGCAGCATTTGTTTCTTCCTCTACTTGCTTCATGTTTTGTGAGGCTAAGAAGGTCTAAATTAATGGACTAAATCTCAGCTTTCATGTAAAAGCTTTTCTCAGAAAAGCTGCTTGGTTTTTGCTGTAGGTTGGTTTTTTTTTTTTTTTAAACTTCATAAGTGAGAAAGCTAACTACTTAAGAACTGGGAAATAGACTTGGAGTGGGACAAATGAGACTGATGTTCCTGCTGTCTTTACCACTCCCTTGCCTTGGGAATGTCAGAAATGCTTGAGCAAATTATGTCTGATGCTGTGCTGTTTTCTGAGTGTATTTAGAAACATGGGATAACTGATGAAGTTTCTCACATCAGTATGTTTCTTGATCCCTTTTTAGAACTACCGTTGTGTTTTTTTTAATCTGGTGAGTCCATGAGTTTGACATTGGATGACTTTATAAAACATTCTGCTAATTGGATTTGTTAAAATAAATAAATCAAACACTAATTGGAACGTGCCCTGCCATTATTTTTGCTTACTGAATTAGATATAATGGCGTGAAGTTCTTTTTATCATATTTGTGCACTTATTTAAACACCCCCCTGGCGCACACTTCTACAAATTCAATTATATATTCAAAGGAGGCATTCAATTTATGCAAGGCTGGTTTACATTTAATCCGGGGGCAAGTCTCAGTAACTGATGATAGGTCTGCTCAAGATTAATTAGCATCACTCAGATGAGCAGTGGCATTGTTACAAGCCTGCAGTGTAAAACAAGGGGTATTTTATCCTTCCTGCGTGAGCTGTTATTTGCTTCAATATGACCCTTTTCAGGAAGGGAAAAGCTTCCTCCTTTGGGTTTCATTTCATGAAAAGGGGTCAACACCACAAGCGTTATCTAACAATATCAGAGTCATCTCCATTTCCTTGTCTTTTGCCCCACTTAACAATTGCATTTGTCAGTGTTTAATTTTCAGCCAAACAGGGGAAAGACTCCAAGATAACAGTCTGCTTCCTAAAAAGTCTCGTTATTCTTAGCAATTTATGAAGATGCAGTACCCCATTTTGGTGAACGTGTAAATGTTTTCATTTTCCTCAAACAGCTTTGTTGATGCTGTAGCTAAAATTATTATGTGTAAACCTGGTATCTAAATTCATTGAGTAGTATATTTTTCTTTCAATTTGAGGATTATTTTTTCTACATTAATGAATAGTCCTGTTTTGCTGCCAAGCAGTTATGTTTCGGTGAGGAATGATTTTTGTATTAGGATGGATATAACCTTCCCCCTTCTCTTTCTGTTGCAGCATATTTAGATGTAGCTCATATTTAGGTATCCTTATAGGTGGTTTGTCTTAAGAAATACTGAATATTAAATTTATGCTGACATGAGTGAAAATAATACACTTGCTAGTTTTAGCCTGTTGGCCTGTGTTGGGAGTTACTGTCCTTACTGAAGTAGACACTTGAAAGCTATTAACAATTTTTTAGTTTAAACTGAAATCTATTAGTGGGTATTAACTGAATTTCCAAGGATCTTGCAGGTAGGCACTTACATAGCCAAGCGGGTCATTGGATCCGAGTGGATAAGCAGAAGGAGCACCTGTGCCACTGGACACCAAATGCCCTTTGTTTCCTCACCAGCTTGCTTAGGAGCTTATAGTCCTGAACATGCACTTAAACATAAGCGCAATTTCATCTCCTGGGTCAACAGTGTTCCACAGGAAAGGTACTATGCCACGCTTCACAGAATGATAAAGGGTTGGAAGGGACCTCTAGAGATCGTCTAGTCCAACCCCCTGCCAAAGCAGGTCCTCCTACAGCAGGTTGCACAGGAACTTGTGCAGGCAGGTTTTGATTGTTTCCATAGACGGAGACCCCACCACCTCTCTGGGCGGCCTCTTCCAGTGCTCTGACAACCTCAAAATGAAGAAGTTCCTCCTAATGTTTAGGTAGAACTT
Organism: Nycticryphes semicollaris; assembly: GCA_013400055.1. Taxonomy (NCBI): domain Eukaryota; kingdom Metazoa; phylum Chordata; class Aves; order Charadriiformes; family Rostratulidae; genus Nycticryphes; species Nycticryphes semicollaris. The sequence goes on along the minus strand of VXBJ01007093.1, from coordinate 818,562 downwards.
CTTGTGCTCAAGTTTATGCTTATTTCCTCTTGTCCTCTCACTGGGCACCACTGAAAAAAGACTGGCCCCTTCCTCTTGACACCCACCCTTTAAGTATTTATAGGTGTTGATCAGATCTTTCCTCAGCCTTCTCCAGACTAAAAAGACCCAGGTCTCTTGGCCTTTCCTCATTGGAGACATGCTCTACGCCCCTCATCTGCTTCTCAAACTTGTCCACCTTGTCCTGGTTTACCCCCTCAAGCGGGAACTGGTGCCTGTGGGGTGTTGCTCTAGTTGGCAGTGCCTGCTTGAGGCCAGGGCCCCATGCCATGGTGGGTTTCCTGCTCCAGTGCACAGGCCTCAGCCAGGCTGCTGGCCCTAGGGATGGATGGAGCCTGCTGGGCTTGTTACCTGAAACAGAATCTCCTGTAAACAGAAGTAGTTTACAGAGGAGATGTTGCTTCAGTCCGTGTTGGGTGCTAGGTGGGTATACACGAAACACCTGCTATTTATACACTGAAGATTCTCACAGTTCCACCTACCTAATACATAACTCCACCTAGGCTTATGTATTCATTAGGATGACTGAATCACCCTTTTTGCATGTGTTAAATTCTGCAGCGTCAGCAAAGCACCTCTGTTCAGGTGTGAGCTCCTTGGTGGCCATTTGGGCAGGGACACCATTCCTTACATCATCCTTTTTAGGATATCAAGCCATCTCAGGACAGTTAAAGTTTACTGTAAGTTTGCCAGCTTCTTGAGGATAATAAAGGTGTTCCTGGAAGTAGCCACAGCTCTGTCCTCACTGGGATAGCAGAACATACTCTGAGAACCTTGAAGGGCTTAACTATTGCTTGTTATCCCTCCCTTATTGCTATCAGCTGGGTGATTATTTTCTTTTAGTAAGAAAGTTAATAGGAAGCAAGCACCATTTTAGCTAACATGTGGTGATAAACAAAGCAGAGGCCCGTCTGTAACGGGTTTTGCCGGGGCGGCGGTGGAGCCGTGGCTGAGGTGGATCCGAGCGCGGCCATGTGTTAATGGTGCTTCGGTGTGTCCCTCGGCCCGCCTGGCTCCTCTTCCAGGGGAAATACCCAGCCGGGCTCGGCCCTCTGGCGGCCATCACAGATGGAAACGGCTGTTTTTGCTTCCGAGAGCTGTTTGTGCTGGGTGCACTGGCAGCGGCGGAGCTGGAGGGGAGGCCGGGGTTGCCCCTGCCCGCCATGGACAGGAGGGAGGGCCCTGGTGGCACCACAGGCTGCGGCCAAACTGGGACAAGCGTGGTCAGGAGAGGGTGAGAGGAACCGTGTGGGAAGCCATCATGCAGAGACAGAGGTGAGCGGAGGAAAGAGAGAGAGTGTGGTGGGTCCTGAGTTCCTGAAGTTGGGTGAAAATTTGAATGTGGCTGCCTATAACTAAAGCTGTAATGCCTTGTCTGCCATGTTCTGCAAAGAACAGGCTGGGGGAGCTGGGGGTGTTCAGCCTGGAGAAAAGGAGGCTGAGGGGAGACCACCTCACTCTCTCCTACTCCCTGGAAGGAGGGGGTAGCCGGGGGGTCTCGGTCTCTTCTCCCAAGGAACAGGTGATGGGACAAGAGGAAATGGCCTCAAGTCACAGCAGGGGAGGTTCAGATTAAATATTAGGAAAAATCTTTACACAGAAAAGGTTATGAAGCCTTGGAATGGGCTGCCCAGGGAAGGGGTTGGGGCACTGTCCCTGGAGGTATTCAAAACCAGGTTGACAGTAGTGCAGAGGGACATGGATTAGTGATGGTTTTTATCAGAGTTAGGTTGATGGTTGGACTGGATGATCTTAAAGGTCCCTTCCAGCCTGGACAATTGTGTGATTCTATGAAGATTGGACTGAGACCACCATTGACAGATGATACTGCTGTGAAACTGAGTAACACAGTAATCTGAGATATTTTTAAGTGATGTGATTCTTTTGTTATACTTTCTGAAGTTTTTTTTCCTGTTGTGTAATGCAATGTATACTCTAACAGTGTAAACAGAGGAGCAGCTGACTTCTTAGCTCACAAGTTAATATGGCTCTGGGTCCCACCTCTATCTTTAATTCGCTTTTAATTCTGCTATCTTGATACAGTATAGCAAGAAGCAGATGGAGACTCATCTCCTCTTGGTACCCGAGATTCATGCAGCCAACCTGCATGGCTGAGCCCTTAAAATTGACTCTGGTTTCTTGTCCTTATTTCCTGCAAATTCAGTTCTCCAAATTCCAATGCTGTTCTTTCTGATAAATTAATCCTTCTGGCTTATTGCCCTGTCGCTTTGCATTTGGAGGTTTCTCCACTAACCTTTTCTTTCTTTAAAATGTAGATGTCTTGCTGCTGCTTTTAAGGCTCTCCACAGTTTTTCCTTCCCTTTCTCATCCAATTGTACTACAAAGTTAGCTTTGACTTTCAGACAAGGCTTTTAAAGCTTCCTCAGGTGTTGTCTCTCATCAGTGGAAACTCCCAGTTAATTGTCAGAAGTTCTCCCTGTATCCCCCTTTCAGCTCCTCCTGCAGCTTTAGGTACCTCAGCGTGTACAGATTAACCTGTTTAGCTGATTATACCAAGATCTTGACAATTATACCAAGATCTTGACAATTATACCAAGATCTTGACAATTATGTTGCCTTTTAAAGGAGGACTGCCACCCCGTATTTTGCTACTATTGCTTGTTTTGCTTCTGGGACTTAAAGCAGCACCTGTGCAATTTTCTCCAGGTAGAAGAGGACTGGTACAGTTGTCTGGCTCAACCAGAGTATTTGTTTACAATCCCTTCAAAGTAATAGCTGGGAGACAGCGCCGTTACTGTGTGCTGCGGTATGCTGAGCAGAGGCTGTGTGGAAATGCTGTGTGTCTGAAGTTGTGCTATTGAAGTGAATCTATCAAAATTAGAATGCCCTGCTTGCAGGCTGAGAGCAAAGTATTTGATAGTGTCTCTCATACCCAGTTGCTGTGAAAAAGGTGACTTTCAATTGCATTTCATACTCCCACACAATCCAGACAACCTTTATTTTCCCTTAGACATTTTAATGAGCATGTTTAATATTTTAAACTTGAATTCTTTCACTTAAATTAAAAAAATTAGGGAAACAGTCTAAGTGTAATCCTGCTCATTTTGACATCTGGGAAAGCTTCACAAATACAGTAAACTTAAAGTAACAATTATTAAAATATTGTAACATAATGATACTTCAGAAATATTCACAGCGACTACTGAAAGAGACAAGCCTGTAAGGGTCATCAAAACTACTATAATCAGATCCTATTTGTAATGAAAATGTACAGTATATCAAATTGTTATTTTTTTAAAGATTCATCTTTAAACTTTTCTTTAGAAACAGTATTTTAGGGTGTCAGATATTCTACTCAGCAAATTCTTCTAGTATATACTTAAATAGAGATAACACGTGAAGCTTTGTAGTACAGCTTAGAAAACCAGTTGCAGTTGGAGTGCGCGTAAAGTCCTTCAACAGAATAACATTTCAATACATATTAACGATATGGTGTATATTTGCCATTATTAGGAGTTCCACAGGAACTGAGACAAGTTTAGGGGCTCTCTTGGGAGCTAGAGAGTTGACTGTCTAGGTGAAAACTAAAGAAAGGCCTGAGTATCCCCAGTGTTGGGTAGCCCTTGTTGCAAAGGAACTGCAGATCCCTTGCATACCAGCTATTTGGTGTGTGTGTGTGTGTGTGTGTGTGTGTGTGTAGGGAATGCAGCCTATGGGAAGGAGTTAGAGAGTTGGGAACATCTCTGTGTGTATAACTCTGATTAGTGTCAAGAGCAATTGGCAGTTTGGCTGGCAGAGTAAGTCAGTGTTGCCTTGAGCAGTGCTCAGTCCTTGCAGCTCTGAAGTGCGAGATGTGTCCAGTTGACTTTGGAGGACTAGTATCTGCAGAGAAAAATTACCCTCGTTTTGCTAAGAGAGAAAACCAAAGCACTACAGAGCCACTGTTGGCGTGATTAAGGTCTAACTGAAGGATCTGGGCTGCCTGATTTAATGGATCCACTACTGAAATATGTTGGGCAGACTAATTTGGGAGGACGTGAAGAGGGACATGCCTGAGGTGATGGACACTAACGTAGGAATATCCTACCAGGGAACAAAGTAGCTTGATCTGTCTGCCTGACACAAGTTTCAACAACGTGCATTGGCATACAGAATTTCATCCCACTGTTTATGGGTTTCCCTCAATTCACAAGTGTTCAGGCAGCTGCCAGGTTATTTATGACAGTTAACTACTTCCAAGTATTTCAGGGATTGCAGTAGGAATGATCACTTAGTCAACAGTCTGGAAGGTGTGAACGTTAGTTGCTATCTGCTTCTTGATTTTTTTTTTTCTCTTGTTGTCACCAAGCCAGAGGGTTGCCCTCAAAAGTACTGACTCACAGGACCTCGAGGAGTGGTCACGGACCACTTGGAGCTTTGTGGTGTTATGCGTAGGAGATGGTTACAAGAGAAAGGAAAGGAAGGTTGCACTTCTGTAGGTGTAACCCAGCCTTGTATAATTTAAGGCTTAAAAACGAAACATGAAGATTCACTGTGGGAACAATGGTGCTGTGCTTGTTAACAATCCGTGTTCCTTCTTGCCCACCCTTTATTTATTTATCTTTTAAATATCTGACTTGCAGGTTTATGTAATTAAGTATCAGTTACTGGGACCCAAATGCAAATATTCCTGCATGTGCAATTGTCCTTGAAAATGTAAAAATAGGTTGAAATAAAGGGAATTGTTTTAATAGACAGTAGCATGGAGTGAAGGAAACAAAAGCTTCTAAAAGATACAAAAGGTACAAAGTTAGTATTTTCAGGATAACTTCTCTGCTACCCAATACATAATATGCAGGAAATTTCTTTTTCTTTTTTTTTTTTTCCCTTTTTACCTTTGTACTTGGGTACAAAATATCAAAGTAAATGGATTACCATGAAGAGATATAAATAATTAATACAGGAATTTATTATTTTTTCTTGGTTTTAGGTGGTTGCTCATTTGATGAGCACTACAGTAACTGTGGTTATAGCGTGGCCTTGGGAACCAATGGATTTACCTGGGAGCAGATCAATACCTGGGAAAAGCCAACAATGGATCCTGCTGTTCCAACTGGTGAGTAAAAAGCCTCAGCAATGAGGAGGAGGGGGGTACCATTCTTTGAGAAAATCAGCTGTTGGTCCATGTATGTATGGGGTCCGGGTACCCACAACAACAGGGTAGGATTTCATGCAGTGATAAAAAGATTACTTCAAACACAAAAGTCATCTGGCAATGGAATTAATAAGTGTGAGATGGCTTTTTACAATGTTTACCATTTGATACCCTTGCTGAATCCTTCTAAAGTCTTTATTCTGATTTTATTCTCATGTTTAATAGAAATAAATTGTTTCAGTATATCATTCCAAGGTTTGGCCAGCTTTCTGCATGCTTTGGGATCAGAGAGCAGTCTTCTCACAGGATGTGTATGTTTGAGAGGCCAGAAAAAGTAAAGCCTTGTAATGTCTGGGACTATTGGACCTTCAGTTACCATTTGACTGTTAACTGACTGCTTGTAGTTGTCTTTCTTAGACAAGAAAATGATAAAGAATTTACTGTAGTCCTGGTGCTACTGCAGGGATTTCAGCTGGGAAGTTTTCATATGCAAGAAAAACATTTCCAGCAAAATGAGTTAGCAGAATATCTAATTTGCTAACTTATATTGGGAACATCCAATAATAGTGTAGTCTTCCATGTGATAACTTGGAACATTCTCGGAAGAGCTCAGAGTACTGTTAATTTCCAATAGTGTTGTTTCTCACTGCAAATTGACGACATTATGTTGTACGTGGGTGTATGAGGGAGTAAGTTCTCTAGCTTTAATGAAGGTGTTGCGGAATGCTTTGTTCATGTTGTTTTAAGAGAGCACACTAGAATTCTCCAAATATCATAGTTCGCCTGTGTTTCTTGCCACTTAACGTAGCAGTGCAAGCCCCTTTAATGCTGTGGACACAACGGCAAACACACCTGACCAGCCAGTTAAGTCTCTGATGTCAGTCCTCAAAAAGAAGTATTTATTCTGGTTAGTGTATGGCGCTCTGAGAAGCGTGAGCTACGTGGCAGCATCAGACTATAATGTTGTTCAAGAGGTATTCTTAGGCCTGTAATTACTGGAGGAAGAGGCTTGTAATTGCTGGCTGCCTGTTAAGGATTCCACGTAGAGCTGCTAGAACAATAGCTCCCTGCCATAGCCATTGATAGCCCAGTCTTCATCCCTGCATGCTCCTTGTCAGTAGAAAACAAGCACAGGAGGTGCCAGCCTAGCTGTGCTTTCCCTGACACCCAAGGTTGGTTAAGTTGTTTGTGGTTGTTTTTGTTGGTTGGTTGGTTTGGTGTTTTTAACTACATCTTAGGAATTTGTTGAGAATGGGATCTTTCAAAATGTGTAGCGCCTAGGACCACTTGATTTGGCAATGGCATCCCCATTTAAGTTAATTGTGGAAGTTGCTGGGTTTTGATCTTGTCTGTAAAGATGTATTTTAACGTTCTGCTGGTCTTTTTAGAGATTTTTATCCCTGTGGTTCCTCTGCTTCTACTATTTGTGTCCTGTTCCTTATACCTGCTAAAGACCTAGAGAGAGGCATGGCACATCTTTGAATTAACTGATCCAAGAGCAATCTGAAGGAATAGGAACAGACATGACTTTGATACAATTTGGAAAGTGAGGAGTAAGTGGGAGGGCTTACACAGCTTGGTCTGGATGAGTTCAACGCTTTGTCACCATCTTCCTGGCCTCCATATGGAGGTGATTGTCATCTGAGGTACCCTGGAACCCTGGAGATAGACAAGCAGCAGTCTGGAATGGCATGGTAAAATAAATAGAGCCCCCAAAACTATAAGGCTTTCAGAGTTGTCTTTTCTAAAACTAGATAGAGATGTGTGTGTTTTTGCCCTTGGTACATCGTTCCATGATACCTAGTTTCGCTAATAGATATATAAAAATGTTAGAGCAGCTTCAAATTTAATAAAGGATTAGACATCAAAGAAGAAATGCAGAAAGCTGTATTGTAGAGAGATGCAAAGGTAAAGCAGCCATCAACTTGGAATGTACTGGTAAAGGAATGTAATCTAAAGAGATTTTAAGGAGCCTAAGGGGAAATGACTCAGTTCCTCATGTTACTAATTGTATGTCTTAGGACAATTAGGCAAAATCAGTAGGTAGAAAAAGATCAACCACAGCAAATGTGTACAGAAGGCTTTAGTAACAAAACCATGTTTTCAAGAGCTGTCCAAATAACGCTAACCTTGAAGTAAATTACAGTGGTCAATTAGACTGCCCCAAGCTAGCAGGGATGTTAGAGCTACTATTGATAGTTGCTGGACAGAATTGTAATGCATGTTTGTATTGGTTACGTATTGAAATCTGTTTTATGAGAACAGATGTTTACTTCAAAATTCATCTAGTGGCAGAGCCTGGTGAATAAACTGGTGAACGGCACGTTCCACTCCTACCAGCAGGGACACCCTTGAAACCAGAGTACTGGAACATTTGGTGATGCTGATTGACTTCCCATTCTGTGTCATTTCTCCACAGCAGCTGAAAGCAGGAGGGTGTAAATCCAGTGAGGTGCAGGGTGTAAGAGGTGGTAACACAGAGGTATTTGTGGAATAAGCACTTTCTGGTGGCCAACTGTAGCCAGGAGAGATCCCAGGCATCAAGAGTGGTGCCAGGAGCGCCAGTATGCATAGGGAACGCAAGCAATAATGCAAATTTGCTGTATCAAGGTGTTATTATAGCCACAAAAAAGGCGGTAGCTAAAAGTAGATTTAAAATACTGTATTGTGGAAATGGGGGGAAACAAAAAGCAGGCAGGCATTAGGTTGGTTGAGTGATGCTAAGGAAGTCTGCAGCGCAGCCTGCTGGGAGGTGTTGGTGGAAGGCAGGGCCTGCCCCACCCTGGCCAGCCAGCCTACGTTAATGCTGCCGTCAGAGCTATTTTCTTCTGCAAAATATATCACCTTTCATAAGTACAAGCGGGTCCCTTTGAATTCAACCAAGCCACGGAATTCTGTCCTCCTGAATACTAATGATAATATCTAGCACTTTTAACAGTACTTTTCATCGTTAGATCTCCGAGTGCTCTTCAAAGGAGGTCAGTAGCATGAATGAGAGCCTGAGTCTACAGTGCTGTGTAATTCTCTGCTGACACACTGCTGCAAAGGTCTCTACCCAGGGATGGCTTTCCATTCTTTATTTTTCAAATAAAAATGTCAGAAATCTAAGGGGGGGGCGGAGGCAGGGGACAACAATTAAACTGTTTCACTAGCAATGCGGAAGTTTGTAGGCAATTTGTTTTACTCCATTGCTGGCAAGTAAACTGTTTTCCGTGAGTATTCTAAGATTAACAGTGTTAATTGGGGAATTAAGAACCAGATGTTTGTTGTTCTGAATGTTTCAAAAATGTGAAAGAAATGAATTGTAGGTATCCAATCTCCAGGTTTTGGTGGGACTCTCATTCCACCTCCTTGCATAATAGCACTGGTGAATGATTATAACAAAATGTTCTTTAACAGATGGGTGTTTACTTAAGCCTGAATACCCTCAGTGATGAGTATTCTACAGCCTTTGGGCTGCTTGTTCCACTCTGAGTTATAAAGACTCACAGTCCTTCATTTTCCTTTTTATGGCTTCATTATTTTTTGTTCCACCTTTGACTAGGGAGAATAATCAGCTGTTGCTCTCTTTTATAACCTCCTTTATGTAGTTGCATGCATTTAGGTCTTTTTATTTCAGGACTAAACATGACCCTATCCTTTTAACCTTTTTTAATGTCTTGTTTCCTTCCCTCTACCCTGTGCCTTCAATTATTGCCTTCCTGTCTTTTTTGGGTATTTGCCTAAAGCTGTATTATCAAGCAGGGATTCAGTATTCTGCATGACAGCGCTGGAGAGGCACAAGACTTTGATTCTGTTACACAAGTCCTAGGTACAACAAGTAGGTTTCTCCGGCCCCTCTTTATTTCCCTCTTGCAGTTTTCATTTCCCTTTTTCTGTAAATATTTGGTCTTTATATGCTGGTATTAGGTGGTCTAAGATGGACATGGCTCTTTATTTTGTGTCGGTTCATAGAAGTTATTTCCTTGGGGGTAAAGTAGGGCCTGAACTTTTCGGTAGTTTTGAGGCACATACTTGGTTACTGCAAGGAGATGTGTTGAGTTAAACTATCCAGGCAGAAGTATTGGCCTTATTTTTCACATTATGACATTGCAGCATTCCAAGGGCCTTGGACCTGCCTGCTCTTGCAGCAGTTGCAAGAATAGTATTAATAATGAAAGTATTTAACGCTTGCATGTTCAGAGTATTTCACCATTATTTGCTAATTAACTCCAACGGAGACTAAGGGCTGACTAGACTGCAGTAATTGCTTTATTGTATTAAATATGATTCTGCTCTGAATACAAAGCCATCAGGCCACGTGCTTTTCTACAGCGGCATTCCTTGATTCTTAATGTCAAGTTTGCTTTTAGGAAGCTTGCCTCCTCTTAGCAGAGAAGCCATCAGCACACAGGCTGAAGCCCTGGCCTCATCTGCCTGATGCTCACATCCCTCCCTCTAAATAAATTGGCACTTAGTGCTACTTTACCTTGTGTATGTGTATATGCATTGATATGTATCTATATGCACGCTCCATATCACTGCTGGTTCTTGCTGAATTGCATTCTAAGTAGACATCCTGTTTGCCTAGGAAACAGAAGTTTAAATACTGTGAATTTAGGGATGAGCAAAATGGAGCAAATTATAGTATTTAGATATATATATAGAATTGGAGTTACAACACTTCTATGTTACATAGGAAATGCAAATTGCCTCACTTTGCTTGCTTATTCCACAGAATCCACAAATTTTCTGCAAAGAGAAAGCAGGACCAAAGGTGGTTTTGTAGTAGAAATAAATATGTTTTTATTTTTCTAAAAGCCCCGCTTGCTAGCAGTGTCTATTGCCTGGTTTGGAAGATGCAAAATGGTTGTGGAAAATGCCACTGTCACATAGTTTCATGGATTTGGTGTGTGTATGTAAAGCTTATCAGACAACTAGTGCACCAGCAGCAGGCACAGAAGTTTCTGTGGTTTTTACAGTTGAGCTAAAGAATTCAAACTGTTTTATGGTACATCAGAAGCCTATGCAGGTAACTACATCACGAGTGTGTGTGGCAGTTGCAATGCTGCCAGGTCTGGTGCCCCCTTCAGAGAAGTAAATGCTCTGTAATGAGATGAGGTTCAATAAAGCCAAGTGTTGGGTCCTGCACTTGGGTCACAGCAACCCCCCACAGAGCTACAGGCTTGGAGGAGAGTGTCTGGAGCTGCCTGGCAGAAAAGGAGCTGAGGGTGTTGGTCAACAGGCAGTTGAACACAAGCCAGCAGTGTGCCCAGGTGGCCAAGAAAGCCACCAGCATCCTGGCCTGTATCAGGAACAGCGTGGTGAGTAGGACCTGGGAGGTGATCATCCCCCTGTACTGGGCACTGGTGAGGCCCCACCTTGAGAGCTGCGCCCAGTTTTGGGCCCCTCACCACAAAAAAGACATTGAGCTGCTAGAGAGGGTCCAGAGAAGGGCAACGAAGCTGGGGAGGGGTCTGGAGATGAAGCCTTATGAGGAGAGGCTGAGGGAGCTGGGGGTGTTCATCCTGGAGAAAAGGAGGCTGAGGGGAGACCTTACTCTCTCCAACTCCCTGAAAGGAGGGGGTAACCAGAGGGGGTTGGTCTCTTCTCACAAGTCACAGGTGATGGGACAAGAGGAAATGGCCTCAAGTTGCACCAGGGGAGGTTCAGATCGAATATTGGGATAAATGTTTACACGGAAAGGGTTGTCAAGCCTTGGACTGGGCTGCCCAGGGAAGGGGCTGAGACACCACCCATGGAGAGATTTAAAAGATGGGTTGACATAGAGCTTAGTGATGTGGCTTAGGGGTGGAGCATTGTTTGGTGGTTTTGTTTTTTTTTATTTATTTTATCAAAGGTACTAGTTGGCAATGTTAAGGCACACATGGTTTCTGAGTGCTTTCTGATGTCAGCCTGGCCCAATGAAGAGACTGCAGCTCAGGAGCTGTGTAGGGTGTGCAGCTCACCACTTCCCTGGAATGCATTCCATCACCTCATTCAGAATTTGCAGCAGAATTTTTCTTTCCTCTTGCAGCAGAGGCAGGGGGTGCAGACTCTTCCCGCATGTACTGGGTGTGTTCTTTTGTTCCAGTAACTGGAGGGCTCTCTGAGCTTCTCGCTGAAAGAACAGAAGGGTTATCATCATTAGTGTTGCTTCGTGAACTACTCATTTAGCGGGTGAACATCATAGACAATGATGTATATTTGAACACCAGATGGCTAAATTCTTCTTGGACTCCAGTGAACTGAGTGAAGTTTTATGTTAGTCTAATAGACCAAATGCTTTCCTATGTCACCTTCCCCTTTTTGTTGAGTGACACTATGGAGATACAGCATGAATGAGTAATTATGAACCAGCTTTCCTTGAGGAAGGTGATAACTGAAGATGAGTAGGGTCTTTTAATGTTGTTCAAGAGATTCCCGAGTTGAAGTTAGTGGTAACTTCTACAGGGAATCTCTGTGCATAGGTCAGACATTTGTGGTCTTGCCTTCAGGCTATTGTGAATATCAACAGGAGTTAGACTTGAAATTTGTAAATTTGAAAGGCGGTGCAATAAAAATTAACATTTTCCTGTGTCTGAGTGTATTAATTCTTGCTTACAAGAAAATACACAAACTTGTTAAAGGAATAAATTAAAATTCAACTGTGATGAATCATGATGCAATTTTGTCTGAGAGGTTAGAAAGAAATTTGGCTCAGCTGTCTGTATATCATTTTTTTTGCAGGGGAAGTTACTAAGAATGACTCAAAAATGCTTCTCCCCACTCTTTCATTTCCATACAAGTAAATACATTAGTCTGGGGATAAGTAATGAACTCAAAGTCATTTCTGAGCTTTAAAGATCTAAGCAGAAAGGGATCTCTGGAAACTTACCCCAGTGCATTTTAGTTTGCTGTTCGCTGTGCAGCTTCATTGGGGTTCTTCCTTACAGTTGCAGAAGTTCCAGAACTTCATCCCTATTTTGCACAAACCTGAGTTTTGGGGATTGATGGCTTAATTTCCTCAGTTTATTTTAGTGGGTGGCATGAGAAGGTTGAGACTATTGGGAAGGTGTACTACTTTTGGCTGTGTATGAATATACGTTTGGCAGGAGTGTAGCCTTGCAAGCAACCAGAGGGAACTTCTTCTGCACTATGGACTTTAATTGCTCTGTCTTTAATTGCTGTATCTTACTCTGTCCACTAAAGCCCCCAAAAGCCATTACTAGAATGGCCTGTAATGCCTGCTCGAAGCCCAGCATTAGGATTTAGCTGTCCCTCAGAGGCATGTTATATTGTCACTCATATTTTTTGACTATCTCCTACGGAGTTTGGGTTGTCGGTAACTAAATCAGACCTGGATTAGTATGGAATTTTGTTTCTTTGGGCAGGGAAAGCCAGCAATGAAGACCACAAGCAAGTGTGTCTTTTGCACGGAAATGATTTCAGAAACATAACAACTTGGAGGAATTAGACTTAAAGAGTGGTTCTTACCAAATATTTGCTTTTTGTCTGGTGTTTCTGTTTTCTAACACCAACCAGAACCCTTATTTTGCAATTAGGCTTACTAGTTTTGGAGGGAATAAAAATAGTGATGGATGATTTCACCTAAGTATGTGTGAAATCGCGGACCTGTAAATTAAGGATATCACACTTAAAAGCTTAAGTACTTCAGCTAGCTGTTTCATGATGTAAGATACAAGAGGAGTTGATTTAATTAAGGACATTTATCCCTCTAGAGGCTTTCTGCTGAAGGGAAACTGCATCTCAGTTTTTAATACTTTGTCATTCATATTGTAAATGTGAGATAGAATTTCTCCTCACGTGCCACCGAGCCAGGTTAGCAGAAGCATTCTTCCACTTAGGTGGAGATGGTGCTTTGGTACTGAAATCCAGCTTAGCCACAAGGATGCGTAGCCTTCCCCGAACGTGCATGGTAAAAAGAAATGTTATCAAAGGAATCCAAAAGAATGACTTCTAGGAAAGCCTTTTAATGACCCTGAAGGGATTGCTGTCTGTAGGGAGTACATGAAGTTACTGCACCTTGATGTGTTATAAAATGGTACATTGAGCTGCTGTCAGTCTATTTCTGATCCTCTTCTGTGAAAGTCTGTCAGAAACAGAGCTGCTTGTGAATGTCAGGACCTTTCCATTATCACTATTAGCGAGACCATGGCACTTCTGAAGCAGTGCCGTAACATCATTCAGCATCACACTAGGAGGAAAGTCATTCATTGTCCTTTGTGGTTTTCCTCCATGGTTTCAGTACTGAAGCATATTAATTTTTCTCAGCACCTGTTGGCTCTCGCAGGAACTGATGCCTTTCGGCATCTGAGCACACAGTCTGCGTTATTTGTAATCTATTATTTGGAGCTCTATTAAGACGTGCTGTCCAGATGCCAAGTATGTTAAAACTGTTTTGTTTGAGAGCCAAGTTAGGGAATTGTATAGCTACATTAATGGAAAAACATTTTTCAATAAAAACCTCTAAAGCTTCTGAAGCTGGGGGACAGAAGGAAGAGAGGTTTTTTCCAATAGATTCTTCCATCTAGTTTAAATTCTGTTGGAATAAATATTCTTGGATTAAAATAAGAGTGGAATACAAACCAAGCTTTGACTAAGATCTTTTGTTTCAAATACTTATTTCTGGGGAAAATTATTTTTATAGTAATGGTCAGCTTGATAATGTAATTCCCCTTCACTCATGTTAGAAAATTCAGAGCAAGAAAATGGGCATGCTTAAGGAAGAACAGGAGTAAAGAAGGTGGAGTGAGGAATGGGGAGGCTCTTTCTAGCGAAGGTGGGTTCCTAAAAGTGATAAGTGTGAGATTAGTGGATATTAAGGAACAGAGGAAAAGCAGTGGCTAAAGTAGGAAAGAAAGAAATGTTTTAGAAGGAATAGGTAGATTTTAGCGATATTGAAGGAATTAACAGGATTAGGGAATATTGCATGTCTGGTGAGAGTTTCAGGTATTTGCCACGGAACCCGCTCTCCATTGAGTATTTCTGCTTTATCCTGGAAGATTGGTGAGCAGCCTAGAGATGGAGATGCCTTGCAGGAAAGAAGTTGCAAGAGAAGAATGATCTGAGAAATCTGCATGGGACAGATGGCCCAAAGTCAGGACAGACCAGGTTTGAAAACAGGAGGGAGGTTAGGAATAAATACACAAATGCTGGCAGTTAAGGATTTACAAGAGGAAATGCTGAGGAAATTATGACCTTATGGTGAGAAAATTTATCAGGGCATCCTAGTTAAACTTCACCTTCTTCAAATTATGCCTGTTTTTCTTGCAGCCGCCATGCACTGCTGTGAAAAGCATGTCTCTGCCTTGGTTATTGTTTTGTAGGCCCTGACAGGCTGCTTTTAGGTCCCCTCAAGCTGCCTCTTCTCCAATATGAACATGTGGCCAGGCCTTTCTCAGTGGTGCCTGGTGACACAAGAAGTTCTGTCTGAACATGCAGAACAACCAGGGGGTGTGATTAGGTGATCTCTAGGACCCTTCCAACCCCACCATTTGGTGATTCTGTGAAATTCTAGGCAAAATTACTCTCCGGAATTGATCCAAGAAAGCAACTGAGGTATTAAATAGGTGTTTGGAGCAGAGGCTGGGCAGAGTACAGGAAAGGCAAAAAGTGTAGTTGAGGCTGTTGCACAGTCCCTCGTGTTTAATAGCAAAGCTTTGCTAAGTCACTCTGTATGAATTTTCAGCTTTTTGCAGTTGCTTAACATAGTGGAACTCCCTTGAAGTCCCTTAAATTCAGTAGAAACTGGGTATAGTCTCTTACAGAGACTCTGTGCTGTGGTGGATTGTTTGGATAATGTACTACTTCTCTTCCTATTTATCTTGTTTTTCCCAGTGATCTCCTGTGTTTCTCCTTTTTTCTTTCTTTTTTTTTTTTTTTTTTTACTTCTATCACAAAACCATCATACCACTTAACAGGCTCTTAGCATCTGAGTACAAAGGTGTTGTACAGTATCTAAGATTCCAGTGATTTGAATTATTTAACTAATACTGTTTCTTTACCCGAGGCCTGATTCAGCATCTAGTGAAATAAATGGAAGTCTTTCCACCAGCCTCAAAATAAACAGAATGGGGTTACATAGTCAGCAGGGTGTACAGTCTACAGTTTTCAAATACCTCACTATTTAGTGAATATAGGATATAGTTTGCTTGGGTGGAATGGTAAGAACAATCTCTGTTCACTGGTTGCACTGAGAACAAAAGGAAGTTGATAGCAACAATATTCAGATATTCTCACGGGGAAATCTAATGTGTGTATCTCCTGCAGTCCCACCTCCTGCCTGTCATTCACCTCTTGGAAGGGAGTGGAAGCTGTTGTGGTTGTGTTCTTTCGAGATGAAAGTTGTAATATTACAAATTATCACTTGTTTTCAGTATTGACTAGAAAAATAAATGCAATTATGTTTATGAATGTTGAAAATTAAGGAAAATAAAGCAATTGTATGTGTTTGAGGATCTTTTCAAATGAAAAGCCGTATTCACTGAATTCTCATCGGCTCTTTTTCTTACTGTCATGTTTCATGATGTGAACTCTCAATTGAATGAACAGCTGCAGTAAAAGTGGCACCAGCCAAGTCACAGGGAATTCACAGGAAATTCAGACATTTCAGGCTGTAACACAAGCCCTTTTGGGTCCTCATTTACCTTGAGAAATGCTTGGCTTTTTATTAGTATAACATCTGTAAATACAGAGAGCTGTCAAGCCCTTACTTGCAGTACTTACACTTCATGCTTAGGGTAGGCCTCCTGCAAACAGAACAAAGATGCTTTGCTGTCACTATAGAAAGGGTTTATAGTTCTAATTGTGCAAACTGTTTTTTCTTCTTCTGTTATTCTACTTTGGATTTATTTACAGAGCAAGCATGGGGGTAATATGAAGGAAACGTCAGTGTTGATCAGAAGGTTCTTCTAAGGAAAGCAGAATAGGAAACCTATAATACAGCTCAGGTGTTTAAGAGCCTCCTTAGTTCATTTAATTCTTCTAAAACAAGACTGTACTTAACACTAAAGGTCTGACCATGTCCCTTTGATCTTTGAAAATACCATCTCTTGCCTTGGCTGAGTGAGGCCGTGATCTCAATGGGTGTTTTATCCATCCTTCCGCTGTGCCTGTGGCGCACACAGCAGCGAAGGCTGGGGGTGGAAACAGGCTGAAAGAAGTACCTCAGAGGCAGTAAGTGCCTGCCATCTTCAAGCCCACAAAGTAGCTGAGCTGTTTCTCTGATAAGTTTTCAGATGCTTTAGAACAAATGTTTTGTGTATTGAAAGCTTCTGCAATGCTTCCCTTTTTCAGCTTACTTTTGTACCACACATCTTTAACACCCAAGTTAGTAATCCTTTAAGCGGTGCAATTAACATTTTCACAGCACAATTGTGGGTGACACCTTCTTGTGAGTCAGTCTGCCCCATAAACTCATGCTACTCCTCATTCAGATACCAAATGAAAATACATTCCCTTTCACTCAATCCCTATTGTTTTCTGTGTGTATGAGACCTTTTTCTCTTTTCTCGCAATACAGTCTTCATTTTATGATCTGTTCCAGTTACGTAGTGAAGATCAAACTGTAAAGAATCTTGGCAGTACAACCCAAATCTTCTCCCTCAGCCTCACTAGGATATAATCTAGGTATTTAAAACCAAACCAAAACAAACCAGCCACAAAACAACAACAACAAAGAACCAAAACTGTAAGCTGAATTAATTTCGTGCTAAATTTGATGCAGTGTAGGGTGACTGAGAGAAGATGTACCCTGGCTATCGCTGTGCGTTCTCAGGGCCAGTTTTACTGCTCCATCTGTCCACAGCAGATAAATGTCTGTCCCCTTTTCAGTTTTATAGGTTTAAGTTGTTTAGCAGCATAGTTATGGGAATATTCAAAGGAGGAATCATAACCAGAAAAAAGTGGTTTAGCTTAGTTCTCATTAGCTGTTCATCCAGAACAGATTGCATAGGATGGTCTTCTGGAGTGTGTCTAATTGCTGCAGCATGGTAATTTAATGGGGACACATTTTTATAGGCTTGTTTAAGTGCATCTGTGCCAACTGACCTCACAGCTTGGTGTGCAGTGCTTCAGCTCTAGAAACTCGAGTTTAAATAGAGGATCTGATTTGTACGTCCCCCCTTGAACTTCATTCACTGTTATGTATTTGGTTGATTTTTTATATGGCATCTGGCATCACTGTGATGTCTGAACTAACACTCTTCACCCTCTATCCCTTTGCCTTCCATAAATGCTTGTTGTTCTTCAGCCCAGCTTTCAAGTCCAAACAATCCTGCTCCTTACATTTTTACCTTTTCTCCTTGTGTTCTGAGCTTTTCTTCTCATACAACATTTGCATCCTTTATACTACTTTGCCTAGGAACCTCTTTTTCCATAACGACAAACCAAGAAGTTTTTAAATCTCTCTACTGCTGCAGCTCTTCCCAAGCCATCTCTGTGTGTCTTTGAGGAAAAAAAAAAAGACCTTGTGTCCCTTTGCTTTTCTCTTTTGTTACCTTCTTTGGCTTCACCTCTCAGGACTCTCTGTCACTCTCGACCCCAAGTCTGGTGAAAGCCAGACCTGTAAAACTGCTGGGCAGACAGGACATGCACGCGCTGGTGCAGCTCTGCTGAATTGGTACAGAAACTATTCCTCAGCCTGGTAGCCTTTAAGTGAGAAGCAGGATTTCAAAAGCTAATTTGCTTGTTTTCATAGCACAATCTTAATTCTACAAGGGAAAGAAGATGATCTAATCTAATTTAATTTTGCTCTTTGAGAAGAAGGGAGATCACTTGGCCAGCTGCTGCTCTGAGCAAACATGGAGCGTGCAGGCTACAAGATAAGCTTTGAACTTTATCAAGTCTCTCGGCAGTATATGCTAATGTGTGCTGTTGGGAGATTTCTGAAACTTTTGCCTCTGATTGTATTAATTAGTGTGCTGTTCCAAATGAGCTGTAACTCGCTGTAAAATAAGTAAGAGCTGTTACACACAGGGCTTTCTCTGCCCCCGATGCTTTAGTGTTTGGGCAGGGTGAGCTGTGAGGGGGTGTATTTGGCCCGATTTGTGGAATCACAGAACCACTGTCTATTTTGACTTTTTTTTTTTTAATATGTAAGCATGATCTCTTCTATTCAAGCTGCTTGTTTGTTAGAAGAGGAGAAAGTGTGTGCTTCAGTCCTGGGTTTGAAGAAGAAGCCTTTTTCTCCCCAAATATTTGAGCTTCTAACACAAGGTAAGGAAGCTTCTCCAGGGCTTTGGTGGTCATACTGAATTTACCACTAGACTGTAACAAACTCCCCTGAACACCAAATCCATGATAATTTATAGCCTCGGGGCTCTTAAACTAATATTCCCCTGAGCAGGGCTTGTTGTATTCTTAGATCTGCAGTTTCCAGGTGGTGTGGGTTTGCCAGTATGTCAAGACATAGTTTCATGTCAATCCCTTTTACAGTCTGCCACTCTTCTCCTGCAGGCAGTGCCTCACACCCTCCAAACCTTCCATTAACCATTTGCCATCTCTGCTTCCATTCCTACTTTGCATCCCCAGTGTGAGATCTGACTCCCCACGAAATCTATAGAGGTGCACTACAAGGTGCATGGTGTTGGCAGACGTGTTATTTAGCCATGTACAATAACATTGAAGTCATACAGAAATTTCAAAAAGCTTGGTGCTTTGCAGTGATTACCATCTTGGCTTATCTTGCTGGTGAGCTCATCGAGGTAAGCTCATGTCTGTGGGATAAGCAGCCTGGCCAGTCTCTTTACATTTCTTCATCTTCTTCCATGCGGTAGCGGTCTGGGCTGCTTGGCAGAGACATTCCTGTCTTCAGAAAAATAAAACTAACCAGGGAATAAGTTACATCCTATATTCTTAGCTGCACAGCAGAAGTCCATGACCGTTCAAGAGAACAGTCAGAGTTCCAGTGCTTGAGAAACTTCACTGCTGCCCCGTGCTGCCACCTGGGTAAGACACAGGCAGAGAACCAAGAACCTGTGAGGCAGGACTGAGTCGGGGTCATGGTGTACAGAACGTTAAAAGTTCTTACCCGTGTTGGGAGGTTACGGATGTGTGAAGCTGGTAACTTCAGTCCATCTCACTCATTCCAGACTTTCTTCTGTCTTCGCATCAATTTTTGCAGATTTGCAGTTGGTTAGGGCTAAAAAGCCCAACTTTCACTTCATTATATAAACTTGGCGATATTACAATTGTGTGCATGTGGTTTAAATCAGAAAACTGACTTTCTCATCACCTGTTGTGAGATCCTGGCAAGTACAGGTCCAGGCTACAGCTCCACATCTGGCCTGGCCCAATGCTAAACTTGACGCAGCGTCAAGGTTATATTTAGCCACCTTAGGTGTTTCTCTTAGCAAAGAGATCAGAACATTTTATCTAAAATCTTGGGATTGGCTCAAAGACACGTGTGAACTGCTCAGAAATTCCTGTTTGGATCTAGATGCTGTTTGATGAGAGCCCTGCCAATACAGGTAATGCTGGAATTATTTTGGTTTTCTTTATCAGCTATTTCTTTAGATTTCTATTTCCTTTTTGTCTGAGAGAGAGACTTAAGAAATAGATGAATCACCAACGTCCTCCCTCTGAAATAAAATGTTTATACCTTCCATATTAAAAATAAAGCATTTTATCGAGTCCTTCACAAGGACTTGACTCAGTCTCCACCTTTTATGGAAAACGAGAAGCCACTGACATGTCTATGTGCAATTAACTCTTTGCTCAAATTAAAATCAGCCTAAGGAGTCTCCCCTGTTACTTTAATTAAAGGAGTGTGACTAGCACTAGGAGTTTTTTAGTCACTCTACATCTCCCTATGCTTAACCTTTTTTTTTTTTTTTCCTTTTTAGAGAGCAGACTTAATCCTCCCACCTGCTTTCCTGATACATTTTCATAATTCCAAAAGTAAAGGTAGTAAGTATTATCTGACTTGATGATAAATATATTTAAAACTGAGAAGCAAGCATCAGGGGCATAAATGTCTAAGTAAATAACCTGTACAGACTTCGGTGGGCTATGGCAAGTTTTCTACAAGCATGAATACGCTGCTGTGCATTTTATGTGTGTACTCCAGTATGTCTGCTCTAACTTGGAGAATGTGATAAAACCCTATCAACCTCAGAGCCCATCCCATAATGTAGTTAAGAGGTGAGTTTAGGGCATGGACTTAACTATTGTCATTCAGTTTCCATCTGCTTACTCCTGAAAATATCTTGACTGTGTGAGTGGCTCCTGGTTTGAGTTAAGAGATGCAGCTTCTCCCTTTTGTACCTGTGTCCATTGAGCATGCTTGGACCAAAGCTGAGACTTCTTGTGCATCTGTGGTATAATTCTGCAGTAGAATGATTTATAGGGGTGTGAAATACGCACGTAAGTTGTGATTAAATGCTTTTATCTGCCATCGCCTCATCCTGCAACCTGAGATCCAAACATTGATCTATATGTTATTTCCTTGCTATTTACATCACTGCAAATAATAACATTTTTACAAAGGGGAAGTTCAGGTGCACAGGTGAAAACTGCAGGTTTGGTAGACATCTGTAGTAATTAGTCCAGGCATGTAAGGTAATTTTTGACTAGCTGAAAGTACCTGGCGAGTTTGGTGCAGAAGCGAAGGAAATGGTTCCACCTTCAGTAAACACAGAGTAAACTGTCTTTTCTGTAGTCTTTTTGTTGCAGCTCTACTTCAGAATATTTAACGGCTCAAAGTACTTAGCTCTAAAAATCCCATAATGAACATTAATTTTTATTTTTTTTTCCAAGGTACTAGTATAACTGTAGCAGCAGTCAATCAGCATTACAGGAGTGCAATCTTATTGAATTTCTGCCAGGAATGTAAATGAGAAACCCTTCTGTTTTAAAAGCTTCAGCTAATATAATTAATTGCATTCATTTTCAAGGTGATGTCTTGCTTGTTTGGGGGAATGAGCAGTAGGGAATAAAAAAATGGAAATTTCATCAGTGATTATAAAAGAGATAGTGATTTACTAATTGCCTTTTGTCACTTCCTGACAGTTTGTATCTCTTACCAGTGTAACAATCTGCCTCCAGTCACTGAAAACATTGGTGTGTTGAGAGATTAGGAGGAATATACTGCAAGTAATTGTTTAGTTGCAGATGTGGTGTTTTCTTTCCGGGGGAACTAGATTTTTCTCCTGGGCTTTGTGGCAAGTGTGGCTGGTTACCCTGTGACCCCTGTGCTCTACGTAAATAGATGTCGCGAAGACCTGAAGTGAGGTATTGGCAGAGCAGAACGTGAGGCACCGGTACTATCACCAGTTCAGCTCCAGGATACTTTAAATGATTTTTTCTTTCCAATTTTTTTGCTTTTATTTTTTTTTAGATTTAATTAAGCATTCTAAAGGCACAGTTGTGTGAACTAGAGAGAAGCAACTTTTTGAGGGTTTTGGCATAACAGGAGGGCCTCCTAATGCCAGTTTAAGATCTCATTGCTAATATAGTCCCAACAAAAGCAAGCAAATGAAGAATATATGTTGTTCCTGTTGTAGTTGGTAACTGAAGTAGGAAATAAAGTAACTTGCTTTTGTAAATTGTCAGCATCCCTAACGAAAAAATTACCTGAGAGTTGGGGTCAGAACCTACTTCTGCTGAACCTTAAGCACAAAGGTTTTCCTCCTAATGTCCTGGGAGAAAGATCTAAAAAGGTGGAGTTTGTTTGTTTTCTTTTTCTTTCTTGTACCTTACAGCTACGTTACAGAGTTGCGTTGGCTGATAGCCTGTAATATCAGTGTACCACTTGTAAGGTATAAATAAGTATTCAAGAAAAATGGGAATAAATAGTATGTAACAAGAATGTAATGCTCTGTACGTAGAAGTCTATTAGTGTCTCTATAACAATGGGTTTTATTCCAGAGCCCTGTGTGCCTGAGCGGGGAGAGGACAACGCTCAGTTGTGTGACTGCAACAGCACTGTGTGAGCAGGGGCTGAGTCGGGGCGATTTTTCCCTGGAATTTTCCCTCTCTGCACTCTGGAGGTGTGTGGAGAACTCCTTACATTGATCTCAACAATCAAATCCCTTTGTTTCTGTTGAATTCTGTAGAAAAACATCTTGAACCATAGATTGAATCGTGGAAATGGAGGCTCAGACAGGTGTCCAACGTGCGGGGTTCCTTCTGGCGTTTCTAACTCTCACTCACAAATAGAAAAGGTGCCGACTCTGTGACCCGAGGGAATCAGCAGATTGGGGTCCGAGAGCCTGTGGATTCAGCGAGGCAGAGCCCTGCTGATGCCGGCAGTAACCCAGTTCCAGAGTGCTTAACAAACCACAACAGCAGCCTCTAAAACATATCAGTA
Organism: Nycticryphes semicollaris; assembly: GCA_013400055.1. NCBI lineage: Eukaryota > Metazoa > Chordata > Aves > Charadriiformes > Rostratulidae > Nycticryphes > Nycticryphes semicollaris. The sequence goes on along the minus strand of VXBJ01007093.1, from coordinate 796,138 downwards.
GATAAGCAGAGAGTATCAGAAGCTGAATAAACAACAGAGGCTTAGGCAGCGTATGGGAAAAAGATCACAAATAATGCTTGCTGGTTCACTGAGGCTTTAGTCATTTCCCTGTACCCAATTCTATTTGGGAATGAATAAGTACATATTTTGTACTGCAAGACTGGTTGCTTTTCTAGTTAAAAGCAAGTTGACAGTTGTGATTCTTTTTTTTTTTTCCCTGGAATGCTTTTTTCTAAGTAAAATCAACACAAAAAAACCTGGAAGTAACAAGATGTTAAATGACGTTGCCCTTGATAACCGTGTGCCAGGTCTGCCTCTTGCAGTTGTAAGAGTAATATGATTCGACATTTCTCTGATGACTTTGAAATTACCCTGCAGTAATTTTGCAAGTTGGCTCTGCTGTAAATTTTCCTCATCTTCCCTTGTTAATCTGCTATTCTTGAGTGAAATGGGAAGCAGTACTGCTTCTTGTAGATGCTCCTCTCTTCTGTTCCAAGCTTGTGCATTTCCCAGCAGGTGGAGGGAGGTCATCTTCCCCCTCTGCTCTGCCCTGGGGAGGCCCAGTCTGGAGCACTGGGTCCAGTTCTGGGCTCCCCAGTTCAAGAAGGACAGGGAACTGCTGGAGAGGGCAGAGGACCACAACAAATATGAAGGGCCTGGAGCATCTCTTTGATGAGGAGAGGCTGAGGGACTTGGGTCTTTTTAGTCTGGAGAAGAGAAGGCTGAGGGGGGGGATCTGATCAACACCTAGAAATCCTTAAAGGGTAGGTGTCAGGAAGACGGGGTCTGTCGTCTTTCAGTGGTGCCCAGGGTCAGGACAAGAGGAAATGGGCACAAATGTGAACATAAAAAGTTCCATCTGAACCACGAGGAGAAACTTCCCCACTTAGAGGATGGTGGAGTCTCTGTCTCTGGAGACATTCAAACTCCACTTGGACACGTTCCTGCACAACCTGCTCTGGGTGGACCTGCTCTGGCAGGGGGTTGGACTGGATGATCTCCAGAGGCCCCTTCCCACCCTAGAGCATTCTGTGATTCTGTGACTGCCAGTATTGCCATAAGTGGTGGCAGAAATATGAAAGTGCTTAGGACACCCATTAAAATCTAAATCCAGCACTTAGTCTTTTAAATCCTGGTAGTTACCAATAGCATTTAAAGCCCCTGAGCCCAACTAAGTAAACTGTTGTGACTGTCACCCAGTTGTTTTTCTTTCCTGCCCAAATGAGATGTCTCCCCTGAAAATAACATGAGTCTTGGATGCAGGAGGCACAGCTTTCAAATGTTAAACCAGATGGCAATTATCCTGAATTAGTCTCTCATTTGCAATACTCCCAGTTTTTGGGAGTTGATTTTTTTTTTATAATTTAAATAAAAAGCGTTTGTGATTACTGTGGTTTGACATTTAAAGACTTGTTTGCTTTTGAACGGGTTGCTAAAGTCATGTACTCTTTCTTGTCTGTTGGAGAGGCAATGGAATCTGGGGACAGCATGGTAGCACAGATGTGCAGGAGGGACCTGGCTTGCTGCTCAACTGTTTGGACCATTAATGGTCTAGTGCATAACATATGACCTGTTTTCCCATTAGACAATTGATGTAATTTCTCATTAAGTGCTGTATTTGCTGCATACTATATTTACTATATTTCCCTGGTTTTGGAGCTTTTTTGTTTTCTAAATTCCACTTAGAGCTATAACCTAGAATGCAAGTTAGATCCTATCATCTCTCTCCCTCCTTCAGAGAGGAGATACTGTTCTTGTAGCAAATTTGAAAATGCAGAACAATTTATTTTTATTTTGTAGTGTTTTAAAATTATTTGATCAATGAGAAGAGTAATGTGAATTTGTGAAATGTGAATGCTGATTTCTGAAGTACAATATCTGAGGGTTTCTTATATAATTTCTCTGCAACAAAGGAAGTCAGCTTGACTGGATCAGGCAAATACGGAACCATTCTGCCTTTCATAGTTGCTGTGTGATCAGATTGGGGCTGGGATTGCAAAGTGAAAAGTAAGTGATTTGGGATTGCTTCATTCCAATGCCTTCAGCTGGATTTTTCCAGTTTGTAAAACTCGCACATATTCCTACAGGTGTTCCCATTGGTACACTCACTTTTCATGTCCTGGCACAACCCCAGAGAAGGTATTTGAATAACAGGGTGACACCAGGTGATTGTTATTCCAAAAATGTCTGAGGAAGTGGGGATTCTGTTGCATTAGATCCAGGTTTGCTATTCTGATGGCTTTGGGTTTGTGGGTTTTTTTAATTTTCCTAAGAAGCAGCTTTCTCTGTGTTGCTTGCCAGGGGTAACTGCGTTGAGTTTCTTGTTCTGCTCAAGGAAATAATATCTGAAAATTTTGGGACCCACATCTGGAAGGGGAGCATTTAAAATGAGCATTGCCATTTTATTATTCAAGATGATGAGCAATAATCAGCTTCCTTTTAGTGTCTTGTTAAAAGAAAGTCTGTCAAGCAGAAAAAGAAAGCGAAACCACAGCACCTAAAGTAGGAGAACTCCTCTGCATAGTTTATCTAATCTTGTTCCTCTTGAGGACTAGCAAAGCTCCCATTTGTTGAAGTAACCTGAGCATCAAACCCAAATTTTTGTAGCTGTCACTCCAAAGACATCTTATTATCTCTGAGATACGTGTTGTCTCTCAGGGAGATCAAATGCATTTCTTCTTTATCTGCCAAATTCCACTTGGTCGTTATTTTTATAGTTTGCAAAAGAAATTTTCAATGAGAAAAAATCTTAAAAAGTGCCCTGTTTCTACCTCCCACCCCTAATTATTTCTTCTCATGATAGACTCAATGTTTGCTTTGACTTATAGCGAAGAAGAGGAGACGGTAAATAGGATGGAACAGAACTTCTTTTCAGCAGATGTCAAAGCCCATCTCATATATCAGAAATTATTAAAGGGCTAATGATAAACATTTGATTTTTTTTTTTTAAACCTTGCATTCTAGTGCTGTATATGTGGAATATAATCAACAGTTTTATTTAATATTTTGAAGCAGTTATGAGGTATTTTTATCAATTTAAAAACATCATAATAGAAATTTACAGAGAACTTTCAGCAAGTGCTCAAGGGATTCAGGTACTTAGATTCCATTTTCACTGATGACTCAATGTTTTGAAATGTAAGTCCTATTGGTATGCTTTCTACGTCTCTCAGGTACTTTGGAGAGTGTTACATATAAAGTATTTATCTGTAGCTGTAGACACTTGTAAGCATGTGCAATAAGATACCGACTGTTTCAAATATAACTCCTGTATGTAGTTGTAATGGGTGAGCTGGCAGCGGGCTCAAAATATTCAAGGATGCAGGTCGCAGTTCTGAAACAGGAGATTGGAAGTTGTGAAAAAGTTGCTCTCTTCTAGATTCTATCCTTATTCAGATAGTGAGATTGCAAATGGAAGAATTCAACTGTTGAATTCATTCTTGAGTCTAATTGGATTGAGTAGGCAACAGAAATAAAAAGCAGAGTAGTGGAGATAAAGGATCAATGAACATAATCTGGAGTAGGGAAAGGAATTGCATCATCCTCTGGAGTGAAGGCTGGTATTTGTATACATCAAAGCAGCTAATTAGAAATATTTATGGAGGAGGAATCCATTGAAGATCTGAAATGGGTGTGGGAGCTGGGCTGCAGTATCCATTTTACTTCTTTGCTAAACATTTGATTGTCAAAGTGATAGCTCTTGGAACTGGTCTGTGGAATTTCTTACAAGGATGTGCTGGGGAACTTTGTAGCAAGATGCTGAAAATACAGACTTAAGGTTATGGCTAAAGGTTATTTATAATCAAAGGAATAAAAAACATTAGAACTTGTTTCAGGCTAGAGGTCAGGACAATATATGATTTGGGAGTTCTAGATAAATGTAAGGCAAATGTAAAAGCTGAAAACGAGGGGAATGTAAGTAATCATACATTTAAAAAAAAAAAGGCAGCAATAGAAAAAAGGGTTATAAAGGATAAAGCTGATGCCTTTAATGCACTGCTCAGCAGCATTAAAAGCACAATAAACGCAAACAAATTCCGGAATGAATGAGCAGAATGAGTGAAAACTCTAACTGTTGAGGGCTGCTGGGGTGACTGCATTAAGTGGAACTCCCTCTATTATAGAAAGGCCGTTTAGAGAAGAGAGGAGGATACAGCTGAGGTCAAACTGGAATGGTCTGGGGTCCTGAGGATCTAAAAGTGTTAAGGGAGTTTGTAAAAATACAGGTTTAATAACTTTTAGAAAACAGAGGTGGGAAAAATGATAAATAGGGAGCCTCATTGAATTATAAAGATGTTCTGCTGGGAATAAAATGGGCAGGTGCTACAGGAATATCTGAACTGGTGATACGTTTAAGAACAAGGCATTGTGAACTAGACGTGAGAGAGGGCTATGCACATGAATCACAATTCATTGGAATAAAGAGAAATACATCAAATATGAGCCTTTCAAGGAGAAGAGTAGGGTAAATGCTCTACGTACTTTTAAAACATCAGCTGAGCTGTAACTCTCGGTGTTGGGAGGCAGAGAGAAGTAGCTTTCCACCAGGCTTTTACTTCATAAAAATTTCCCACACTTCCTTTGTAAAAGCATTTTCTACATCTAAAATCTTCTTGCTTAGTTGGAATAGTGTTGGAGAGTGGAGATTTTAATGCTTGTGTGGCTGCTGGGATCATTAATGAAAACCCAGGCTGAAGAGGGGAGAAAGACTCTGAAGTTACTCTGAAAAAATGAGCATTGCTTTCATGGTGCTTTTAAACTGGGCTTTCCCCCTGGAGTTGCTGTGAGATAGTTCTGGAGGTGTAGCCGCCTTTGTATTTGTCGGTAGAAGCTTTTCTGAAGACACAGGCATCCCAGGCAGAAAGATACTCCTGTAAATATACTTTGAACACTCCAGATGTTTGAGCCTTGCGCAGCTTCTGCAGCACTAAAGCAGTGGCCTTTTGTAACAACCGCGTGTGGGTCTTTCTACAGAGGCTGTGGAAGAATTCGTGCTCTGGTAGAATAAAAATTTCCAGAGAAACATACTCCTTTTAATTGAAGTCGAACAAAATGAAACCTGAAACTTTTTATGGCCTGAAGTTAATTTCCAGCTGTCCTGCTCCTCAGTCCCAGCCCTGCGGTGGTTGTGGGTTCGCTTACTCGTGACAGCACCCCGCTCTGTGCTTTAGTCCTGGGGTTTTTCTCAACCTTTCCCAAACTACAGAACTTAATTGAGTTTGTTGCTTACATTCCTTTATTAAGGAAATATGGTGTGCAACACCGTACTTGTGACAAAAGAATATACAGCTGGGCTGAAGGCAAAGAGCTGAAACCAAGTTTCCTTTTTGTATGAGCTCGCTTCAGTGTACGTGGTATCCTTTACCATTGTGCCTCTCTATTGTCTGTTGAATTTTTAATTGAGCTACTTATAATTATGTATTAAGCATCCCTTTAGACTGCAGCCATAGTCAAAACAACACATTTTGTACTTTCAGTGTATCCTAAACATTCCATTTGGCCAGCCTGTGTGTTCTTCCTGAAGTGGTGGGGTAGTTTGTGGGTTGTTGGTACTGGTTTGACTAAGAAACATTCTGCTTAATTAGCTTGTCTAGATGTCGGTTGTTTATATGTCACATTTTTCAATGCTTTGCTTGTACAGGTGATGTTTTTCAGGCTGTGAAGGTATCACTTTGTCCTGAAAGGAGTGATAGTTGTTTTTCTTGGTGGATAAGAATTAATACAAGTATCTTGGTAAATAGTAAATAGAACGATTCTTTTATTCAGAAAAACTTTACTTTTTTTAACACGTTTCCAAACTATTTCTTGCAGGCAAAAAGACCTTTAAGCATTATTTTTGTTCATAAAACTGTCAGTTTTCCCAGAATGTGCTCTTCAGATTCCTGGGTTGTTTTTGACATCTGCACACAAGAATGCAGTTACTACAGTGTAAAAATGGCTGGTAATATTTGAGAGCAGGGGAAAACCAGTTCTGTCTGACCGTGTTCTTTGTGGGACACTAGTGTTGGAAGTGTCCCTCTATTTCCATCTGTTTGTCCTGACTTATCCATGTGTGTTTGAATGTTTTAGCAATTCCCTTGAAATTACTCCAGTGACAAGTATCCCATCATTTCTCACAGGTGACTCGTACAGATTAAGTTGACTTGGCTTTGAGAAAATATTGGGCAATATCCAACATAAGTGTTTCTTTGATTAGTTGTATCTCCGTGAAGGATTGTTCTGCTGTACGAAGAAATTTTAAATAACCTGTATCAGGTGATTTTTTTTTTCTTTTATAATACTGACAAATGTGAGGGATGGCTACCATTGCTTAGAGCTGTGTCGGGGACATAAAGTAGTTCTACAGCACCCAGTCGTACTCTGCACCTCAGCTCTAGGATGGAGGACTGTGCTGTTCACCAGGGCTGCAAAGGTAATAGAACGTGTATCTCTTCCAGAAGGAATTTGTGTGCTCACTGTAGTAAAAATTAAAGCTGTTCCACCCCAGTTTTATTTTTGGTTTTGTTTTTGGGAAGCCCCTCGGTTCTGAAATGCCTCTGAAACAAAGAAGCTGGACTCAACAGCCAATGTGACTCCCAAGGGGTGTTCTTCATTGCAGCACTGGGTCGCACTGGGATTTTTCCTCCAGGTGCTCCCGCTCAGCCACAATTTCAGCAGACTTATATTTACGAAAGTTTTGCATAATCATAGCTTTTCTGTGACATGATTACCATAAATCCACCTTTCTTAGAGCTAATTACATATTCAGGAGGTGAGTTTCTCCATGGTCTTTGTTGCCATTTATTGACTGTTCTCAAGAACCACAATTGTACTGGTAGTTGTTTACTTCATCTGGTGGTCATATCTTCCTCTTCATCAGTTGTCCCCTAGGTGAACTTGGGTTGTTTTGCTCCCTTTTCTTGCTGACTTACTAGCCAGCCTTGCTCCAGGCCAATTTTCTTTAGTCTTGTTGTCTGAGCTCTCTATATCTCGTTTTCTAGTTCTTCTTATGATAAACAAGACCAGTTACTCCATTGCCTAACACACCCACGGTAACCTTAGAATGTTGGCAGTCACACAACAGCTTACAACAGATAAGCGAAGTATTAACTACTTAGCAAGATTCACTAATAATCACAAGGGCCTTTATTTTACCTCCTAATCTTTCAGTGTGTTTTCATCTGGCCTCCAAAAGTGTGTTGTGAGGAGTTAATTTGCAGACTGGCCCCATGGAGAGCTGGTTACTGTGGTCCATTTCTTCTTCCAGTACAAAGTGCTGGTAGGAAAGGTAGAGACGATCGTTCAGAAACTCCCTCTTTGTCAAAGTACTGGCTTTGGTGGGCTTTTGGTGAAATCTAGGACTAAAATGTGAGCCCTCAGAATAATTTTTAGGGAAGAGGTGGGTTGTTCTGTGTCCTTGGGCAATCTTGGCACAGTCGGTGGTGTGTCTGCTTGCTGTTTGAGGTCTCTCGGTTAGGATGAGGTTGTAAATCCCGTTAGCACAGGAAGAACTGCACTTAAGAAATGTTGGGCTTTCCTGCTTGTATGTGGGTTTTGGGCTTTGTGTTTTTTTTCTTTTTCTTTCCCATTCTTAAATTTGCATCTTAACCAACAGGCTGGGCTATCTCATGGTGGTTTCAGTATATCTCTTAGGGCTTTCTTGGAGCCTGGCCAGTTTGGAGCAGCTGGGGATTTAAATTTTTTTCTTGAAGGGCATGTCTGTATCAACTGCAGTTGTTTTCCCAAGGAAAAAAAAATAATAAAAAAAATTCATTCTCCCCATTCTGCAACCTGCCTTTCTCATTCATGGTGCTTTGCAAAGGTCATAATATCTTAGCACGTTCTAAATGTCGCGAAGGATTTGAATAACTTCTACTACAACATATGGTATTTATCATCAGCGAACTGTGCTACAGATACTGAGAGCTGAAAGCAAACTGCATGACGGAGTCTAGGCAGAAAGTAAATTAGGTGGGGAAAATTAAAGATGTGGAATTAGTGGAACAGTGAGATAAATCAATAAACCCTTTTTAAATATTTGGATAAAATAATATGCTCAAAATGCCCAGGAGAAATTATTGGCTTGTGTTAAGTCCATGATCCGCGTTGATTTAATTTTATGTCTTCTGCCTGTTTGTAATACATGTTTTCTTAAAAAAATTAATAACTCTGCACATCTGAGGTAATTTTAAGTAATGACAGAATTGGATACTTGCAATTTAAAAGTAATTGTCTTCATTAATTAACAGCCAGAAGATACACAAGGCTAAACTTGTTTGTGGTCAGAGAAGGGCTGTAGACAGCCAGAGAAAGAAGGAGCATTTCCTTTCTATAGAATCATCTGGTTTGGGAGGGACCTTTAAGATCATCAGATCCAACCATTAACCCAGCACTGCCAAGTCACCTCTAAAACGTGTCCCTCAGCACCGTGTCTACCCACCTTTTAAATATCTCCAGGGATGGAGACTCAAACGCTTCCCTGGGCAGCCCTTGATAACCCTTTCTATAGAAGGGTTCATATCCCCAGAAAACCCCATGTAAAAACACAAATTATTTATTAAGAGCACGCAGGTCAGAGTCAGAGTGGTAATCAGTGTTATCTTGTGGAATTTCTTTCTTTTCACTGTGATTATTTCCAGCTTTTGAAATACTCCATTTACTGCAAAAAAGATACTGAGGCACTGGAGAGGGTCCAGAGGAGCAGAGCAGAGCTGGTGAGGGGTCTGGAGAGTAACCCTTACGAGGAGAGGCTGAGAGAGCTGGGGGTGTTCAACCTGGAGCTGAGGAGGCTGAGGGGAGACCTTCTCACTCTCTACAATGCCCTGAAAGGAGGGGGTAGCTGTGTGTGTGGGGGGGGTGTCTCTTCTCCCAAGGAACAGGCGATGGCGCAAGAGGAAATGGCCTCAAGTTGTGCCAGGGGAGTTACAGATTAACTATTAGGAAAAAACTTTACACTGCAAGGGTTCTGAAGCTTTGGAATGGGCTGCCCAGGGAAGGGGTTGGGGCACTGTCCCTGAAGGTATTCAGAAGACAAGTTGATGTGATGCTCAGGGACGTGGCTTAGTGATGGTTTTTTGGCAGAGGTAGGTTGATGGTTGGACTAGGTGACCTTAAAGGCCCCTTCCAGCCTGGATAATTCTATGATTGTATTATGCAGGAGTGTACTATGACTATGTACAGAGGCACTTCCTACTGAGAAAGGGATGGAGCAGATAGGACTACATGGGACTTAACGGATTGCCATGTAGGTTGATCTGAATTCCAGTTTGACTGTTGACTCTTCCTGTGGGGATGTCTGACTGTAGCCTTCCTGGCCTGAACTGCTGTAATTGGATCACCAAAACCTACAGAAGCGCTCTTAAGGATGCAATTGTGCTTCCCCAGTCTGCCTCAGCAAATAGCTGAATGCCTTTTCACAGTTGGCAAGGAGATTGTTTTGAACGCTTGCCCATGCCTCAGAATTTAAAAACTAGCTCAAGTGTCCTAGAATGGCATTGAAACTACTTGTGGGGGTTAATGAGTTACTTGCAAGAAGCCAATTTGTCTCTGCTTGCAACTTATTCTTTCTTTTTTACTTGCAGCTTACTCTGCATATGTAGTTGAGAAATTAATGCTGATTTTACTCTCATATCATGTGTTTGGTGGAAAAACACTGCACTGTGAAGGACTTTATTTTCTCATTGGGTGCTTTCTGATGCAGCAGGTCATGTAGAAAAGATAATGGTAGGGAGCTGTATGGGATTTTTACTTTGCAGTGGAGATGCTTTCGTCTAACTTGTGGCTTTTTCTGCTGCTCTGGTCTGAGCAATGTTCACTTGTTCAGTTTTGCCCAAAAGATAAATACTGTGTGTAGTTTGTCTTAATCACCACAGTCTTTGACTCCAACCCATTGAAGCAGACGGTCAGATCCTCAATTTCCCTTACAGCATCAGGAATTAGGACCCTTCAGAGGGTCGCAGCTTGTCAAACTGGACTTTCACAGATTTAGCTGAACCCTGCTGCAGTTGGGGGAGTAGCTGTGGTTCAGTCTCATTTTATTGGGAATCCAAACCACAGATGCTGAAAGGCAAAGTTTGAGTGAAAAACAAAACTGCCAAAGAGCGGAATGTTACAGGAGGTAGCTACCCCTGTGTGTTTTACAGAAGTAGGACTTGAGTTACCAGAGGCATTGTTTGTGACTATAGCTGAAGTTGAATTCTCTAGAGCATGTAGAAATCTAAAAAAATGACAGAGTATAATGCAAGATTTCAAGATGTAGACAAGCACAGAGCTGTTTGTTTTGTCTGGAAGCATAGACACGAATCAGTATTTTAGAAAGAAATCACCTTGAATGAGTGACACAGGAGCTAATAGCCCGGTCTCCTTGCTGTTCCTTGGCTGTGTTCTCTGTCGAGGTACAGGCGACATCACAGTCACAGCATCACAGAATGGTTTGGGTTGGCAGGGACCTTAAAGATCATCTGGTTCCAACCCCTCTGCCCTGGGCAGGGACACCTCCCACCAGACCAGGTTGCTCCAAGCCCCCTCCAACCTGGCCTTGAACCCCTCCAGGGATGAAAACTTCCAGTCCATAAGATTTAAACAACTATGTAGAAGTACGTTAGAATTTAAACAGTTTCTTGAGAAACTTACACATTTCAAAACCTGCATCTGCAATGTATCACAGCAGGTGTTTTCACATAGCTATTACAGGAAACTTTACTAAGTGTCTCTGTGCTTGGTTGCTCCCTTGTGAGCTGACAACATAAACGTTTTTCCTGTGGGGTGAGATGGTGATGGAGGGGACCCACAGAGAGTAGAAGTGCTGTATCTGTAATCCCCAAGGACAGCAAGGCACAGCTACTCGGGGTTGTCCTTGTTACATCTGTTAGAGATACAGATACCTGTTTTGATGACTTTGAAGTGTGTTTGTGTCCAATCTTAGTTTGTCGTATGCTTTTAGGTGTTATTGCAATGATCTTGGATAACTTTCTTTTCATATTCCAGTAGGTGGCAAGAACGGGTCTCCTTGGGGGGGAAAAAGTATGGAAGGGTCTTGTTCGAGGACACTTGCACACCTTTGAGTGATGACATAGGCTACAGTGGTGCAAAAGGCTCAGCCTCTTCTGATTCTTTCATTCTCTAATGCTAGGCTAAAGGAGTACTGGAGATAAGCAGGGTGCTCAGGAACAGACTTGAGCTCCTGCTTTTGAGCTACAACATTCCTTAAAATACATTTGGTCTTGAGCACTAAAGATCTGCTCTAAATGTTTTGGACCCAAAAATCTGTTAATGTACAAGTATTTTAAAGGTGTTTGTATTTGGAAGATAGATTATCAGAACATTTGAAAGCAAAACAGAGCGTTAATTTCATTACAATGTTTTTTAATTAAAATTTTTCAAAGGCATTGCTGTTCATAATATATGTTGAAAATATGGTTGCTGCGTCTTCCTGGTGCATCAGTGCTTATGGTTTTTTCCCGATAAGTTCTGTCACTAAGACAAGATTGGTGTTTTATTTCTGCCACTTTAAGGAAAAGATAGTTCAGGGCTTGGAAAACCAGATCCTTTTCTGCAAGTGCTGCTCCAGTTTCATTCCATTCCTAATCTGCTCCTGTGCTCTCCCTGGCACTCCTGTCAGACTCTGCCCACGCTGGTGGTTCCAGTGCGTTTCCAAGGACTCTTTCTCTTGGTCAAATAAAAAACAAACTGGGGAGAGCAAGAAAATTGGGAAATTAGACGTCAGTGTGAGTGGATTTGGGGTTTTAGGTGGTGGGAAGCTTAGAAATTGGGGCAAATGACTGCTATTGAGAATTCCAGCCTGAAAAAAATCTGCCTGATATTTGCTATTTGTTGAAGAAGCAGTTGTTCCTTGCTTGGAAATGGCTTAGTGAGCCAATCCAGGAATAGAAACAGTGCTTTTGTTGCTTAGAGGCACATGTTGTGATGAGCAGAAATGAACAGTGAATAACCCATCAGCTGAAAAATGCCACATACAGGATTCACGCTGTTAGAAAACCCAAACAGATTCATAGATGTCAAGCTCAGTTGGTGAATAATTCAGGAATAAGAAACGAGTCCAGGTATTGGGTAAACCACTGGTACTTGGTCTTGCTCAGCCCCTTCTCATGGTGGTGACTTACAAACGTGTGTAATTCTGTCCGTGTCCCTGTGTGGCTGTGTCAGGAATTCAGCTGGCATCCATACCTCTCGGCCAGAATCTCACCGAGAGCTGAGGAGGGGACCTCTGTCATCTCCTCGTCAACAGATGGCCTAGCAGGGAGAAAAGAATCCAGTTGGTGCTAGGATAGCCACGAACATTACTTCCCCATGAGAGCAGAAAGAGTAACACAAAGCATTTGCTGTCACATTCCTTACACGGATTTGTAGAGCAGTGTGGCACGGAAAGCTGATCCTGCCCGGAAAGCTGATGCGAAGGTCTGTGTGTTTCTAACGCTCGGATATTTTTCTGTGCATTTTTTTCTTCCTCTCTGAGAGATGGAAGTATGAGAATATCCGTTATTTATTCATTTTGCTGAGTATAAGATCACCCTTGCTGAGATTATGTCTTCCAGGGAGTCACAGTTGTATGTTTGTTTGTTGTTGGATGATGGGGCCATAAGCAGAAAGGCTCTGTCCTTGAGGGGCAAGGCGAGCAGCTGGCACACGAATGGCAGAAGCAGCTGAACCACTCGCATCTTTGAGTCATTCCTAATGTATCTCCTGCTTCATTATTGTATTAGAGTTCATTAAAAAGACTTGGTTGACACAATACTCACCAAAATGTTTCGCCCAGCTCCTGAAACAAGCTTTGTATTTTAATAATTGAAGGTCTAAGTCTGACCTTTGGTTTTGAAATCCTCTGCATTCTCTGGTAGCATGTTGATACTGGGGAATAAGCTTGTAATTGGATTTTTAACAGATAGAAATGTGTTTTAAGTCCTCCTTGAACTCTGTGAATGATACTGATAGAGCATACCAGCTCATACCAGGGAAGAGCCCTGTAAACTCAGAACTCGAGCATAGGGATCACTCTGCATCCTCTAATCTCTGAAGGAATCTCTGGGATGCTCCTCCAGCAAGCACAAATTAGCAGGGTCAGAAAACTGCGAGTAATAACACTGGTGGATATTTAGAATAAAAATTCAAGTGAGACATAATAATGGTCTGGATTTTTTCTGTTCTATTTTATTATTCAGCATAGAAAATCAGGGTATTTGCATATGCTGCCTGCATTAACAAGGCATTATGTGTAGCACCTGGGTACCTTGTGAAACATAGGAGTTGGTATGTTGAGGTGAGGCAATACCAGCCTTGAAAGGCCTCGTTGTGAATGTGAGTAATAGGACTTGGCTATTGTTATCCTAATGACTTATTCACTAAATAAAAGAAAATCTATATGGACAGAACAAGATAAATCCATGTTTCTTTGCAAAAACATATGCATCAGCACATACTTCAACAAGCACTATAAAAGTATGTACTCTTCCCTAAGGCTGTCATAAAGGACTAAATGCTGCTGCTGTGCTGTGTGGTGGATACATATTTGAGCAATTCTAATTTTAGAAGCTAAGGACATGCTTCTCCATTAATTAGGTTTGTTGCCTTTGCCTTTAGTCAGGGAAGTTGTACTGGTTGGACACTTCGAGGATGACTTGTTTTCCTTGGATACTTTTTGTATCTGCTCTCAATTTGGGGACATATATGTGACAGGGCAGGAAGGGACAAATCTCCAGTGAATGTGAGGTATCAGGAAAATAAAACATAAGGAAAGTGTCTCTATTGATTTGTGAAAGACAAATTCAGAATTTTATGGTGTTGGAGGTGCCCTTCAGATCCTGAACTTATTTAAAACTTGTCTTAGCAACAAATTCTCTGGTAGCATATCTTCAAGAAGTAGAGAATGTGATTCTCAGTAGCTGAGTAGAATTTATTTTTCTTGTGTGGCTTTTTTTCCCCCTTCTATATAACAATCCTCAAATATTTTAAGTTTGAAGGTTTTAGGGTTGAGAACTAATTACCCAGCCTTACAAGAATTTCTGTAAAAGGTGTTATTCTGCAACTGTTCACTAGAAGATTTCTTGTACTATTTTATTTGAAAGCATTACAGAACAGCTGGTTCTAAAGAGAAAATACCAGACTAATTAGTTCCTTATCAATGTGGATGTCAATGTCTATATTCTTTATCTGAAGTAAAAGCACCATCTCCCGCTGGTGAAATATATAAAATAGTAGGACTAATTTTGCTCTGACCTTAATGTGTGCTCTGTCTTTGCTCTGAAGGAAGAGCTCTTCTCTCAGTAGATATGTTTGTGAAGAAAGTGTTGATTTTTAAGGAGCTGGTGAGAGATGTGCGTGAGGAGGTGGCACGGCAACTGGTTTCATTGCTTCACTCCCGCGTTAGCTGTTGGGAGTTGCTACTGGTTGTGGACTGGTAGGCTCGAGGCCCACAGCAGTTTGTGGTTTCCTCTGTGGCCACCTCAGCTGTTTTGTCAACTCAAGCCAACTAAGTGTCACTTCACGAGTTGTCGCTGGCTGTGAGAACTGAACAGCTGTGGTGTGAGGAATGTGTCCCAGAGCCGCCTGCCCTGTCACTGCCACTACAGTGCCACGAGAGGCCTGGGCTCCGCTCTCCCTGCGGCTTCACAGACTGACACCTGGGAGTTTTAACAAGGTGCTGGGCATGGCCTGAGCTGTAACAGGCAAATTCAATGTAAAAATTGTTGTTTCGATGTTTGTGAAGGCTTTTTTTTGGGGGGGGTGGTGGTGGTTTGTTGTGGGACAGATGAATAAGTGGGCTCAGCAGGGTGTTCCCTGACTGCCCAGCAGCTCCCGTGGTCACTCAGTGTCCAGCCCTGCCTTTCCTTGTTGGGATATTGCTTAGTGACGTGGTTTAGTGATGGTTTGTGTTGGGTTGATGGTTAGACTCGATGATCTGAAAGGTCCCTTCCAACCCAGGTGATTCTATGATACTCTCATGTCATATTGCTCGTGATGATGCCTGGTTGGACCCTGTTGAGGAGGGAAAACTGAAGATTGTAGCTTGACTTGTCAGTAGAACGTCTTAGACATCAAAGTACTAATAACAATGTCTTCTAGAGCTTGATGAGTAATTAAAAATCACACACATTTCACAAGTTGCAAATCTGTAGTGCTTCACGTTTTAGTGCATACTATAAGCGCGCTTGAGACTTCGCTGTGACATTGCGTGGTTGAGTGCATGAAATCTGGCTGTGCAGCAGGCGTGTGTGCTTTGGAAGGCAGAAACGGAGCAGCAACAGGCACTTGACAGTTGTACCTGTAGCATGGAAGGTAGTTCTAAGGTGCCTGGATCGGTCGGGAGCGCGGATGCTTTATGGAAAAAGAATTAGCGTTTGGCTGTCATTGACGTGGCTGCAGTTTGTGGTTGGTGTCCTGAGCCAGATTTCAGCAGTGTCCCAGCCTCGGTCAGAATGCGCTGTGCTGCTGTTAACGTGGCAGTTCAGGTGTCCAGACCCCTACTTTACATTTCTGAAAAACATGAAAATATTTCACAACCTGGTGCTATATGGAATTTCAGATGTTTCTTTGATGTTTGATTTCTGGCATCATTGGGTACGAAATAGGTCTGTTTGATAGTTTCCTGAGTAGCAAGTGGTTAAATTACACTGTTGTATAATGGAAATTTATTAGGGAAAAGATAATTATGTTAATGACCCCAAGAATTCCAGGAAGATTAAGGATATGCTCTCTGGAACTGCAGCTCTTCGAAAACTGATAGGGAGACGGTTGCATGCTGAGTCTAACCAATTCTGTGAACAGGAAGAAATTACGCTCTGCTGTTCTTCCAAATTAGTCCCCTTGATAGAGGCTTTGTGAATACAAAACAGACACTGATCCAAGTGGGGCAAATTGTCTTAAGTCTTATTAATTAGTTTGTGCGTTGTCACGAAGACACTAAAGAAATCTTGAACTGTTTAAAATGAAAATGGTCTAATACTGGATCCACTGAAAAGAAAAATAGGGTAGGAGCCTTAAAGATAAGGTGGGGTTTTTTTTTGAGGAAGGTTTACACTTAGCAAGTGGTATCTACAACTCTGAGAAATCAAAAATTCATAAAGGCACCTCTGTTGCAAATGTAAACCCAGGGCATGTTACCAGTTTTTAGTAGAATATGCTGAGCCTTTGCCTTACAAGGGTGAAGCGTAATTGTGTGTCCTCAAAGCCCAAGCTGCAAGTGGTACGTGTTGAAAATGGGAAGATGTGCTTTAAATGGGCTGCCTGTAGGTTTGGAAATTGGATTCTTTCTTAGAATATAACGAGGCAAACCCACAAAGGGAATTGTCAGATGCGAGGATTGCTCAAACTCCATTCCTCTGGTGGCTCACATCATGGGGCTATGTATACCAGAGAAAGCTAAACAAATGGAAAAGAACTTTGTTTTTTTAAATGTACATTTGTATCACAATCAGCAGTGGTCTGTCTCAGGTAGGTTTTTTTACTCAGCCACTGAAAATAGTCTGTTTATAGAGCTGTTCCGAACGGAGCATTACCAAGGGACTATGTTTTAAGCTATTAACATTTTTACTCTTCTTTTAGACAAAATGTTTGCTTTAATGTAGTGTATTTGTTCTCTGTGCTTTCCAGTCCAGAGCTGGGAAGGGAAACAGTTCTGTGTGTGGAACAGCACTGGGCTCTTCGTGTTTGGTTGCAGCACTACGGTCCTTCGAGTTACCGCAGACCACTGACACAAATAAGATGTTAAACTGGAAGGATTAGCGACCCACGGGTATTCAGACTCTGTGTTCCAGTGTATCTCGGTGCTTTATCAAAGACCTGGAGAAGGCAGTCTAAATGCTCTTTTTAAATTATTTTTTTTTTTATTAAGAAATTTTGATAGCTTGAAGAGTACTCAACCTATCCGGCATCTGATAGCATTATTCTTGACAGGTTAACTGTCTTGGCAATACAGTGTGCTATCTGTACACACACTCCCATTTAAAGGAAAATATTGTGTGTTTCATGAGATTACTCATCACGGTGAGCTTAACGTGGCAGTGTTCTGTGTGCATGACAAAGTCATAAGCAAGTGATGCAGATGGCTCTGATTTAGTGTCCGTAAACCCACCCCAGTTAAAAGTGCTGTTGCCTACCTGCGGTAAAAGTGGAGATTGTTTCAGCAGCTGCTTTTCAGAGGTATAAGTTTTCTAATTGAGTCTCTACTACTCTTCGCCTGTGAGTGGAGTGCCATTCTAGTACCTGTGGACAGAGCGTCTGTGCTGACACTGCTCTGGTGCACGTGGACTTAACTCTAGTAGGAGTCAAATCAAAGTGAAAGCACCCTCAAAGTTCATCAAATGTTGTACTGGGAGCACTGCTACATGTTTAAGTGCCTATTTTTTGGATCACGTTGCAAGCGTAAGTAATGTTAATAAATACAATTCTCTAATGATATGTTTTATGTTGCATACAAGCACTGAAGGAAGAAATCTTACTTGAGTATTCTTTTCTTATTTCTCCTGTGATTTTTGTCTCCAAAGCTGTCTGGATAAATGCAATCTGGAAAACAAAAGTGGAACTCAGTTTTCCTTTTGAGTTGCCTTCGTAAGCAAAGGTGGTTTAGGTTAAAGTATCCTGCTGATTCTTGTGCTGTCTTCTGTGCAGATCCGAAAATAGTTCTGAACAGTTATTTGACAAATGTTTTAAAGATTTGGAGGGTGTACCTGCAAAAGATAAAGTTTTCAGGCCAGTCTTCTTGCATGAAGACATCTGAAAGCTTTAATCACTTTAGGGAAATATCAGCAACTCGTAGCTGTATGACTGACCAGGTTTTTGAGAGTCTATGATGATTTACTTTTTAGAAGCAGGGTATCTCTTCAACACTTAGTTTGATATTGGGAAGACAGAGTCTTCCCACACAGTTCCCCACAAAAATTCTCATGGAAAAGTTGGCTGCTTGTGGCCTGAATGAGCGTGCGATCTTCTGGATCAAGCACTTGTTGGATGGACTATCCCAAAGAATAGTGCTCAAAGGATTTAAATCCAGCTGGTGGCCGGTCACAAGTGGTGTTCCCCAGGGCTTGGTATTGGGACCATTTCTGTTTAATGTTTTTTTTGATGATCTCCACAAGGATATAGAGTGTACCATCAGTAAGTTTGCAGGTGACACTAAGCTAGGTGGGAGTGTTCATCTGCAGGAGGGCAGGGAAGCTTTACAGAGGGACTTGGATAGATTGGATGGATGGGCCAATGTCAACAGGATGANGGTGAGGGGCCTGGAGAATAAATCTCATGGAGAGCATTGAAAGGAACTGGAACTGTTTCATTGGAGGAAGAGGAGGCTGAGGGGAGACTTCCTCACTCTCTACAACTACTTGAAAGGACTTTGTAGAGAGATTGGCACTGGTCTCTTCCCACAGTGAATTAGTGATAGAATGGGAGGGAATGGCTTCAAGCTGCACCAGGGGAGGTTTAGGCTGAACATTAGGAAATCATTTTTCCCAGAAGGAGTGGTCAGGCCCTGGACTGGGCTGCCCAGGGAGAGGGTTGAGTCCCCATCCCAGGATGTGTTTCAGAGTGGTTGAGATGTGGTGTTGGGGGATCTGGTGTAGGGGAGAACTTTGTAGAGTGGGGCTGATGGTTGGACTTGATGATCCAGCTCGAGGGTCTCTTCCAACCTGAATGATTCTGTGGTTCTAAGGGAGTAACTGTGACACCAAGCAGCTTTCCCAGTGGTAGTAGAAGATCAACGAGTGTCTGTCACACAGCGTATGGTTTTGACAAAACTGATACACACCTTGAATTGCCTTATTACTATCAGTGGATTAAAAATCGTTGCAGCCACAGCATGACAGGACCGTGGGGGTGTGTGTTTGTGCATGTGGAGGATGGGATCCAAATTTTCTTCCTTCAGCTCTCTTGGTTGGAATTCACAAGTGAAAAGTCAAATGAAAATCATGCCAGTTTGCCAGAAACTCACCTGGCCGTTTCAACTGGGTTCTAAAAAGGAACAGGGTGTGGATGCTTGGGAAATAGCTATCCCACAATCTGTATTGGAACAACGTTGACTTTTGGAGCCGTCTACAACACAAATAACTCTTGCAGTAGGAGTCTAATTTGATATGTTAAACTAGGAGGAATAGAAATATGATTCTGTACTAGAGTTTTGTAATAGAGATTAATGGGAACACTGGAAGCTTAATTGCATCCACACGTTTGGAGGGTTAGTCTGTTTGCATGAATTTGTGAAAATTCTAGTTAACTCAGTGTAAATCCTACATAAATGGCTCGTTTGTTTGCGAGGCAGTGAGGAGCAATTATTTTTCAAAGGTAGATAATCCTACTGAGAAAATGCTTGTTAATAACTTGGCACCGATCCTGATCGTGCTGGGTTTGGAGGAGAGGTTCATTTGTCTGCTTCATTTAAAACAGGATCAGAACCTGAGAAAGCTGCTCAGTGTATTTTAATTTGAGCTCCTTCTACCCAAGGTATTTGCAACCTGTTTCAACTGCAGACTCTTGGAATAGTTGGGATAAGTATTGTCTATGGAAAATTCTCTGTTGCCTTTTGAAGTTGTGCCAGTACTGAAAACTTTGTTCACATTCTGAAAATGTCATTGAAGTTTTCACTTTACCTCTTGGCCGTCTGAAACGCGCTGCTTTAATTGCCTAACACTCCAATCAAGTCTCAGTCCTTTATGTTGTTCCAAGATACCCAATTTAAAATTTTCATTTTCATTCCTGTTTATGCCGGGAACGTCTCCCAGATTTCATTGTCTGGTAATGACTAAAATGTATAATCCCCAAGAGATGTTTCATACCTGCTTAAATGTCAACAGTTTTAATAAACAGAATTAGTGAATTGAAAGTGTGTTAGAGCTGCCCTTTTACTGAAATACATGAATATCTTGCTATTGATTTCAGTGGGAGAATTAAGACTGCGGCTCTATGCAGGGGACTGTACTGCTGTTTGTACTGTAGATCAAGAGGTACAGCACTTATATTGGAGCAAGTCATTCAACCATTGCTACTGAAAGTACCAACTGGGAGAGACTGCTGGGACTGTGATGACTGGCACATAAGTGTAAACTTTGAGGATAAAAATGGCATTCTACTTGAAAAAAAATAATGAAAAGGAGCCTACTAAGAATGATTTCAAGCTGCCGTGTACACACTTGAAATCAGGGTGAAGATAAAACTTCGTAGTAAGATAACAGGAGATGTATTAGGTTTATTTAAACATCCTAGTTGCAGGAAGCGAGAACTGGTGAGTCAGAATATCAGTAATTAGCTTCCTCGTTGGGTGAAAAGTGTATGCTTTGGATGGTCTAAATGATTACTTTGCACTAGTCTTAATTCTAGAAATTTTCATGTCTTATTATTTTGGACCTTTCTGCATGGATGCCAGACTAAGGTGCTTTTGGGCAAAGGACCAGTGATGGTTTTGGTAAGGAACAAGAAGTCTTTTTGGTAATGTGAGGAAATATTTAAATGAAGTGGTTGTTTTGCTAATGTGGGGTTTTTATAGCTGTTTTAATTGTCCACAAGAAAGAAGAGCAAGGAGATCTTTATTTTTTTTTAAAGAAAAGAAAAAGGTATGATTTTAGAAAGCTTGGATGTAAAAGAATCAAAACAATAACAAATAGATGAATCCACTTAGGGGGAATCCAGCATGGAAGACTAACCAGCAGAGCGTGTGTAGAGTAAAACTATGACTTTCTACTATATAGAAATTACTTCTATACCAGTGTAATAATGGATTAAAACTGGATTTGCCAGGGATTTCAAAGCTTTTGAAATACCTCCTGAGAGTTTATTATATGAAGTAATCCTCAGGGGAAACAAAAATGTGTGGGATTTGAAGACTAGTGGAGACAGAAAATAGTCAAACGTGGCAGAAGGTTAACAACGGATGGCCCAAATGTCATTCCTAATAATATATTAAATTGCATTTCTTAAGAGGAAATGAGCAATTAAATAAGTAGTATGGCACTGACAGAAAAATTTGTTGAGAGCTGTGAGGAACTTGAGACGATCTGAGGGCTGGCATGCTTGGGATAGGTTGGGGCTGTCTCATGAGTAGCTCACGATGTCTGGTTAATCTTATGAACTCTCTTAAGTCTTGTCCTGGTTTCAGCTGGACCAGAGTTAATTTTCTTTCTAGTGGTTGTTGTGTTTCAGATTTGCTATGAGAGCAATGTCAGTACTACATATTGTTTAAGTTGTTGCTAGGCAATGTTTATAGTTTCCAAGGAGTCTCTTCAGCCTCCCATAGAAACTGGCCCAGACAAGAGGGATAGGAAGGCCACTCTAATATTCCATACCACAGACATCGTGCTGCTTAGGGACGAGGGGGTTGGCTGGGGGGGGAATGGGAATCAGCAATCACTGCTTGGGACTGTGTCAGTTTATTGGGTGATGAGAGTGACTTGTGTCTTTGTTATTGTTATTTTCCTTTTCTGATATTGTTCTATTAAAATAATTTTACCTCTACCAATAAGGGTTTCCTTTCCCTTCCCCTCCTTCTCTCCTTACCCATCTTGGGCAGACAGGGGGACAAGTGTCTGTGTGGCCCTAGCTGCTGGCTGGCGTTAAATTCTGTAAACTGAAAAAACTCTTTGCAAGTTTAGCCTTGTCTGTAATTTTTTGCTCCATCCATTTAGACTAAGTTCCAAGAGCTGGTGAGACGTTTGTAACGTGGTTATATTTACCTTTCATTTACATGAAATCCTCCTAGTCGGTTCAGTGTGTTCATGACCACAAAAAGCACTCATTTTGGTGTGGCAGACACTACACAGAAGTGGGGAAGAAGTTGGATCAAGGATCTCACTGGGCACAACACCTGAGACTTCCCATCCGAGAGTGGTACCAAGTCACTCTGCCATCACCTGGAGAGCTCAGCGTGGGTCTTGTAGAACACACTCCCTTGGTTTTCACCAGGAAATTTTTGACCAGAAAATGTGATTCAGCTGATAAAATTAATTTCTAATAAAAAATTAACATTATGCACATAGCACTGTTAGGTTCTAAATGAACTGCAGTCCACAGGAAATAAATCTCTGTGTACTTTTGGACTATTTAGTAAAAAGTATTTACACAGGCATCCAGCTGGGCTCAAAAAAAGCACACAGGAATAATAGCCTTTGTAGATAGTGGTAATCCTGTTGCTGCCTTATATCAAAAAACTCAAGCAGCGAGTCATGATAAAGTATTACAAATCTGTGTACATTAAGTGTATTGAGCATATTCGATTAAAACGTGGGGACTTACACAGTGGCTCAAAGACAACGTATTTCAGGCGGCTCAAAGACATGCTTTGTTATTGAACACAACTGTCAAGTTATTTGAGTAAAAACATTTGTCAAGTTTCAGTAACTATCAGATGTTTACTTAAATAATGATTAGACTTTTGTGTAATGATGGATCTGGTTTAATAATCTTTAATTGCAGCTGCACCATTTGGGATTTTTTTTAAGCACTGATACTGTCTTGTGTCATGAGCCAGTCGCCAAATTAATCATGTTATGGAGAAGTATCTTCTATTTGCATTAAATTAGTATTTTGTCAGGGAGACTTAGGCACCTTCTCTGAAGGCCAGTACCAGCCACTGCTGGCAACCGAGCTGCTTCAAGGTGGCATTTCCTTTTCTCTTCTCGAAATACATCAGTAAGGTTCAGCCAGAAGGTGTCCACCTGAACAGTGGGGTACCCCTGAAGAAGAGGGTGCTGGTAGGAACACCCCTGTGTAGGTTGCTGTGATTATAACAGGAGTTAAGACGGGCAAGCAAACACTGCCCACTTAAAGAAGAATCTGGTCTCATTTAGTTCCCATGGGGAATGAGCAAATGATGATGCTTGCAGCTGGTGAGGGTGTGGGTTGGGATGACTGAGGCTGCTTTCTCCTGTGCCCATAACGCCTCTGCCGTGTGCTCCATCAGCCTCTGCTTCTGCAGTTTGGAGCTGCTCCTTTTGAGAAATTCTGTGTGGTGGCTTGTGGGATAGCCTTAATTATTTTCTGAATTCGCTGTGCCAAATCCCATCCTTGGCTATACTGCGGTATGCCCAGAATAGCATCACTGACTTCAACAGCACCCAACACCTCGCTGAAACAGCTCAGCAGAGTTGAAAAACGCGATGCAAAAATAGCTCAGCGTGTAACCTTTCACATGTTCAGAGTCTGGAGCCACACTGGTGTGATTTCTTCAATGTGCAAATAAGTGACCATATGGTTCGAACACAGTTATGTAAAAACAAACTGTTTAAGAACCAATTCTTCTTCAGACATCATTTGCTACAGTTGCCTCGTGGCGTTAGGTTTAATACGTGTTTTCTATCACAAATATAAAAGGTAATAATCCTGCAGCAGTTTCCTACATGTTATATATACAAAACATATGGAAGTTTTACACAAGTTGGAGAGATTGTAAGTGTTGGCTACAAATATAGCTGCATCCTGGTAATGAGATATTTAATTCTGGCTGCCATGTAAACCACTTCTAATACTCCAGAATTATGTAATAGAAATATTTGTCTGTTTGTCTTTAATGATTAAGCAAAAAAAGAGTCCAACATATTGAAACCAAGTACGTGCTTGAACTACATGGAGTTCAGTACTTCCTAGTCAAGTAGTATTTTCACCCAAATACTCCTGGCAGCTGTCTTGATGATGCCAAAGGCAATTCTAGAGTGTCTTACAGAAAGTCCTCATTGGTTCAACCTTTAGGGTCCAGCTGGCCCAGAAATTTGGATTTTGTGTCAGTTTCAATTAAAAACAATAACAAGATGATCAGCATGGTTTATTAACTTATCAAGAGCAGGAAGCTATGGATGGATTGTCTTGGCTGATGATCTCATGAGGCGTTGGAGACACACAGCTGGCTTTGCAGACTGTATGAGATAGTAGTCAATCTCTGTGGCTTTACAGTAGCCAAACTAAACCAGATTAAATTGAACTAATTGTGACCCTTGAGCCCTCCATCCACCCAGCTCTCCTGTGTGAGATTGCATCCAACAGATACCTGTTGCATCCTTGGAATGGGAGAAGGCGGCGTAATGGAATTTGTGATCTATTCATCTCTTAAAGTGTTGTTAGAGGAGAGAATTAGGCAAAAGTGAAAAAAATGTTTCGAGACAAACCAGAATTGGAAAAGAGGATCAATGCAAACTAAAAGTAGAGAGCAAAGGGTACCCTGGAAGAGGAATGTTGTTAAGTTTTTTAACATCTTAAATTGGTCAAGAATTGTATCTGGAGTTTGTGGAATAGATAGTCTATGAGGATAATTAGATTTCATTAGGGTTTTCTTTTTTGTGCCTGTTGACCATTACATATATCAGGCACTCATGGGAAAAACAGCTTTTGAAAACAGAAGTCACAATCCCAATTTTGTGCATGTCATGTACATTTAGAAATATCAAATCTTGTTTCTGTTGACAGTTTTGATAACGGGAGGCAGCGGAGTTTTGACTCTTGTCTTGCTGTCCCCTCCAAGGAGAGTTGATGTTGTAGCAGCTGAGATATAGTGATTAAAATATTTAATTGCTTGTAGTCACCAACCTAATACATGCTTTCCTTGACTCTGTATCTACCTGCTTTGAGAGACTTTTATTTTTAGCCGTGGGGCTGTAACAAGGTAGAGAACTCTATTTTAAAAGTACTGTATTTGAAAACAAAGCTGAGGCATGCATAATAAGGAACTTTTTCAGAGTAGTCTTTACTGACCACTACCTCTGAACTTCTCTGGTGGTGGTATTTCATCCGAAAGGAGTTCTTTAACATCTAATTATAAATTATGCTCATTACACAAGTAGTTGTATGTCTTGAACTTAAAGATTTGATGAGGTTTTTTCCCAGAGGGTGTATATGGAGGCTGCTTACTGAAATGCTGCCACTTCCAGGGGAGGGAGAGGCATTTGGCAGCAGTTAATGCCCCAGGTTAAATTGTGGGAAGAAGGTATTTGATGTTCTGCTGAACCCTGAGCCTTCTTGAGCGGTGCTTGTGAGAAGCTTTGAGCAGAGACTTGTTCATGTCCCTACAACTCACTGCTGAGGGACCTCCCTCTCAAGGCTTATCTGTAATAAAGCTCTTGGGTGCTACGAACAAGATTTGCAATGTCTTTAAAGATGTTGTCCTGAATTATGGCCATCTCCCCTATTTTGGTTATTTACTCATTTAATAACCTTAACTTTATTAAGTGTTTAAATCAATTGCCTACATTTTACCGAAGTGTTAAGATAAGATTGATAGGATAAATAGTTGTCAGGCTACTGAATTAAAAAGCAACAAAACCTGTTAGGTTTTCTGGTTTTAGTGTACGTTTCATTACTTTTAAAAGATGATGTTGTAACAAGGAAGGTATAATTAAAGTTGTAGAGAATTCTCGGCTGTTGTTTACAGAGAATTAAGTGTTCGTTATTATAAAATTCTTCTACCTGATAGACTGATGCAGCTCCATTGCTAATGGCATTGCTAACGGATCCAGTTTTTTTACTTATAGTACTGCCAAACATTTTATACCATATTTATAAATAATGGAATATGGACACTCTGGGAGTATTCCACAGCAGTGACCTTAACAACATAGAATGCTGGCGATGAATCTATTAAAATGTTTTCCACTGTTAAGATTTATAGAATTGTTTCTGACTCTACAGCACACACCATTTCTTGTTTCTCAGGGAACCTAGGCTTACAACTGTGGCAAACGATGTTTTATTAAAGAAAGGTTTATAAAATGTGGGAAGAAAGTTCTAGAAATAACTGTGGAGCCTAGAGATAAGCGTGAGCTATGCAAAATATATCGCCAGGTGGCTGTAACTTTAGAGCAATGGCTCTCTCCTGAGATTTGACAAACTGTGATTTCTGCTCTGGACATCCAAATGTGAGTTTGTTGGTGAAGAAGAAAAGGTACCAATTGCAAATGTTCTTCAGGAGGTTTGTGAGGAGGGAAGGGCCGTGCTCTAGAGATGCAGGAGGAAGCAGCAGTAGACGTCACCTGGCACCACTGCAGTGACAAACTGTCCTGAGCCTTGGTGATGGCCTGTGTGGTCCCTGCTATAGACTGGAATTTTTAGATTTCAAGGCTTTCAGGAACTGTCTGATCCAACATTTAGAACAAGCTTTTGGGGCACCTTGAAGCATAGTCGCTGTGTATTAACCTTTACATGCTGATTTTCCACCCTGATTCTAACAGGTTCCCATATTCTACACCGGCTACTAGAGACCGCTCTGACCTGTAGCTGAGGCCAAATACTAACAATAGAGAAAAGGCCGTTTTTTTTCTCCCCTCTTGTTTCCCTGTTTTTTTCCTCTTTATTATTTTTTTTCCTGTCAGGTAATTTCTGCAGAGTTGCAGTCAGGTGCCTTGCAGTGCTTGGTGATCATGACTTTGTGAGAGATTGAGACAAGCCCCTCCTGTGCTTAAAAATTTCCTCTTGCCTCTAACTATGTTGGATATGATCACTATCCCAAGCGCTTCTTTTCACTGTTGTTTTTATAAGAGCTCTGCCTTTACATTTTAGCTTAATTTTCTTCGGGCCAATGAAAAAAAAAATCCCTATTGGTCACAGGAAATTACCACAACCTAAATGCTGTACGTTAGCTTTATGTTGTGAATACATCAGTCTCTATTATTGGGTGTCCTTGGGAGATGCCACAGAGCTATGTGACCAAGAGCTGTCCATACATAGAACAAGGAAGAAACTTTTTTTCACTTGATGATTTAAATGTTCTTGTAAGGTTAAAAGAGCATCCTTTTCATGAGTAGGGTCCTTCCCTGTGCATGAAGTAAAAAAAGCAGCATATAGAAGTAATGGAAATGGGCACACAAATGTGTTGCTGGGACAGCTGTACCTCAGAGTGGACCACAAAGCTGCTGGACTCTGAATCCCATCTCTTAATGAGGCCATCTTTCTGTCAGAACAGGTACTGAAACTTTTGACAAAGCATTTAATCCCCAAGTCCTTGCTTCACAGCCTCTTGCGAAAATTCCATTAATCCACCTGTAAGCCCTCGGCTAATTAAGCCCTGGACTTGCTCGGCCATTTGATCCCTTCCCATCTGGATTTCATAGTTGAAGTGGGCTTGCTGACACCGATCCACTGCCATGTACAGAGGCAAGCCATTAAAATGTGCTGCTTTTTTTTTCTTTCTTTTTTTTCCCTTTTTTGTCTTTGATATATTTTCATCTTGTTTCTTCCATCAGGGGTAGTTTAACGTTTCCCACGTTGGATTATAAAGCCTCTGCAGTAGATGTCGCTTACTTCAGCATTTCTTTCAGGAGTGACTAAAGGGAAGCTGTCACTTGGCTGGAGGCCATTGCTGAGCTGTGAACATCTTTCGGTGGCTGGGGGTCACCATTCTCAGACCTTGGAAAATGTTTGCAAAAGGAGTGGAGTTTGCTAACACCAGTGATTGACTGGTAACCCTGTCTGGGCGCCACTGAAAATGCCAGCAGTCATTTATGGCTCAATCAGTGGAATCGATGAAAATGTCTGCAGTTTACAATTATGAAACTGTGGGAAACCTGATTTCTCTTTGGAGAATTGTCCTATAGTTACTTGCTTTTATATAAAGCAGACAAGTTGCAGGCTTCTGCCTTCCCAAGGACATTTGGAAATGGGCAAACCGGTCCCACTTTTGTTACACACTCATCTCTCCTAAAAACTAGGTAAAGCATTTATGCTGCAATCTCCACTTTATTTTAATAATCACAGCACATTTTTGCAGTCACTAAAGTAATATGGGATCAGACTTGTTTCCAGAGAAGATTTTTCTTACAAAAAAACCCCCAATAATGTAATACTTTTCATGGCGGTAATTTCCAGAAGAAAGACTCTTCACAAATAGTAGACTCTCTCTTTAAAAAATGCTTTCCTATTATCTGACAGTGTCCCAAGTGAGTGAATTGTTCTTGTGAATTTTACTGAGCTCAACTTGTTTATGGTCTTATTTATCTGTGAATCAAACTCTTTAAGTAGATCAATTCAGTATGACCTATATTTGAGAACGGGTCTGATTTTTTTTGTCCTAATACTTGAAAAAGGGTAGCAGCTATGAGATACACCTTAATTGAGTTTGAGTTTGTACAAACACTGCTGCCTGTAGTAGATCAGTCAGGGGGCAGAGATTTCTGAGCCTTGTTCAGTTCTACGCGAGTATGAAGAGTAGGGATAGAAGAATGTGGGAAGTGTGAAGCAGGTAGGTAATAATAACCTTTCATGTAATAAGAACTACAAATTAAGTGGCAGTAGCTTAAAGCAAATGTATGGAAATATTTATTTATTTTCCCCAGCACAATGTAAAATTAAACTATAGAGCTTGTTGACAAAAATTATGTGAGGAAGATCAGTCTGGGGCTGATCAATGAAAGGGGTAGATGCTGTTTTTGACTTTAAAAATCTTTATATAGCTGACTATCAGATGCTTGAAATGGTAAATTCTGCTTCACAGTACCCTGATTCTTCTGTTCTGCTTCAAGTGGCCACTTTGTCACTGCCTGAAAACAAGTGGTGAGGTAGAGGGACGTTTTTCTTATAATATCCTTAAACATGTTTTTTCATACTTAGTGTAGGTGCTTTTCAGGATCTGTTCCATGGCACTCAGACTGACTTGATGGTATTATAACTGGAGCCTTACTAAAAGGTCTGCAAAACCACAGTTTGTGGAAATCTCGCTGGGAAAGGCATGAGGCTGCTTAGCTGGCTGGCAGAGGTGCCTCTTGCTTGATCTCTCCTCCAAAAATACCTGTCATAAAGGACTTTCAGGTCAGTGGAAGAGACAGTGAACTGGCTCTTACCCTAGTCCACTTGGAATGAAGTTCTGGGACAATGCCAAAGCACTTTTGCAAAAGAAGTTACACCTCACAAATCCATTTCAATACTTTGATTATTCATTTATTTTTAAAATGGACAACTATATATTGGGTTTTGTTGCTAAAGTGACTGTCAAAACCAATGCAGTGGATTTCCAGAAGATGTTTGAGAGATCCCTTCTTTAAAAGAAGGGAGGCTGCAGTAGCAGAGAGAAGGTGCTCAAATGGTGAATAGATAGGAGGCAAGGACCAGCAGTGACATCTCAAGAGGGTGAGGGGAGGTCAGCAAAGGTGTCCCCCTGTGATCTCTGCTCTGGAACACCTTGAAAGGGTGGTGAAAAGTATAATGAGAAATCATACCTGTGAAGCTGCCAATGTAATTCCTGTTGTTTTAAATAATTTTGTTCTCCTTGAACATGAACTGTCCTTGTTTTGATATCCAGCCACGCAGGGTGTTGGGGCAAGTTTTATCTTGTGCATTGGGTGTTCATAAGTAGATGACTTCTCCTCTCGTGTGTCGTTTAAAACTGCCAAGACGTATACTTAGTCATTTACATAGGTTAAAATGACTGTGGAAGATACTGCTGTTTACTATTCTCATAAACATCCTTCTTAGAACATTTTGATTTTGTACCCAGTTAGAACAGCTTAATTTCCCTCATATTTTTGATTAATTGTGAAGTTAGCCAAATTCTCTTGGCACTGTAGTTGAACAGCAGAAGAGTAAGTCCTATGCAACTGCCGATACCAGAGGCAGGACAGAACTTCATGCACTTCCAAACTGGGTGATATGATCTGGATGGGGGGTGGCAGTTAAATGGGTCAAAGCTGCTTGGGTAGAGCTGTTGATGGAAGCTCTTTTTTGTAGATGGCACCAAACCAGGACGAAGAGTTGGTACGATTGGGGGTAAGGTTTAGAGGGATGTACACAGACTGGAGGAATGGACCAATATGAAATATGGTGTAGACCAGTGCAGCCTTTACTGGGCGGACAGCCTGGGGACTAAATGACCGGGGAATAGCTCTGCTGAGTAGGACCTGAGGACCTTGGCAGAAGGCAAGCTGCATATGAGGCACTGGTGTGTTCTGGCTGATGGCATTCTGGGTTGTTTTGACAGGGTCATAGCTAGAAGGCAAATGGAAAAGGTCCCCCTTTCCTTGCCACTCATTGGATTGCATTGAGCCTGCTGTGCCCAATTTGGGGTGTTGTAAGGAGGAACTGGAACAGGTTCAACAAAAGCCACTAAGTCCATGGGGCTGGAGCATTTACCCCGTACAAAGTGTCTGGGGAGTTACCAGGGATTATTCAGCCTGGGCCAGGGAAGGCTTTGGAGGGACCTAGCAGTGGCCTTCTAAGTACCTACAAGGAGGTTATCAGGGGTACCACGTTAGGATCTTTACTGCAGTGGGTGTCTGGAAAATGAGAGACAAAGGGAAATGAGAGGTTTTGGACTGAATATAAGGAGAAACTATGAGGGTAGTCAAACGATGGAGCAGGTTTCCCAGAGGAGGTGGCAGTTCTCCTGGGAGCTGTGTAAACTCAGTAGGTAGAAGCTCTGAGGAAGCTCATCTGGCCTCAACCGAGCCTGAGGCTCCTTCCAACCCACATTATTCCATATTGCTTGCTTCTACCTTAACAAGGACAGACATCAGGCTTACTTCCTTAGAGATAAGAGTTGTTCTTTGGAAATAAGCAAATCTGTGTCTAAAACGTGCACCTGATGGAGCTGCTGGAGAAACCATTATTTTGGGAAGCAGTTTGCTCTTCTAAAAAGCATTGTGTACCTGATTCTGGCTTTCCAGGTTTTAGAAATCTGGTTTCGCGGTTGAGCATTTTGACAGCTTCCTTTTCAAGTTTACATTCAGTCCTTAACGGTTGCTATAATTTCACTTTTAAACAGCACGGTTCTTCAAAGCCAACAGTGAAACAGCATCAACTGAGGTCCGTCTGGTGATCACGAGAGGTTCTCAGTGGCTCATTTCTTCAGCTGTCATTTGTCAGAACACACTCATGTAATCTTAATGAACAATGTGCAAAGCCATTAAAAACTCAATTACGGCTTTCTTTTTACTGCAGACGTGAGAAAATGCAATCATAAAGTGCTGATGTGTAAACACAATAGCCACCATCTGCTACAGAGCAGCGTTTCAGCTCCAAAAAGAGGATATATGTTGCAGATGCATCAATAATAGGACGCTTATCAAGGCATCATTATGCACCGAGCAGGGGAAAAATTGAAATTTATGGCCAGCTAGAGAGCACTTCATGGTTTAATTCCCCAATTTTCAGTGGTATGTTTAATAACTATGAGAGAATGCCAGTTCATGTTCCTGTCGTTTGAACGGATTTTTAAAAATGAATTTATTTACCGTCTTCCCATCTTTCTTGCTTCTGACTGATCCGAACAGAACACATTCATTTTTGGTTATTCAGGATAGAACCAGCAAGATACTAATTAATATCTAACCTGTTGGTCCAAGAGTACTAAATTTAATTGACCTGATCTTCAGTCTGCTTTAATGAGCATATACTTCTGTGTCCAGTAAATGTAAAAAAGAACTTTTACACAGCAGAGGTCAATTTTTCAGATCAGTGTTGACTTTGTGACATCAACTTTCTGGATGGAAGTAAACAAAACAATGAGGCTAAATGATTATTATTTTTTTTTCTCCTGTTATTATTGTTCAATATTGGGTACGTGATGGTGTAAATAAGAGTTTCTCCAAGATACCTTTTGTTTTGTCCAGATTCTTGCCTGGAGACATTTAAAGTGGCTTTCAGTCATCCAGTGATCAATAATTTCCATTTGTGACATGTTAATTCATTCCCTAGTTCTTTATATGAGTGGAAAATGTGACAAGTGGTTTGTTGGTGCCAGACCAGATTGTATCTCTTTTATTTGCACGTATAGGCCTATAAATTGAGAATAAGTCCCTTCAGCTTCAATTCTGTGTTCAGCCTAAAGAAGGCTGTCAGACTCTGAATCACAATATGTCAATTTTTATTAAGGATAGTAGGGAAAACCACACTTGTCCTTAAAAGGCTCTTTTGAATTTAATTTCTTTTTTCTGGTGGGAGCAATTTTCATGACCTCTCACCTACCTCTGAGTGATGTATCCTGCCCAGACAAGCTTCCCTGTGTATGGACATTTCTAGCAGGAGAAGTGGATCTCGGCTGTTGGTCACAGAGAACTTGGAGTGACCTTTTGAAGATCCTAGGGGATGGGATGGGATACCCAGTCAAGTTCCCACTGTGGAAAGAAAACTGAAGGTGTGGACAGATAGAATCAGAGAATTGTCTAGGGTGGAATGGGCTTTTAAGATCATCTAGTCCAACTGTCAACCTAGTTCTCCCAAAAAAAAAAGAAACCCATCACTAAACCATGTCACTAAGCACTATGTCAGCCTGTCCTTTGAGTATCTCCAGGGATGATGCCTACACCACTTCCCTGGGCAGCCCATTCCAATTCTTCTGTACCCAATTGGAACCTTCCCTGGAGCAACTTGAAGCTATTTCCTCTTGTCCCATCACCTGTGACTTGTGAGAAGAGACCGAACCCCCCGGCTACACCCTCGTTTCAGGGGGTTGGAGAGAGCAAGAAGGTCTCCCCTCAGCCTCCTTTTCTCCAGGATGAACACCCCCAGCTCCCTCAGCTTCTCCTCATAAGGCTTCATCTCCAAACCCCTCCCCAGCTTCGTTGCCCTTCTCTGGACCTGCTCCAGCCCCTCAATGTCTTTTTTGTGGTGCGGGGCCCAAAATTGGACACAGCTCTCAAGGTGGGGCCTCACCAGTGCCCAGTACAGGGGGTTGATCACCTCCCAGGTCCTACTCACCACGCTGTTCCTGATACAGGCCAGGATGCTGGTGGCCTTCTTGGCCACCTGGGCACACTGCTGGCTTGTGTTCAACTGCCTGTTGACCGACACTCTCAGTTCCTTTTCTGCCAGGCAGCTCCAGACACTCTCCTCCAAGCCTGTAGCGCTGCGGGGGGTTGCTGTGACCCAAGTGCAGGACCCGGCACTTGGCTTTATTGAACCTCATTCCATTGGCCTCAGCTCATCGATCCAGCCTGTCTAGATCCCTCTGCAAAGCCTTTCTACCCTCCAGCAGGTTGACACTCCCACCCTACTTGGTGTTATTTGGAAACCGGCTGAGGGTGCACTCAATGCCCTCATCCAGATAATTGATAAAGATGTTAAAGAGAACCGGCCCCAATACCAGGCTCTGGGGGCACCTGTGACTGGCCACCAACTGGACTTAACTCCATTCCCCACCGCTCTCTGAGCCTGGCCCTCCAACCAGCTTTTAACCCAGCATAGTAGTCCCATCCAAGCCATGGGCAGCCAGTTTCTCCAGGAGGATACTGTGGGAGGCTGTGTCAAAGGTGTTACTAAAGTCCAGGTAAACAACAGCCACAGCCTTTATTGACAAGTGTATTTGGAGGCCACATTATGGAATACAGCTGTATTTATTCACAGCTGAGTTTTGTAGATGGGTGTATTCTTGTATCCGATGTCAGTTATAGCCTTGATGGAACCATACGTCTAGAGCCCCTGCAATGGCCAGGCTTGAGGTGTTGTTCGCTGCGGCTGGAGTAGCTTGGAAGCTGCTGCACCAAGTTCCTGCGTGGGACAGTTAGTAGGTGACAAACCAATTTAAACAAGGTGTGAGTACCTTTGTCTGACAGAGGTGGCACTGCTACGTGGAATTTTTTCATCTCTTCCACTTCAAACGAAATCATAGCTCTTACCAGGACTCTACTGGAGATAGTTACATTTTTATAGTATTTTCTTATGTATCTCCAGCCACACTGTATTAAAAACAAACCATAAGCTGCGGTTTGTTTTTAAGCTGTGAATAATTTTCATGTGACTATTATTTGTAAGGCTATTCTTCTAGTAACTAAGAGTCATTATTTTGCTACGTACTTTTTGGTAGATGGATGTTTTACTTGCTCACGTTGTCAGCCGTTAGGTAGAGGCTCCATACTCTCCCGAGAATTGTCAGCAGTTGCACAAAAGGCCATTGTCGTACCTCAAATAGCTTGTGATTCATTTTTTTTGTGGGTGGCAAAAAAATAAAATTGTAATTATTGCCTTGAATTTTTTTATAAAAGCTGATGTGTTTTCTCTCAGAGGGAAGTTGTTATTTTTATACATGAATCTGTAGAAGTGAAATACTCCCTAACTTTTTCTGTTATTGAAGCGCTTAACCTTACCCCAGTGCGGTGCAAGACAATATTGTGTTAGAAACAATACAGCTTCAGAGTAGTTTTTTAGGGTAGGAATCCGTGTATTCTCTGAATTTAAAAATAAATCAATCAATGAAGTTGAAAAAGATGCCCAGAAGTGAAATTATGTGCCCTATGAGACAATCAATGGAGGTGCAAAAATCAGTTTTCCTGGATTCCTGCCTGGTGCTGCAGGCACTTGATCAATACCCCTGTGGATGCACAGCAGCTCTGCTCTTTCTTACTGAGTGTTTTAATTGACTGTGCCATCATCCTCAAGCATGAGATCTGGCCAAAAGTAGACCTTGTCTTCATTGTTTCTTGCACAGTTTCTGAAAATGGCATTGAAAGGCTGCAGGCAGAGCGTTCCTCAGCAGCTGCTGTGCTCCTCTGTATGCTACTGCTGTTTCTCAGCAGTTCTACAGTGCCTTTCCTCCCAGATTCTTAGCAGAAGAGGGTTCTTACAACTGTTCCTGCTTTATTTGTGCGGGAAGATAAGGCAGGCTACGTGTACTGACAGAGATCAGAGAAGTGAGTGTCATAATTAGCCTTGGAAAAGGCGGCTGTCAGGTTCCCAGCCTGCTGCCTTGGGACTCTCTCAGCCTGTGCTGCCTCTTCAAGCCTTTTGGCAATTGGGCTTTCTGATAATTTATTATCTTAGGTCATAAAAACAGAATCCAAATCTCAGTTTCTCAAAGCTTTATTTTATTTGGGTAAGTTTCTAAGAATAGTATCTATACTGTTCTCACTGAAGAAGGGGATGTTGTGGCTGACGGGGAGCACGTTTGTCAGGATCCCGTCTTATGGATTTGGGGTATTACAGAAATTAAGAAGTTTGGATTCAGCTTATTCGTTACTCGGATTCCTTACTGTGAATCTGGAATTTCTTGATTTGGGGCCATTTTGATTTCCAGCAGATCTAAATGAGAGGTAGGACTGCCAGACAGCATCTTGCTTATACATTTTCATATTTCTTTGTACAACCTCTTCCCGGCTGCAGTTGTGTTGTGCTTGAATTTTCCAAGGTCTCTAGAGCGTGTGAGGCCTTTTTTGAAAGATTGATTTTCTTCTGTGTCCGTGCTTTTCAGTCCTTTATAAATGCATATCTATCATATAAATGGGGGGGGGGGGACCCCCGATNGGGGGGGGGGGGGAACCCCGACATTTTTGTGGGAGAAAGTTGCTGGTATCCGTTGATATAAATGTAGAATATATGGCTGTTGGCTGCACAGAATTGATCAAAATGTTTATCTGACTCCTCCGAGTGTCGCACTGCTGTGGCGTGGAATAGGGAAAGTCAATAGGTTAGAAGCGAGGCAGAGCTTTTCAAACTCAATCTTGTGTGACCTGCGAGAGGCCGGCAGAGGAACACATTTGTAGCCTGCCTTGGCAGCAGCAGCACAACCCAAGGTGTCAAGAGGGCTGCATTTGATTAAAAATTATCATGCCTGGCTGCTGGCACACAGATTTCCCCCCGCAGTCTTGGTATTTTCTTCAGCTTTTTCTGCGTGTGAGTGTCCGTCCACACATAAAGGAGATCCTTTGAACAGAATTGAATCAAATAACTCAATGTTTTCCCTTATTGCTAACATTTGTCACCTTGATGCATCTGTGAAGAGATGAATCGAGACACAATGTGCTGTAAAATACCTGCTTGATGAATCAAAATGCGAGTTCAACATCGAGTGCTGTGGTTAATATGATGCAAGCTTCCAGGTTAACAAACTCATAAACTGCTTGTGTATTTCCCTCCCTAAATTCAGCCTGTCCTTCCCTCCTTCAAGAGTAATTCACAGAATCATAGAATCTCAGGGACTGGAAGGGACCTTGAAGATCATCCAGTCCCATCCTCCTGCTGGAGCAGGAACACCCAGAGCAGGTCACGCAGGAACGTGTCCAGACGGGTTTGGAATGTCTCCAGAGAAGGAGACTAATTGTCCTCGGTGTGTTATTTCCAGTCCAGCTGTTACTGGTCTGCTAACAAACCTAATGGATTTGGGCTCTGAAAAACTGAGGTTTTCTTGGCACATTACCTTCAAGAGTTTGTAGTGCCAGGCTGCGGGGTACAGATTGGAACAACGTGGGCAGGGGCCGTACAGGTGTGTCTCAGCTGAGAATTGGGTCCTTTTTTGTAGATTTTGTATTGAAATGTGCCTTTTGGGGGGGACTGTTTGCAGCAGAGGAGCCTTGTTGCTTCTTGAAGTGTGAATGTGCTTTTGTTTACAGTGACTCCTGTATCACAAGCCTCTAAAATAATAAAAGCAAATAGTGTTTTTATTTTTAAGTTATCTAATGAGTGGGTCCTGAGTCTATTTGTGTACATGCCAAGCAATTTTAATATCTTCTGTTTCTGTTACCTAACAGCTAGCATAAAATAGCTAGTTTGAGTTCTTCAGGTGAATGTTTTGTTTTCTGGCTTCTAAGGAAATCACTGGCTTTTGTAATGGAACTGTTTTTACAGAAAAAGCCAAGCAAAACCTACTCTTTCTTCTCTTTTTGCTTTCCTCTCCAGGCTCCTTCATGATGGTGAACAGCTCTGGGCGGGCATCTGGGCAGAAGGCTCACCTGCT
Source organism: Nycticryphes semicollaris (assembly GCA_013400055.1). Classification (NCBI taxonomy): domain Eukaryota; kingdom Metazoa; phylum Chordata; class Aves; order Charadriiformes; family Rostratulidae; genus Nycticryphes; species Nycticryphes semicollaris. Next base: position 759,591 of record VXBJ01007093.1, on the reverse strand, counting down.
GCTGCCCACGCTGAAGGAGAACGACACACATTGCATCGACTTCCACTATTACTTGTCCAGCAGGGACCGGTCCAGCCCTGGCTCTCTCAACGTCTATGTGAAGGTGAACGGAGGACCTCAGGGCAATCCCATATGGAATGTCTCGGGGGTTGTTACAGAAGGATGGGTGAAAGCAGAACTTGCCATCAGTACGTTCTGGCCACATTTTTATCAGGTATGAGCTTATAATATTCTTCTCTCTTTTTCCATTGATTGTTTGGCAAGTGTCCTGGTTTGAGGTAAAACAGAACCAATTTTCCTGTTTTACAATTCTACTTTTTTAGCTGGGCCTCTCACTAAACCCTGACATTAACAGCAGATTGGTCAGAAACTGTTCCCTCTCAGGGGGATCAGAGCTGATCACACCCAGGGATGGTGCAGAGAGGCCCTGGCTTATCCTTATTGCTGGAACAGCCAAGGGCAGGGAATGGCGGGATTTGCCCCATTGGAGGGTGGGAAGTGGAAAAGTGCAGAGGGGTCACCCCTGTGGGGAGGAGAGGACAGGACAAGGGACCCCAAACTGACCCACAGGGTATTCCATCCCATCCACATCCTGCTCAGTAGAAAAGCTGAGGGGTCCAAGGGTCAACTCTCTTCCATGGAAATGGCTGGTGTCCCAGGAGGACCCTGTCTGTTTGTCTGCCTTTGATCCCGATCCCAGCATTCCTGACTCCAGAGCTGGAATCCAGCTCCTGTCGGTCGCTGAGTCCAGTCTGGGACTTTTCCTGATGCTGCTGGTGACGTGATCCTCATCTTGGGAGCTTCATATGGTTTTGTGTATATTGTATCTATTTAATTATTTTCTTCCTTTTGTGTGTGTGTGTTAATTTTAGTATTAATACTTCATTAAATAGTTTAGTTCACTCTAAACTTGTAAGTCTTCTTATCTTCTTCCTCTCCTTTTTGGAGGGAGGAAGGGCCATCTGTCAGTCTGGTTTTGGTAAATCTGGCTGAAACCAGGACAGCAAGGTATGAGCTAGCAATGAGTATCTGACTTTTTCCTATGAGAATGAATTTATATGTAGCAATTTTATAGCAAAAGGGTTATAGAGGCGTCTTGATGTATTGCTTTTTGCTTCACCCTTTTTCTTCAGTAGTTGTCAGGTCCCAGAGTGATGGATAGGCTGCTGGGAGTCAAAGTGTTGGCAAGTGAAGAGCCATAGTTGATAATTAAATTGGCACATAAACAAGCTTGTATTGGCGTTTTCTATGGCTCTATGTAAACATATGTACAACTGCTTCTCCCAATGTGTAACTGCACCTCTGCATAAATTTGCCTAAACTATTTTTGGTTCCATAAGAAGGAACATCTGTTCACTCAGTTCTGCATCTGGACTTTTCCTGTGGCCGTATGAAGGGTGTAAGTATGTAAGCTACTGATAAACACTGTACCATGAGTATACTCTTTACCAGATCCTGCTAGTTTTAGCACTGCTTGGAACATAGTTGTACTTGTTCTGTTAGGAGATTTATTTTTTGAAACCGAGCACAAAGTTGAAGAATGCAATGGAGAAGTTATTTTTGGGTTATGTTAATCTTACTCTAGTTTTGTTAGTTGTCCACTTGAAGCTTAGCATGGCAGCTTTGCAGTTGTCATTTTGGTTTTAATTAGGTAAGGTAGCACACAATGGACTCTCTTCTTGTTGGGTGTTGAAGGGAGTTTTCTTGTCTGGTTTTATAAATTGAAGAAACACACAAAAAAAAAGACCTGGGAGGTAATTGCACCCTAAATTTTCAGGGAAAGCTGATGTACATTTGATACTAATAATGAAAAGGCAGCAAATCGTCTGTGGATAGACAACAGCAGGTAGAAAAGCTTGATTTTATTTTTTTTCCTTTTTTTTTTTTGCTTCTCTTAAATGGGCAGGAGGTCTGTAAAATCAGAGCTGAAGTAGAATGCTTAATGTTCTGCCTCTGAAAAGAGAATACAGCAGAAGACATATGCAGATTGGGCAGGGTGAGAGGAAGGGATAAAGGCATGCAAATGTGTGGAAAGTGGTGTTTTAAGGGCTGTGCACAACTTCTCACTTGTTCTGAAGTCATATTAAAGTGCTCCTACTCCATTCATATTAACATGAACCAGAATTCACTTCAGAGTAGGTGCTCCACAGAGATAACAGGAATGATCTTTCACCCAGGTAATCAGTGCTTGAAAAACCTGGAAAAGACAGTCTGATCTCACACTAAGAGAGATCCTGCTCTTAGATATCCCAATAGTAGACTTCCTGAGCCTTACCTACGTCTTTTACAAGTCCTTTTGCAGGTCAAGTTTGCTTTTCCTGAGGGAAAAAAAAAATCCTTTAAATCAAACAAGAATTTTTTACTGCAGCACAAAAATGAACAGATTGGAAGGCAACAGTAACTGCTTAGGAGTAGTTCCTTCCCTGAAAATGCAAGGGTTTTCTTTTTCACTTTTTCATGAGCAGGGGTGATGTTTCTGTTGGCTTCTATTTGTGCTCTTAGTCCTGAAGTGTGACTTTCAAAATTTGAGATCTATTGCACTGTTAGGGATGATCTAATAGACTCCATATCATCAGTCCCTGATTTTATAAACCCTCTTCTGTTGATGGTCTGCAATCCTGTGAGTTTCTACATTTAATAAATTTAAAAAAAAATAAACAACCCACAACTTTAAGCTTGCAAAAGTGAAGAGGAAAGCACAATGAAGGACTTAGTGAAAATTACTGTTATTTGGCAGCCTAAAATAACACTTCTGACTAAAGGAGCCTTGAGGTGGAAGATGACAAAAGCCTGGGTCTACTGTTACCTACGGAGTGTCTCATTTCACACTCACCATCTAGGATGTGCTGCTGGAGTGTTATTTGTCAGCTTTAAATCAAAATTGCATGCCTGGAGAACTCTTTGTACACAAGAGGCCTGAAAGCATGTTCTGTATTTCAAAAGCACCAGGCAACACAGGAAAAAAATAGCGTTTTTCCTAAATAATGCAATCTGCGTCAGGCAAAATGTAGATTATTCTCTTGATGCACAAAACCCACATCATCTTGAAGGCAAAAAAACCTGAAACACATCTGCCCTAGGTCTAAGGCTTTGACAAGGACTTTGAACTTCAGAGATGTGGCTAGTGGGAAACCAGTAACCAAGCTGGTTGCCAGAGGTCGTGTTTTAGGTCTGGCAGTTCTGGGCAGGGGTCATGAGAGTCATCTGGATCCAAAAGCATCTGCTGAGATATAAATGTGGGGCTGGTGGAGATTTATATCTACCCTAGAGATGCTCCACTAAAAACATTTGCAGGCTGGGAATCCAAATACGAGTGAGAAAAAGCTGTAATAGTTCTTGGAGAAAGGTAATATGTGTAATCTTGAATTACTGCTCGCCATAACAATGATCTTAGTCCCAGAATGCACCGAGGGCAGCACTAGAGCCTGCCAGGAAGAGGTTTTTTGATGTATAGCAAGGAATGGTATTGATCCCTGCCTGAAGAAAACTGTTGTACCACAACAGATGAGCCAGGCTACCTTGCTAACACAGACATTGCTGGTATATAACAGGAGTGAGAGGCAGGGTTGTTTATTGGTAAGGAAACGTGAAATGACTTGGTATTTGCAGTTCTCAGGAGCGTTTAAGAATGTTTGTTAAGAATAAAACTTTGCATTTTGCCATCTCTATTAATGCCTGAGAAGTTGCCTAAATGTAAAGCATTGTCAAATGCCTATGTTTCAGCCATTATACTACATTTCTGACTGAAGCTAAAAGGGCGTGAGAGATAATCAGTGTGAAATTGGTGGAACAGGGACCCATAAGCATGGCTTCCTGCCTTTTCCTTGTGTTGGGTCTCAATTCCCTATTTTCAGGAAAACCGAAGTGTTTCTGTGCTTCTTGCTTGGGTAGGGCTGATGTGCTACAAAACAGAGGAAAAGACAACGTGTGGAAATTTCAATTGGGACATAATGCAAATATCTGAGTGTAAAGTGGAACAAAATACTCTGCTAAAACAATCTTGTGTCAGTTGAGAGGAATCCTCCACTCATTCCAGAGGATGCTGCACCGATGTGAAGAGTAAATGCGTGGGGTGTTTTAGGAGCCGACTCAGTTGTTATGGACTTAAGTTACATCGAGATGTTAAAGACTCTGTGTGTGTCAGTAATTACCAGAAAACAACTCTGGGTGTATTGGTGCTTACTTTTGTGTCCTGGTTTGAGGTGAAACAGAACCCATTTTCTGTTTTTCAATTTTACTTTTTTAGCTGGGCCTCTTCCAACTCACTAAACCCTGACATTACCAGCAGACTGGTCAGAAACTGCTCCCTCTCAGGGGGATCAGAGCTGATCACACCCAGGGATGATGCAGAGAGGCCCTGGCTTATCCTTATTGCTGGAACAGCCAAGGGCAGGGAATGTCGGGATTTGCCCCGTTGGAGGGTGAGAAGTGGAAAAGCACAGAGGGGTCACCCCTGTGGGGAGGAGGGGACAGGACAGGGGACCCCAAACTGACCCACAGGGTATTCCATCCCATCCACATCCTGCTCAGTAGAAAAGCTGAGGGATCAAAGGGTCAACTCTCTTCCATGGAAATGGCTGGTATCCCAGGAGGACCCTGTCTGTTTGTCTGCCTTTGATCCTGATCCCAGCATTCCTGACTCCAGAGCTGGAATCCAGCTCCTGTCGGTCACCGAGCCCAGTCTGGGACTTTTCCCGATGCCTCTGGTGACGTGATCCTCATCCTGGGAGCTTGATATGGTTTTGTATATATTGTATCTATTTAATTATTTCCTTCCTTTTTTTTTGTGTCTGTGTTAATTTTAGTATTAATACTTCATTAAAGTAGTTTAGTTCACTCTAAACTTGCAAATCTCCTTATCTTCTTCCTCTCCTTTTTGGAGGGAGGAAGGGCCATCTGTCAGTCTGGTTTTGGTAAATTTGGCTGAAACCAGGACATTTTGCCACGCACTATTAGCTATCAAGCCTATCAAGAACCTTGATAACACAAACTTGTTGATGTTTTTTGGATTTTTTTGTTCCCCAGAGACTTGCTTCCTCCCATTGCTCCTTGGACTGCCTATTTTTATGTCACCCTCCGAGTATAACTTTGTTTCTACATATTGTTAGCACTTGAGCTTTTCTTAGTTTATATCTTTTGCCAGTTAATTTTTGTGTTCTGCCTGCTTTTATCATGTTTTTTTTTTTTTTCTTACGGACGTACTTCAGAAGATTTTCACATTTGGATGGAGGGGTTGGACTAGATGATCTCCAGAGGTCCCTTCCTAACCCAACCCTATAGCGTTCTGTGGTTCGGCGTTTAGAACTGGGGGAACAGACTGGAGGACTCCATGGGAACTGGGTTTGGGAAGCTCAAATGCAAAGCAAAATTATTAACAGTGGTCCTGTCCTTACGGAGCACACAGCGGTCTGGTTTCGTAGCCTGGGCATGCGGTGGTCAGCATGTGGGTTGTTGGAGCTTTTACTGTGTTAGGTACCTTCTGATGGAGGAGATGGAGAAGAGGCACAGCAGTGGCAGATGGGGAGTATCAGCTTTTATTTAGACTGGAAATAAATGTTGAAAACTGGCTTTAGGTAATTAACTTTGTGTTCTAGTAATGGATTTTAGAGGTCAGAAATGGCTAAAATACTTTCTCCTACGAAACAAGTAGCTGCAGTGGCTACTGCTCTAACAGTAATAACTGTGCCAGCTCAACGTGCTAATTAACTCCGTCCTTGAAAACATGACACTGCGCTCCTGCAAAAATGAGCACCTTCGTACAGTGGGAACATTGCCTTGATAAGAGGGAGTGAAACTGGGGACACCCCTTTCAAATGCAGAGGGCAACATCCATTACAGCTCTACCCATCCATTTTATTATTTTATTTTTTTTTTAATGGTGAAGGATAGTACTTCTTTTCTTTCAAAACGAATCACTAACTGTATTTTTAGTAACAGGATACTCCAGGTGAAATCACAAATTTGTAGGGAAGAATGAAATGTTTGTTCGTCTGTAACTAAGTGTCTGTCTATTCAGACACAAATTAATGGAATACTTTCATTATCTGGATACATAAATAAAATAGAAAGTGCTAATTAGTGTACCATTAATGCAGAGATGTAATTTTTAAAAATATTAATTCTCAGACCGTGTTAGTTAAGGAAGGGCAGAAACAATTTTGTTATATCTGGGAGAATCTTATGTGGGTCCACTAACTAGAATCCAGGATCATGTGTTGCTTGTAATTTGCTTTCTACTGCTATGATGGCATCCATGCCAAATCAAGCTCTTCTCCACAAGAATCCTTGCCAGGGTTATTGATTGAATAAGATAATTTTATCTCATTCTCCAAATTTTTGAGGCATTCTAAGAAGAAGATGCCAAGTGATTATCCACTTAACGTTCTTGGACCGGTGTTTAAAGTGAATATAGGTGTGGTTTTTTTGCTTTTCCAAATGAAAGAAGCACATAGTTTTCTCTAATCCTAATGAATGTTGCTCTGTCTCTTCGTTTTCCGTATCAAAGAGAGTTTCCCTCTGTGGTGTGTGTGTACGTACTGCATTGCACTGCTCGCCCCGGGGTTTTAGTGCTGAAATGCCTTGAATGCCTCGGACACTGGAATACAAGCTGAACGTGGTGACTGGCCAAATGACCAGTGTAGCTGTTCTTTTTAAGAAAGCTTTTTTTCTTACTTTGTATTTCAGGTGATATTTGAGTCTGTCTCTCTGAAAGGACATCCCGGGTACATAGCTGTGGATGAAGTCAGAGTTCTCGCCCATCCATGCAGTGAGTGCTCTTTTTGGTTTTTTCCAAACTCTATTGGTGTGTTTGATACCAGGCTTTGTTTGCAGACTGAAGGGATGCTGCACCCAATCCGGTCACACCGAGATGTCATCGTCTTCTCCTTCTGAGACACCTAAAGCCAATTAGCCCTGCGTAATTACCTAACTATGCAAGCTCTGCAAAAGGCTAAACTGTTCTCAGGCTGTAGGTAGAGCCAGGGCATGTGTGGAAGTCTCTCCCCTTCTTGTTATGAGAACATAAAACTAATTGTCTTATTATTTCTGAATCAAACTGCTGTGGAAAGCCATCTAAAAAGCTTCTGATAATATCCTGTGTGGATATCTTAAGAAGAAACAAATGGTGTTTCCTTGGTGAAGGAGAAATCCCGAAGGTTGGTCTCTCTCAATAAACATTAAACCCACTCAGCACCTCCATAAAAGTATAAAAAAATAAATCTCATTCAGGCAATGCACTTCCACAGGAATGGAAACCAATGCAGGTCCCTTACACTGTTCAGGAATATTAATGCCTTGTTTCTTCTGCCGCAGCCATAATAAGCTCAGGGTTTGTTTGGTTTTTTCTCTATTTGAAGAAGCCTTGAGCCTCATTCTTTGAGTCTGAACTCTCTGGTTTCTCTGTGCAGTTTGGCTTGAGGTCTTTTAGTGTGTCTATATTGTGTATGTAGTATCCAGTTTCTGTTAAAGAGGGTTTTTTTTTTTACTAGTCCCTCTCAGTAGTTCATAGTTTCAGCAAGTCAGGGACAGCTGCTCAGAGAAAAAAAAAAAGGATTGTATTCATGGAGTGAAATCAACTGGTTTTCTTGTAACACAGAATTTAAAAGAATAGCTGCCATTCAGTGTGACAGAAGTGCTTCTGCTCAAGTTTAACAGGACATTTCTGATAAATGCAGTATGGTTAATTGCTGTTTAACTGAATTATATTTGTATTTACCATGTGCTCATTGCTCAGGCCTTTGGGTGCCTTTACTTCATTAAGAACTGCTTACAATCTGCATTAACCAGATGTTGCTGATAACTGGCGGCAACCAAACAAATCCCGAAATGGCCTGTGCACATTCCACAGCGCGTTGGGTGGTGGCTCATCCCTTTCTTAGGAAACAGGCCACTGAACAACTGTGGGGTGAAGCCTAGAAAAGAAAATTATGTGATTTTAAAAAAAAAAAAAAAAAAAGACAGGATGCAGTTTTACACCCCTATTTAAACTGATTCTGAATCCATTTCTCCAAGTATATGTAGGTCCCTCTTCAAAAGTAAGTGCTTTCTTGGTGACTCAAAACCAAACTAATTCACTATTCCATTTCGAATCAGTTTGCATCCCGCGGAACAGGACTCGTTACAAGATGCAGGTTCTCTGCAGGCTTTGTAAATGCTTCTCCTCTCGGATTCCCACTGCTGTTTTGGTTTTCAGCAATGACAGCCACCGGGGTAACTGTCACCAGAGTACGTTCCGTTGACTTGTGCGGGTTTTGTCCCTCGTAGTCGTTTTACAATTGTTGTAACTCAAAACACACCGACCATGGAGCTCCTGATGACCCTGGAGGTTACTTAAATTATTGGTGTTGTTTTTTTTTTTTCATTTCTGCTTTACCTTCAGAGGGGACAATATCGCAGAGAAACCTCAGTATGAGCAAAAATGCTGATTTTTATTTATTTTTTTTCCCCCTGTGAAGGAATGCACCAGGGTATCAATTTTGATTAAGCTAAAATCCCGCTGGGTGAGTGTGGCTGAGCGTTTGCTGTTGTGGGACAGACCTGTGCCCTGCACCTTGGGCAGACCCGAGCACTGGGGGTTGGGGTGGCTGCGCTCCCCCGGGGTTGCGCGGTCTCTGCCCACCTCAGCCTGCAGGCAGGAATTCCTAGGATTAGCCTGCAAATATCAGGTAGTTTTCTAGTAAACTCCCATGGAAATTACTGATCCCCAGAAAGCATGGTGGTATAGAACCATTTGATTTCAGGAGTTGTCAGCCAACTGAGCGTGTGGTGAATGGGGTACAGGAACGAAATAAAACCACGTGGCATAGCGGATAGGCACTTGTTCTGGTGTCTAAAGTACACAAATACCTTTACACCAAGCTCCACACCCAGACACTGATGCCCGTATCCTTTTTGAAACTATTTAATTCCAACACAGAAAGAGGGGTTGGTGTGTTCACTGAAATGATGTATTTCATCGGTGTCTGGTGATACTAGAAGATGTAAAGGATGAAATGGAAAGACTCTGACCTTTAGAGTCTCACAAAGCTGCTCAGTGTGTCCAACTAAAAGTTTTCAAATGGTGCACAAACCTTCCTTTGAAACCAGCAAGAACTAAGTTCGTGTAAAAGTGTCGGGTTCGTTTCCGTGATCTTTTTGTTTCCTTGTAAGTGAACGTAGAGAGGTAAATGAGTCTGGTGTTTAGTCAAAAATAATCCTCTGATCTATTTCCTTTGTGAACAAATGCGGTGTCTGCGCTTCAATATCAGTGGTTTATATTGAATTAATGCTGAATTTAGTGTCAGCAAAGCCCCGATATCAGTGATCTTAAACTAATACAGCGATACAGTGCTGCATATAAATGTTTCGATTATTTATGTATTATTTACATTTCAGCATTTCATTAATATATTTGATTTTAAATCAGTGATTTGATATGAATGACACATTATTTTAAAGTCCTAGGATATATTTGATAGTAAACTAAAAAGGAAAAAAGAGACCCTTGTGAAAACTGGGTTTGGGTCAGTCATGCTTGATAAGCTCAGAAGCATTTTATATTTTTTTTTTACCTTTTTTAGAACCACAGTTTTGTAAAGAACAGAAATTATTCAAGTACTCATTATAGCAAATAGTAAGAAATTGTGCTGATGACCATGAACTTGTGTTGTGACCTGATGTGTGTTTTTAGAGGGTGCTGGAGCTCTGTATGATCCCCTTGACCATCAGCTCCAGCATCCTCCTCGCCCTGCACTGAGTCCTTAAATATGGAAGGGTGCTTAATTTTTGCAAAATCACTTTGTCAGGGATGGAGCCCTGACCCGTTGCTGAGTGTTGATACCTGTGTTGGTGTAACACAACCAGTTACTGCCTTGCTCTGCCCTTGCAATCCTCTGCATCTTTTCTTAGGAAAAGCCCCTCATTTCCTGCGACTTCAGAACGTGGAGGTTAATGTGGGACAGAACGCGACGTTCCAGTGCATTGCTGGGGGGAAGTGGTCACAGCACGACAAACTCTGGCTCCAGGTACAGTGAACACTTTTGTTTGTGGTAGGTTTTTTTTTTTAATTTGGTTTTGGTTTGGTTTGTTTCTTACTTTTCCTGGTAAAATAAGTAGATGGAGAAAGACTGGGTGGTGGGGCAAAACCTTTTCATCAAGATCCTTTGAGAACTGTCTTAAGTTGTGTTTAGGTGAGAGTTTAAGGTGACAAAGTACAGAATTGTGTTAGAGAAGATGGAAAAAATGGTCAGTGACAGCAAAATTTTGGTTTCAAACCAATGCCCGTGCACGTGTAAGCACTTGGTCATACAGCAGAAGAGACAGAACTAGTGGAGTAGTTCCTCACTTCTGCTTAATTATGCCATCTCCTTTCCTCTCACCCTCCAAAAACATCCTCAGCCCAGAGTGATTGTATGTTAACAAGGAACCTACTCTTAAGGTCTGTAATGGTGAAAACAGGCAAAACCAGATTGGTACCTACTGTGTTTCTTCCTTTGTTCCCCTTGGCTGTATCAATAGCAGATTGTCCCTTTCGGTCACTCACTGAAGAGACCAAAACACCCCCTCTCTTCATGTCTGTATTTTCACCTGACTGGGTCCTGCTGCTCAGGTGGGTACAGTAACAACCTTAAGAACTCATTTTCAGCTCTGGAGTTTAGAAATGGAGTATATATCAAACAACGAGCGCTCTGGATCTGATCTTTCCTAGTGAAGGACCAAATTATTTCCTCTGCCTTTTGAAATGCTCTGGTAGGTGGAGTCCTAGCATTACCATGGTCTATACGTAGAGCTCTTCTAGAGGCTTTAAAAATAGTTGAGCTCTTCACTAACAGGTTTTCTCAAACTTTATTTACATCAGACATTTGATTAAAATTTAAAAATAACGATTTCCGATCCAAATTAAATACTGGGGTAGGATTGAGTTTATCTAATCATAAAAATGAAAATTAGTACTGGGGTAAAGTTACTGAGTTGGTGAGAAATGTAGTTGGCATCAATGACTTAACAGTCCCTTTAACTACTCTCATCACAGCTGTTCTACTAAAAACTGCATTTTTATCTGAGATTTATTAACCTACGATGTACTTTTAGCATGCACTGAGATATTTTTTTTTTTTGCTTATTCTTTATCTTTTCTGAGTTCTTTTGGTGAAATTTTTCCACTGTTATAACTAGATGTGTGTAAAATCACTTCTGACCTGAAGCAGTACAAACCTTTTACTGTGAGAAGCAAGGGTTTGGGAGGAAATCATTATTGTTACTAGCGGAAACCTGTTTTCCATTTTCTAAAATTGAAATATTTAATGAAAATAGCCTTGGAAACACTCCCCAAAACCAGTTACTGGAAATCAGCAAAACAGCAGCGTGTTTTCCTTTGGAATTTGCTAAGAACCTCAACCAGCTGAGCCAGTTCAGGTGTTTATGCTGTGGAGAACTTCTGTTTCTAGCTATTTCTTCATCTCTCTCTTTTCCAGTTGGGAAAGCGTACTCTGACTGTGATACAGCGGTTAATTGAGGAATGTTGGACATAAAAGGATGTCTTTTTGTCCAACCAATTTATTTAAATTGGTCCCAAACCAAAGTTTTACATCGGAAAATGCTGGGTTTATAAAATCTGCTCATTTGTAGCATTTGCCCGGGTGTACAAAATGCACTCATTTGTAATATTTTCATATCCTGCCAGGCCTCTAAATGTTTATCTGTACAATTCCATAGTCTGAACTGTCACTCTTCAGCCTTTTCAGTACATAGAACACATCAGATGCCTAGATAAGTTTCAAAAATTAAATAGAGATGAAAACTTAACTATATATGTAAGAATATTTAGCCCCAGTTCATACAGCCCTGGAAACTTTCCAGGGGCATGGATAGCGGCCTTCTCTTGAAAAATTGTGCTTGTATGAAATCTGCTCTAGAGATGTGAATAACTGAACAAGGCTAAGAAGCGTAACAAAGAATGAATTGCATGGGGATAAGTAACCAGTGTGTCTTACTGATTTCCATTATTCTTGTCTGCCTTTACAGCAGTGGAATGGAAGGGACACGGCATTAATGGTCACTCGGGTGGTCAACCATAGGCGGTTTTCCGCTACTGTCAGCGTAGCCGACACCTCTCAGCGCAGTATCAGCAAGTACCGATGTGTCATTCGTTCCGATGGTGGATCCGGAGTTTCGAATTATGCAGAATTAATAGTGAAAGGTAGGTTGCCCTAAAGCAACAGGTTTATGCCAAGATGAGTATTTCCTCTGAGATGGCATTTGTGCATGAGGACTGACATCCTATGGCCCCCTCTTCTTTCATTCATATTAAATGTCAGTTGGAAAAAGAGTAAAAGTGACATGAATTTCAATCATTTTCTTTAATATTTGAAATGGAACCTTGTCTGGCTGCAGCCTAGTAAATGCTGTGGATACTTTAGTCAGCTGAGCAGTTTGGCTGTCAGTCAGCTTCCTCTGCCTTCCTTACAGTAGTACTTCATCAGGTGTCAGTAATCCTGGGGTGGAGCGGTGGATGGCAGAGGAGTCTGCTCAGGGCTCTGGGAGTAAATGCTGGGATTGATCCTGCTGATGTCCTGAAGTACACAGTAGAAACGTCAGGAGTTCTGGAAGGATACTGGGATTTTAGCCCTGTTACTGTGATTCAAGAGCCTGACAGATGCAAGATGTGTCTTAATCTTGCCTCCATGAGACATGCATGCCATTTACTGGGCTGCAGCACAGGGATGCTCACTGCTTCTTGGGAAGAGATCAAAAGGTGGCTATGTTGCTCCTGAGAACGTTCTCTGTTTGGGGTAGGGGTGATGTTGGATGGGAGCAGCGTGTGTCTGCTCACCAGGTGTGATTTTACTGATCTAAATGTGTCACTTTTTATGTGAAAATGGAGAGATGCTGTAGAAATGAGATCACTTTTATCTACTGTTGTGCTTTCTGCCAACTCTCTCTGTCGTTTAATGATCAGTATATTGATACCTTTGCAATGCCATAAATATAGAGTGCTGAGTGGTGCAGATATTCCGACCACAGAGATCACAAAGAGAACGCTCCTATTAGATGCCAAGTGCATTTAATTCCCACTTGGTGATCTTGCATCTTGCTCAAATCTGGAGGAATTAATTCATGATTCAAATGCAGTTGGGTTGTCAGGAGTAGCGTAGCTAGTATTGTCTCAGCTGACCAGAGGGAAGGCAGTCTTCCAGAGCTACCAGCTACTGGGACATGCAAAGTTGAGTGAGTGCCTGACACTTTCATGGCCACTGATAGAAGAAGAGGAAAAAAATAGATGAATAATTTCTAAACGTGAATAGTTGGATTTCCATCAGGAGAGATGTTGATAGATTCATTGCTGGCTGCAGACCCCTAGCTAGGAAAGGGATTTTAGGAGAGTAATATTGTTCTGGGAAGGTGCAAAGTTCTGCTCCTTGCTGCTGTTTCGTAAAGCAGGCAAGGTGAGGTGGTTCATTGGAGGTCAGCTTGCAGCGGCAGTGACACGCTGGGATTGCACGGATGAGTGCTTCCGAACAGGCTGACTAATTTTAGTGTGGATAATAGCAAATTTGTAATGCATGCACACAGCCTGAAATGAAAGCAAATTGGAATTGTTTAATTCTGAAGAGATGTTTATTGAATTGCAATAATGTACTTGGGTATACATTAAATTAGTCTGTAATTGAAGTTTTGCTCAATTGACAGTCCTGCCCCTACCCCACTAAATCCAGGCTAATGCTCTGCTTCTCATGTGCTTTCTCTTGATCAGTTGAATGTGAAATCATAAGGGATTTCTTCAATGAAGGTCAAGGTTTAAAAGTGTGTCTGTGTATCTTTTTAATCTAAACGTCTGTTTCCCTGTGCCTAAGATGTTCTGTTGTGTTATTGAGAAAGGGAGGAGTGATTTACATTTCTCAATATGGAGAATGGAATTATAGTATTTGGTAGATACAGAGAGGGAGGTTTTGCTTTGAAATACACGTACTTCTTCTACACTCTCCATCAGAACTCTACATACCTATTGCAGCAAATGAAACCATCAATGAAGTTCAACACACGACACCATCTGCCGCCCCACCCAAGTCCTCCCCTGACTTGTCTGTGTGCAAGTCTTTACCAGGAACAGTGTATGATTGTAAATTAATTACTGGAAATCATAAAAAAGATCATAACGTTATTAGTTTCAAATTATTACGGTGTATTTAGTTGCAGATGATACCTTTGTAGTAATGTGAAAATGCTTTTCTGTAGACAGCTATTTTCTGTGTATGCTAATATTTCTCTGTCTCCTGACTCCGTTCCAAGGCTTATATAAATGACAATACAGTTATTCTTCTCTGCACTCTAGAATCATAAAAGTTGAGCCAGAGAAACCTATCATTTCCATCTGCACACCTTACCGTCCTTCGGTGCTCCGGTGGAAATAGCTCGTCTCTATTTCTTACCTCTCACTGTTGCACATATAGTAATTTAATACAATTTTGTACAGGGCAGTTTTCAAAAAAACCAGAGACTCTATGTCTTGCTGTACTGATCACACCTGAATGGAAGGCCTCTTGGCTGTAATTTTCTTTTTAAGTAAAAGCTGTGTGGTGGTTACTTGTGTTCTGAACTAAATGTAGGTTTTGCTTGTGTAAAGATTGTTTAAAATGCTGTGGAAATTGGCTGGAATCTTATCATTTAAGGTCTGTATTAGTGTCCATCCAGGACACCCGTCATATCATGTAAGGTTGTGAATAACATTTCAACTCTGTGTGTGTCTCTGTTCACAGGGGTTTGTTTGCAATTGGGTTTGGGTTTTTTTTTTTTTTTTCTGATCCCTTTCAGATATTCTGGGTGCATAAATTAATTACTCAGTGGGAATCTGTGGAGAGCTGATAAAGAGGGAATATTACAGCTTCTATACTGTATTTTTCATGAGCCAATTTTTAGAGATTTTTTCACTCTCAAGGAAGTTACTTAAAATTATTTTGTTGGTACCTGATGCGAATTCTTTTAAGGTTCGTGGCATTTTCTTTGGGTGGGTTCTGCTGCTGCAGGGGTAGGAGCCCCTCCACAGACTTCCAAGGGTACATTCCAGTTCTCCCTGGTTTTGTCTTTGTAGATTTTTGAAGTGTTGGGTTAGCCAAGACAAATGAGAAACAGCCTGTCTCTGCGCTGAGTGGCTTTCTGTCAGCCTTGCGATATTTGGGACAGCTTGTCTTTTATCAGTCACTCTTTGCTTGAGGTTTTTTTGATTTTGAGAAGCTGATGCCTTCAGTCACACCAGCGGAAGAGGTGGTTTGTTTTCAGGGTTGCTTACTATTTTTTTTTTTCTCTAGATCTTTTCTAGTGTGATGCTTTTCACTGTAATTACCCCGTCTGTTTATTAACTCCCCGGGTTCGCACTGGAAACTGCTCTAGTGACCTGAGTCTTTTTCTCCTAAGTAGGTACTGGAGCTGTCATGACATCAGGTTTCCTTGAATAAACAAATTCAAGGGAGATAAAGTGTATAATATGGTGTCCCACATGTACTCTAGAGTAGAGTTTGTTCCTGGAATGAAAATATAATTGTCTTCAACGTGATTGTTTAAGGATGCTCACAAACTCCAAAAGTCTTTCACTTCGTATAAAGCAGTTACTAAGAGAAATGGCGGACATGAAAAAGATTCTTTAAAGTTTTTGTTTGTTGGTTTATTTTTTTTAATTTATTTTCATGCCTGATGCACAGGTAGTAATATACCCCAGGATATTCATGCCAAAGGTACTCATTAAAAATAACTTAATATCCTTGCCATCACGGATAATGTAATTACTGTTTCTGTGGTGGTACTCAAGTCCCCATATTTTGCTTGCGATATTGGGGGTTCTGATAAGAAAGTAGGCGCTGTTCTGCAACTGTCATCTTCTGCCACCAGTGTGGCTGGAAGACACGTCCATTCTGTCCCTTGGAACCATTTAGGAGAGAAGCCTAGCTGTGGAATTCATGTGGTTTAGATTTTACTGTTAAAAAACCTGTTTTTTCTGGGACGCATTAGTAAGTTGAGATAGGAATGTTCATGTCTTCCAGCTGCTCATCCAGATCATAGAAGTTGCTGTTACTGAAATCACACATCAAGGGAGCATGAATTCGTGACTGTAGGGGGTCTGAAAAAGCCACTTATGTCCCTTTCTCTCTTTGCAGCCCTGGTGTGGTGTAGGGGATGTAGAGCTCCTGTCTTTGGTGTTTGCATCTGGCTGGTAATTACTTCAACTTGACATTGCTCTGTTTAATCACCCAGTTTGGTGTTGTCCAAGAGCAGTTGCTTTAACTCAGTTTTAATTATTAGGTGGGTGTGTGTAAGAAAAGGGGAGGCAAAGTGAGTGCACACACTCATTCACGCTCACCAAGAGCTTTAACTCCACCTTCTCTTCTTTCAGTCCAACTTCATCTCTTCCTGTGCAGTGGATGGGGGAGGTAAGGAGACAAAGCCATTGTTTCACAGGAATCGACCCTTGGTATGAACGTTATGTGTTCTTTCAAAAGGAAACGTTTCCTCCTTCTGTTTAACCTCCCAAAATAGAAATGGAAAATGGAGCCATACCCTCAAGAATGGATTAATTTGTACTTTATATATACAGCATCTGACTTTGAGAATTGCAGGGGGTGCCACACAGAGTTGCAGTTGTGTTCCAGCTCGTACATTCCTCGTTTCTCATATTTACATTAGCCAACAAGGTATAAATTAGAGTAAACATATTCAGGAAAAATACAAAGGTACAACTGGGGCTCAAGGAAAGTTCATAAACTACTGGTGTATTGACAATTCACTTTGTATTGGTTTTCCTAACCTTTCTATGTCTCTCTCTTCAGTAGCCTTCTGTTTGTGTAAAACGAGCAGGGAGTAATGCCTTAATCTTGATTGTAGCTACTTTAGAAATTATACTGACTCTTCTATCACACCACGGAGTTGAGTTTCAGCAATTTCTTGAAGGATTAATGGTGTGCTTCATGTGTGGGGTTTTGTTTGGTTTGGGTTTTTTGTTTGTTTTTCCTTCCAGAGGAGTTCTGGTTTTATTCCGACTGAAATGTCACTTGAGGCTGGTAAGGAGGTAGGCATGGGGTGAATTTGCTTAGACTTGTTTTTAAAGTAGAGATTTCTAAGTCTGGCTTATGAAGTTCTTGACTAAATGCAAGATATAAATGTAGTAACAAATGGAGAAAGGTTTAGGAACAAACTTTTTGAAACAGAAGGCACTTGAGTAAATACCCTCCAATTTTCAAAGGGAAAAAGTTGAAAGTTGTTTCTTCCCTCCTTGCTCGTGGATTTGTCTCCAGCCTCCTTGATGAGGCAATTGTTGCTGTGGTGTGGGGAGCAGGGAGCTCATGTCAGCTGTGGTTCTGCTGGCTGGAAGTCACGGGGCAAGGAGTCCTCGCTGGTCCTAGAGCAAGCTCTAGTAGCTGGTAGAGGTAGCTGTTCTCAAGACTCTAAGAAATAGCTTTTCCTTTACACGAAGGTGTGATTAACTTGTTAAAAGATTTGGGTTTTGTATTTATCTTTAATTGCAGTTACTTGACCTGAGGAACTGCAAGATTCCCTGTGGGGAGAAGGAAGCTGTCTTGCTGCTTTGGTTAGTGACTGTCTCTCCTACTTTATCTGTGTCATGTTCCTTCTCGCCCCCATTCAAAGGGAACAGAGGGAATCTCCAAAGAACAAAAATGATGAAAGAAAAAGCATCACTGGGGAGTAGACCTTCTCCTTTCTCTAGACCCTCTCTGTTTTCCTTGACTTTTCTGGGAATTGATCTTGTAGGGCAGCCTGCTGTAGAAAAGATGATATGCTGCCTTCTCTCATCTGCAGTTCTAAAGTTCCTTATCCCGTCAGACAATATAAAGGAGAAAATGGAGTTGGAAGGAGCAGTCTTGTCAAAGCATCCTCAGTCCTAAAATGTTAAGAATCCTTCCATAATTTATGTTGAATTTTGGTCTTCAGATAAAAGATAGGACCCAAAATTACTGGAAATAGAATGGTTTTTATTTGTGTGTATTCCAAGAGACGATACCTGCTTATTAGCTGCCTGTTTTAGAGAAAGCTCCTAAAGAAACAGTGGAGCTGGCGGAAGCAGGGGTGCTGGCAAAACACAAGTGAATGTGTTTCAGCCTACCTGGGATTACATTTGTGTTTGAAAAGTGTGGACAAGTTAATTTAACGTATTTTCTGCTGCCTTATGTCTTGCAGAAAGGCAGCAATACTGTGACATTCTGGTGTATCACTGCTGGCTGTAAAGAGCGTTGCTGACTACAGTTCTTGGGTTTTTGGTGCTGGAGGCTTCCGTTGAGCTGCAGCATCCCTTTGTCAGCCTGCAGAGTCGTGAAACTGCCGCTTCTCATTTGTTTATTTTTAAAAGGAAGGGAGGAATAACAGTCACTTGGCCAGTATGACTCCTTCCCATTAACTTTCTGGCATGCTTGCCAAGTATAGTCACAGTGCAAAATTAACGCTTTATGCCTCTTATTTTCTCCAACCAACGCCGCTGCTTCTAGTAGGGTGTGTTCCTCTTAGATTATCTCTAGGGTTTACATCCCATAGTTGGAACTCTCAGCCTTTTCTGTTTCTAGTTAAAATGATCAAGGAGGCTTAAGGCAGCTGCACAGACACTAATTCAGAACTGTGGATGCTCAGAAAATGCCAAGGGTATGTGCCTTTGCTAACTGGAAACTTTCTTGCAGCGTGTTGGTTGGTAGCTCAGCCGTTGTAAAATGTGTCTGGCAGTTTTTCATCATTCTTTGTTTCTTTTTTCATGTGCAGGTTTCCATACAAGTTGATAGCTAATGATGCTCTATGTGGTATTGCAGTTCAAGGTTACACTTTTTTTTTTCTTATGCCATAACTGAAAGGTTTAGCAAAAAAGATGAGTCGCATTCATTGTTAACTCTCTTCTGCTCATCTTTCTTCTGCCTGTTTAACTGTGGGGAAATTATTAATGGCCTTCTCCTGGAAAACAGAGCCTAAAGCTGTTCGTAATTTACCCGCCCTGTGGTTACAATCCTGTTAAGTGCTTTTAATTAAAGAGAATTCCCTTGAAGTGTCATCTGTCACCATACCTTGTTGTTGGTGAAGAGTCTGGTATGATTTAGGCATACTTGGATGCTTGTGAGATATAATTGTTGGGTATGAGCTGTTACCTCAGCAGGAAAGATACCCCTTCCACTTCAAAAGATTAATTCTGTTGTTATGGCAGGGGGGTAAAAAAAACCAACAACTAGAAAAGTAGTGCTTAGGTTTAAATGCAGGCAAGGATGCATTGGATTTCCAAGTAGGGAAGGTTGATCATTAATATGAGAGAATATAACAATAAACCGTCAAAACAGAGTGTATTTATGATACTGTGAGACCTATAGATCCCTTCTGGTTTGGATAAAACTATGGACTTCCAGTGAAGGGAGCAGACTGTTTCTGTAGATGCAAATGCCTCCCACTGATGTGATCATTGGAAAAATTCTGCAGCACTGGACACTGCAGAAGTGCAGTTACTGAGCTCTTTCGGCAGCGCAGGAGTTACTGCAGCAACTGTTGTGCAGTTACTACAGCAGGCTTTCTGCCAAGGTATTTCTTGTAGGAGAACTGCACTTAGAAGTTGAAAGTCACCTGTGGAAGGGACGATTTCTGTCCTGAGCAAGGTGCTGATGAATGCCCCAGCTGTATTTGCCTTGATTTCAGCTTTACTCTGTTGGCAGTGTACTGTGAAGCCTGATCAGTACATAGTAGGGTTTCTTAGGGTCTGTGAAATGTGTGCCCAGCTTTTATATTTATTTTTAATGTTTTAAAAAAAAACTGGTAAAGTGAGAGAGCAGTTAAAAGCAGTGCGTTGGTTCCCAGTGATCTGTGCTAAAGACCAACTTAGCTTGATTTATTTTACTCTCCTTTTTTCCCTTTGTACGTCACCACCTATGACTGTGTTGAGATCTAACCCTTTCCTACACAGTCTGTATTCACGTGCTGTTCTTACAGACTGCCAGCTCTGTGTTGCACACACGCTCCTACCTCCTTTTCTTTCCCTGTGCTCCAGCTGAGCTGCTCTATGGGCACTTGTTAAACTGCTCTGCTGGGCTTGGGGCTGGCGTGTACAAGCTGAAGCTCTAATCCGACGGTAAAGAAGGTGGCAAGTTGTGGAAGAAGCAATGATGGAGCCTTGTAAGCACTGAGTGAGTTCAGAGCTAAGGATAAAATCCTTATGGCAGCTCCAGAATCTTTTAGCTTCAAGGGTGGGAGGTGAGAAAAGTCTTTTGAAGCCTGTTAGCGGTGCTGAAGGGAGGCCGTGCAGCGAGTTCGTGTTCGGTGGTCAGGTGAATGGGATTTGTAAAGTTTGTGTAGCATTTGCAAAGGAGTGATGGAGCTGAACTGCTTTGCTTTCAGAGCGGGTATAAGTGAACTGTGGGGAGAAGCTGGGTGTTGGTTATGTTTGTGTTTGTCCTATCTGAATGAAGAGATTAAGAGCGCGTTTCTGTGTTACGGAAAGAATGATCGCTTTGAAGTTAGTTCCCCGTTCAATTGTGAGACTGAGACAAGAAAACAACCAAAATTGCAGTTTTGCATTGAGATTTTGCAGTTGCCCTTCTCCATCTCTACCCATTTGAAGAATCTGAAGAAATAATTTCTCAATATCCATTCTAGCCCTATGACATACACTTCTAGAATCACCACCCTAAAACCTGTTGTGCTGTGTTTTAGCTTGGATGCGATGTGTTAATCTTCTGCCATGTTAAATACCACCAGTTGTTCCCCTCCTTTACTGGTGCTGGGACGCTGCTTCATATTTCCCATCGCATCCTCACTCTTACCCCTGTCCTGCTGTGACTTTAAAGAACACTTCAGATCTAAAAGCAGAAACCTGCTGAGCAGTAGTTAAACAGGGTGATGATTACAGCAAGCCCTGCCACTACTTTAAACGTTAGTCTGTGAATCTGAGAGGGGAAAAAGGACGGTGTGATGTTTCCCACCTCTCTCCAGTCCCTGCTGCCTGCTGAGCAGCTGGGTCTAACACCGTCAGGGTGGCCCTTGTGACGCTCTGCCTTGGCTTCTTCATAGACCTCTCCTACTTGTGCTGATTTTTCTAACTTTCCTTTTCTTATGACTAGTTGCAACTCCAGCGTTGTGCTCTGCTTCCTGCACAAATATCTAAAAACCCTCTCCCTGAAGAAGCTATTTCAGTCCCCTCTCTCTCTTAATTTTTTTCTTTTTCCCAGCCAGGTTTCTCTCCAGTGCTTCTCTTGTCTCTCTCTCTTTCTCAGCAGGAAACTTTCCATCGGTGCGTGTGTGTTTGTGAGGGAGATACAAATAGCTGCAAGACTTGGGCTGTCTCTCTTTGGATCCTATAAATCAGTCTTTGCATATGCTTTACTGTCCCATTTATTAGCCTGCAGCTACTACTGAATTACACGACAGACTACAACTTAGAAACTGTTTGTTCCCTCAGCAGGGTACAGACACAAATTAAAATGGAAGAGATTTGGATTCCTTACTTCCTTAATTTTTTTTCTTTTCTTTCCTTCATATTCTGGCAAATGCTCCTTTGGTTGTTGCTGCTGGTTATGAGCTTCTGACTAACCCTTGTGAACGCTGATGATTGCACCACACTGCTTTTTAATCAGCAGCATGGTATTCGTCGGTCTTCTGACCAAGGTTGCTCACAAACTGTTGATTTGTCAGTATTTTCCATGATTTTGAGATTGAAACTCCAAATACAAGAACTTCTCGCTCGTACATTGTTTTTTTACTGTTGCCCTTCTCCTTAACCTTACCTCTTCTACACACCTTTGCTCTACTTGATGAGTCTTGCAGACTGCTTACTTTGGGTTGCCTTGTGTCAAAAATATATGCTTTAGGGATGGCCAGGAATTTTGGTCCGTTGATTTTGTTGCCTGTTGGTTAGGCCATTCTGAGCGTGCAGCGCTCACCTCGGGGAAGCTTTCCTGATGATTATGGCAGTCCCAAACCCAAATGCTCTTGAGAACTGAAATGTTGTTGTTTATATAAATTTCTGTGGTTTTAACTATGAGAAGTCCTATGTGTTACTTATTCAGGATTTAAAGTTGGGGTTGTTCACTTTCTTTTTTTGGTTTTTTTTTTTTTATCAGGGTTGCCAGTGTTACATGGTGTATTCAAAGCTCTGAGGGGTGTTTTGTCCGTTTTCTACTGCTGAGGGAGGCCAGGCCAGGACTACCTGGATCAGGTGGCACATACTGAAGGCAGGCAAGGCTTAGCTCCGCTGTCTAGAATTGAATTGCACACAGTAATTGGGAAAAATACCTTCTTTGTCTCCAAGATATAACCTTTTCACCGTATGCACGTTGCTCTCCGCAGCCCTGCCAATTTGATATAGTTTAGTGTTACTTAACATTGCATTTAGTCAAGGAGGCTGAGGACACTCCTTCAGTTATAAATTACCCTCAAATTCACCATAATTCCTTTTTTATGTCATCCTCTTGGAATCACAGTACAGTTACAGTCTTTGCAGTCGGATTATTGGGATTTCCCAAGCAAAGAGGAAATTTTAATGCTCTTCATTAAAGCTGTGATAGTTTCAGTAGGAATGAGACTATTCTCTCTCCCAAGATTTACTTTCAAAATAAAAAATCTGAATTTTCTGCATGTCTCAGCCCCAGGTCTACCAATTCTGTACTCATAAGAAAGTTATTATTTTTCCTGTATCTAATCTCACTTACAGATGTGATAACAGAAAGAAAAAAATGTTTAGTCTAATTTGACCTTTTGCAATATGCAAGCCATAGAATTTATAAGTCATTCTTGCATACTGTGCGATGCCATATAATAACACAGTTTTTTTTCCAAAAGAGATGGATCATGATTAAGAGTTTTTAATGTAAAGAAAATCTCAACAGCCGTAGGTAAGCGCTTGACGTACTTAGTTATCTTTTTACTGTCTAAACCTTATTCCAGCCAAATGTTTCCAGCTTTTGCATCCAACAGAGCTTAAGTCTTTCTGCTAAATACGATGAATCTTGAAGTATTGAATGTTCTGTTGTGTAGGAACTTGTGTTGACTGTGATCTTGGCTTTGCTGGGTGAACTTAGTTCGTAAATCTCTGTGCGAGGTCCCTTGTTCTGCTGAAGGGCTGCCCTGGGGGCTGGGGAAGGGATCTCAAACTAGACTTTCACGTACATCTGTGAAACACTCCCTTTTGTTTCCACAATGAGTACTTTTGCTTACCATGTTTGTTCTCTTTCTTGCTATAGAATGGGAGGCTTTTAAGCACATAGATTTTTATATTTTTTTTTTTAAATTAAGATTTTTCCCCAATTCTAACACAAGCCTCTTCTGTGACAAAGAAAGGAACTGTAAACATGCTCAAGAAAACTAAATGCAGAGTGTTTCAGATTGTTTCATGTGGCAGGAGATGGCTATTGCCCATGTGATGAACTTGTGGACTCAATACAGTAACAAGCAATGCATGTATTAATAAGACAGTGTATTGGATGCCTCAGGAAGCAGCTAATGGAGACTCAGGTTGCTTTTCAGGTCATGTCTGGTAAGACAACATTTTTATTATTATTTTTTTTAATCAGACAACCTTTTGGTGTCTGTTGCAAAAAGAAATGTCTCGATACCCACCCCCCAAGGCGTTTCTGTGTCTCAGAAAAGCTTTCATACTTGGGACACGTGAGTATTTTTGTGTGTACACTGGCACCAAACTCCTAATGCTGCCTGTGTGCTGTGAAGGTGGAACTTCTTCGGCAGTATGAACCTGTGCTCCCTGGCAGGTTAGAGCTGTGGTAGCTGGAGGGAATACGGGGGCTCTCGCACACTGGCTGTACCCCTGGCCTTTGGATGGGTACGGGAGTGCCTCGGGATCCAGGGCTGGGTATCAGCAGTGAACTGGGGAGCAAAGATGTGAGCAAAAGGATCAGTGAAGTGAAGATTGTCTGTGGGCACCTTGCTCTGATAGCTGTGAACTCTTTCACCATCACCTTTGTTTCTCAGCTCCATGGCACATCCTGTGGAGGTCAGTACCTCATCTAGGAGGTAAATTCTCCAGACTTTTTTAATTGAATTTTAGCCAAAGGTTTTCAGAATGCCTTGTTTTTTCTTTCTGTATTGATGTGCTTTAACTCTGATAGGAATAAAGCACAGAAAGTATTTTGTGAGTTCTTTGGCGACTGCTCTGTCATCAGCAACCAGGTGAACTGGTGGTTTGGCCATAATGGAAAATGAAATGCATTACTTCTGGAATAAATGAGACTCAGATCTTGTTTGGTGCTGGCTCTCCCACCCTTTTAGTTATTTGCAGGAGCATTAAGTGGTAGTTTCAATCTTCCCCAGTGTCTTGCAGTCCCTGGAATGCTTTTGTGGAAATACCAAGAGCTATCACCCGTCGTTACAGCTATCACACCATGCAGCATATTGGAATTTCTAGCATTTATTACTGCCTCAAAATGCATTTTGTGAGAAAAGAGAAAGAATTGATCTCTCAATGTAATACTTTGGAGTCTCTCATAGGGAACAACCTAAATCAAGAAGTATGTTTCAGGGCTGAACTTTAAACTGAAAATAAGCAGATATATACAGCCCAGGAGAGGTGAGAGATGGAAGGGGTGCTGTGATCTGCAGGGCATTCAGAAACTCTCTGTATCATAAAAACCTGAAATAAAAAGATAAGTATTAAGTGGTGAAGAAAGACTCACCTGGTTTTCATGTGACTTAACAGCTCAGAAGATAGTTCCTTGTGTGTCTGCCTGTTATATCTTTGGCATTAGATTATGAGGAATCGTGATACTTTTTGTTGTACTTGATATGGGAGGCGAGGTAGCATTTTTGGCATAAATCCTGACGTTTGCTTCAGCTGACGTTTGGGAGTGTTTTATGTGGGAAGGGAGAGAGAGGGTTCCCAGCCAGAGAAGTACCTTCTTGGTTATCAGACGCTTTAAGGAGGTCTGTGTAAACTCAATGGTCAGGCTGATGGAGTAAAGGCCAGATGATAATGTTTACCTGTCCAAACCAGTACAAGGGGTAGACTGGAGCACAAACGTGTAGGAAAATCTTAATTAAGGTTCACAGGAAGCTTAAAGGGCTCCTGCTGTTAACTACTCAGGGTAGCACTGTGATGTGTAAGGCAGAATCCAGCATTGGGTTAGTCTTGGAAAACTTGGGCTTTAGATGAACACTTAAGTTACTGCTTGCTTAATAGAACAGCTATGACAGGCTATGACATTTTTTACATCTAAAACTTACAGGTACTAAACGAGGTACTGTTTTTATAAATTAAGTTCTAATTTTGCTGCTCAAATTTCCATAGGTTGGCAGCCATAGCTGGTTTGTTTATTTTTTTTTTTTCCTTTTCGAGTTTCACTTGAAAAAGTCAGGTAAGTAGACCTACAACCTGACCTTAAACAGGCTTTTTTTCTGTGGCTTATGATGCTGCTTGCTGTTAGTTGAGACAAACTCTCTAGCTCTTACAGCTAGAAGATAAGTCAAATGGAGTGAAACTGTGGGGAAAGAACTGAACAGATGTATTTACTTGAAAAATACAACTCAGTGCTCACTATCCAAGCTGGCTTGTGTAGTGAGTGGCTTGAATTTTCTGAGGAAACAGCATATGAATTGGCATATACACAATGTGGAATGTCTGTGACCTCTAAAAGCATGCAAAACACTCCAGTATATTTTTATACAATGTACTTGTACGATTTGCTTAACTCTATAAAGTCTGAGAAACCTCTGTACCATCTTTCTTAGTGAAAACTGGACTTTCTACAGGAGCCAGCACCTTATTCCTGGGCTTCTTGGGGCGGGGGGTGCTACTCCTGATTTTTGGCAGAGGATTTTACATCATCCTCAAACGTGCTGCAGCAATAATGAATGGCAGCTGTAGGCCGGAGTGTTCCGAGTCGTCAGCAGGAGGAGAAAAGTAATGTAGTAGAGCTGCAATGGACTTGCTACGTACCTGAGAAAGGGCTTCTGCAGTGACACTGCCGGGAACTACAGGCAAGCAAATTCTACTCAAAGCATGATCCAAAGATTGCTTGAGAGCATGAAGATACACCCTTTCTGCTGTGTGGTTGGTGAGGTACTCTGGATGAAAATTATTCCATGTGGCTCACGTACACTAAATTAGCAACCTCCATTATTTACTGCATTCACCGGTATATCCTGTACTACCTGCTTGAAAAAAAACATAAAAGGGAGGTTTCTGTCCTGGGTAAAACCATTGTACATCTTCGTGTCAGTTCTTACATTTTTATGTGCACCTGTTGCTTCTCTTGCTCATTAGCTGCTCTCTGGAGCAGCCATTGGAGTGACAGGCCATAATGTTACCCACTCATCGATGTGTCTGTTCACATCGAAATGTTTTGCTGCAGGTGAGGTGATAATTTTCCTTACATCAATCACCATTTTGTCAGTAAGATCAGACAAATGGCCCTCTGGTTTCTGTAACGTGTATTTATCCTGTTTCCAATTTGAAGGAAGAAAAACACAGTAGGTAATTCTAGTAGATGTGAATGGAGAAAATAACTAATAATTGGTCAGTAAGACATTTGAGTTGCTAGGGTTACTCCAAAATAGTAGAGGTTAATTTGCAATTAGAGCAGTGCAGTTCCTTGTGTGGGGACTGCACTATTGATACCCCTTGCTTTATATGTGTTTCTGTAAAAAGCGAAAGAGGAAAGCCCGGTTATTTCAAGACAAGTAATGAGAATATTGTACACAAAGTGTTGCTTTTTTATTTTTGTTTCTCCATTAAAGTGGAATAGCTTGGGCATTGCTAAGCAGAATTTGCTGTCAGATACGTACAAGTTACAGTGTCTAATGTGTTCTTTCTCTTACCATTTGTGTCTGTGGAACAAACTAATGTTCCAGGCAGTCGTGTCACAAATTGAGAGTAAAAAGAGGTTCAGCTTGTTATTGGATGTTTGAGATATCACGTTTATATCCATGAGGAGAAATGAGTCAACTTTTATGGATAGACTATGATTCACAAATGCTTTTTGACAAAATGTACTTGAGTAACAAAAAACTGAAACAAACCCCAAAGCTGTATCGGTACAAAGCGCAGCACAAGTGTTGATGGCCTCCCTGTGTGCTTCTTGTCCCTTTGGTCATTGCAGGCTCGTCTTAGAGTTTCCTTTCAGGGCAAAAGTCATCTGTACCTGCCAAATCTGGACTGTGTGATCCAGATGTTGGCCCGTGGAGCTATGAGCTTGTACAGGACCAGCACACGCTGCTCTTCTGCTGGTTTCTCCCCAGGTATTAGCGAGTTGTTATTAAAAAAAAAAAAAAAAAAGGCACATAATACTTTGAGATCTAGATAGCTTTTTGTTTGCCTGCTTTTAACTGTATTTTTTCGATACTTAGCATTCCCTGTCTGGCTGGGTAGTAGTTCTGATTACAGGTATTACTCAAAAATTGCTTCCCTGTCACAGTAGTATACGCACCGCACGTCAAGAGCCTCCTGTGCTTTCAGACTCCTTAAAGGAAAAAGTCGTTGTAGGTGCACAGGGGATAATCAAATTGGGTATGTGCTAGGCCTTCGGAAATAGATGGAGACAGGAGACAAACTAAAAGGCAGTAATTCTGGTGGTGTCGGTAATTCTCGGAAGCTTTCAAACAGAAATTTTGTTGTTAATTGACAGTACCTGGCATCCGCTCTGCCAGAGGCAGAAGCAACTGATGGAGTAAAGGCCAGATGATAATGTTTACCTGTCCAAACCAGTACAAGGGGTAGACTGGAGCACAAACGTGTAGGAAAATCTTAATTAAGGTTCACAGGAAGCTTAAAGGGCTCCTGCTGTTAACTACTCAGGGTAGCACTGTGATGTGTAAGGCAGAATCCAGCATTGGGTTAGTCTTGGAAAACTTGGGCTTTAGATGAACACTTAAGTTACTGCTTGCTCAGTAGTTGCTTGCTTTCTTACTTGCTTTCTGAGGCTGTTTCATTAGGCCACTAAAACGAATGCTCAGAAGTAGCCATACAAAATACCACTTAATGTGCATATTATTTCTTACGATTTCTGAAGTGGCTGTAGCCGGACGCCTGTGCAGTTAGGGCAGTGGATGTAGTCACCCAGGAGGGCAAGCAGAGGTACAGACCTTGCTCTGCAGCGTAGCACGGGCCTGAAACCAGGCATTTGCTCTGCTGCAAATCCAAGCATGTGTTTGTTAACTTTTGTGAAAGGCTGAACCCAGGGGAGTTAACGCGGCGTGTGACTGCAGGACTCTGCTTGGGCCCCTGAGGCGAATGGCAGAAAATGTGGCAGTGCATTAGGATCGCTTACCTGAAATAATACCTCAAACAATTTCTGTCTTAGATGAGTTGTCACGTATCTTGGTAGGGTCTGCAGCCTGCTCTTCATTATAAATGTTATTATATTCCTGTTTGGAACCATCAATTTGGGGTGGGGGGGGGGGGGGGGGGAAGTATTCAGTGTTCAGTAAAACCCCGCTGGGTTCAATTTTCAGGAAAATTAAGAAATGCAAACTTAATTAGAGTAATAAAATCGTGAAGGATGGGAGTGTGGTTAATATTGCATGAAATACATATCCAAGAAGAAAAGGGAAAAAACAAACTTTTTTTGTAGGGCTGTGCGTTTGTATCCTTAAGGCCTACCGTGTGTGCCGTTCACATCTGCGCCCGTTGCCCTGTGGTGCTGGAAGGGGGATCCCGCCTGGCAGGTATGAACCTTGTCCTCTGGTTTGGGTGTGCTGCTTGGGTCCCCCCCCTCTGGGATGGTAAGGAAATTCACTTTTTGATTTAGTTCTGTGTGGTTCCCTTGCACTGCGGGCTGTCAGAGGATGAGACCTAGCTGGACGTCAGAAGGACGCGATCGGAGCTTCTCGCACTGAGTTGGCAGTGGCCAGCTTCCAGCATCTGCAGGGGTGTCCCTAGCTCTGTGCAGGGCTGGATATATCACTTAGATCCCCCCCAGTCCTGCATTCTTTGGCACATCCGTTAGAACTAGAGCTTTCAACGTTACTTACCCTCCTAGGATAATCTCTCTTGCCTTGCCCAGTTGTTCCTGCTTCTCTCTGCTTTGGTCCTCTTGCTGTATCCTGGCCAGGAAACGGGTCTCTGAAGTGCCATCTGGAATAAATGGGTGAGACTTGGAGCTGGGAGTCCTTGATGCCCATAGGGAGGAATTAATCTATTTGGATCTTTGTGGAGTCACACCATGAAATATATGAGGGGAAAAATATGTTCCTCTCCTGTCCCCAAGCCCCAACTCCTGCAAAAGGAAGCCATTCTATTTTCACTTGAATCAGTTCTATCACATGGTTTCTGTGGAGCGGGAGAGCTAAAAGGAGACATTTTCTAGATGAATATTGCTGCTTGTTGAAGTTATTGTACCATCAAGCCGCTGCCTGATACTACTGGGCTTGAAAGGAAGTTTGAATTCTCCAGTTTTTCCAAGCAAAAATCAAGCAGACCATTAGCTCAGTGCCTGGGCTATCTTCAGTTCACATCGGGTACAGCCAGTTAGTGGTTTACTTATCTATTGAAAAAGGGATTTCAAATTTAATTAGTCAACAAAAGCCTTTCCTGTTCTTTAAAGACAGCCTTTGGGAGTTGCTGATTTTACACAGGTTAAAGCTAGTTCAGTTTTAATACGGTCCATTTGAATGTTGTAACAAGGTTTATTTTAGTCAAGATGTTTTAGTGTTGAATGGTTAAAAAGAAAGAAAATTCTTGACAACTTTTTGGAGGAAAAGAAACTACAGTAAATAGCACTGCCATCTGTTTTATATAGAAAATTTTGGTCTGTGAATGTGCTTACAAAAGCTGAAAATCCCATAGACAGATTTTTTTTTTTTTCAGTAGTCAAAAATGAGTAATTTTAGAATTTTTACATTTTGAATTTGATTGCATTGAACAAGATGTCTTGGTTTTTTCCTAAGAGCCTGTACCAAATCAGTTGTGTGTGATACGGGCTTTGAGAAAAATCCGTGGCCAGCAAATTCTGAGAGAACGATCTAGAGATGTGAAGCTGCATTGCCTCATGCATTTCTTACCACTGGAGTATGGAGATAGCTGCAAACCTGCTGTGCTACCTGTGATGAATGAGCTTATTTGTCCAAACAGATTTTCTATGTACAAAGCACAGCTTTTGCATCTGTCCACTCCCTCCCCTGGTGTATTCTCTGTGAAAGTGAAACAACTTTGATGCCGGGGTGTGTTGTACTCTCCGAGATAGTGTTCACCTCTGTTATGTGCCACATGAATGGAGCAAAAGCTGGGTATGGACTAGAACAAGTAAAACTTCTGCATTGGCTGGAAACTGCAGATATAATAATGAATGCTTTTACGTATCTGGAAACAGTGTGTTCCTCTAAAAGCTTGCTAATTTTATTTTAAATAGGGAGCATAAATATCTGAGTCATGCTCTCATACGTCTGCTGTTCTTCTATAGAAAATGCCTTTGCTTCAGTATTCAAGGCATCTAACAATACTTATTCACATGCCACTTGTCTTTTTAATAACTAAATAAGGATTTCTGAATAAGTACCATTAAACAAATTAGTACAGAGCATAAACATCTATTGTATTGTTCCTCATAAAGAAATACCCCATATTTCCACTCTCTGTTTCAACCCTTTCTTTTATTGATAAATGTCTTCCGAGGCATCAGTTCTAGCAGATCTGCTTGACCTCTCTAATCTTCGGTACCAAGCTGACATTCAGCGCTTCTTTGGGAAAGGATTTTAGTTCTTATTCTGTGTGGTGGATTAAATAAGCGTCACTGAGTTTCTGAGTACCTTCCAGGAATTTCCTCTGAGTGAACCTTCAATGCTCTGTGTGTCTGAAGAACTGCAGTTCCCATTGGTGCTGTAGTTGCTAGACTTGGACTCAAATTCTCGGAGGTGGATCCTTCAAGTAGCAATATTTGGCGCTGTGGGCAAAATTTGGCACCTTCTGTTTATGTTCATGGCGCGTCTCCAGACATCGTTCCTCTGAGCAGCACCCCATGGCTCTCCGAAAGCCTTGGCTGAAGTATTCTGCATTGTTCCTTCTGCAGTTTCACAGATTTGGCTCCTTGATCTCACTCCTTTATTTCTTGTCACCAGTTGTCTCCCAAAGTTTGTTGCTGTTTTTCTTGAGCTTCCCCCCCTCCTTGTTAATATGAAGAACTTGCTTCTGGGTGGTCCCCAGTTCCCAGTTTTGCAGTAGATAAGGCCTTCTAAACAAGTTATGAACAAAGAAAGCCATTTAGCTTGGATTGTGGTAGTGATTTGTTCATCCTCTGTACTTTGTTGCTGGGGCCAGTAAGGCTGTCAGCATCTGTAGACCCCTGTGTTTGTACTCCTAAACCTGCTCCCTGACCTAGGTTCTACCTTGGCTGGTTTCTCATCTTCTGCCTGCTGTGATGAAAGACCCTGGTGCTATCCAATGAGCAAGATTGCCCCTTCTTTTGTCCTTATGGTTGTGCTTCATGTCATCGGTCTGCCTGGCTGTGTGCTGCTGGTCAGGCCATCGTATTAGTTCCTACTTGGGGTTTGATGAGTTTGTAAATGCATATAGAAAGCCATTTCTTTTTTAAATTTAAACCTTATAAGCCATTATGTAATGTGTAAGAAATAGTGAAATTTCTGGTACCATCTTGCTATTGTGTTATTTGACCTCAGTGTTATTGTCCGAGTGTGTTAATGAGGAAAACGCCGGGGTACGGAATGGTTTTCCTTTGCTATCCCAATGGCAGAGCAATTAGTGCATCTCTGCTGGCTGCTGACTTTGAATCATGTGTGGTTATAGTGCTTTTGTTCACCAGCTGTCACTATTACTCTCTAATCTATCTAGTGCACAGGCAAATAAAGTATGCCATCTTTCAGGATTGCATTATAGAATGGAAATGAAAGAAAAAAGATTTAGTAAAAAAGTAATGCCTAAACAGTAGCCTTATTCTTCAGGGAGAAAATAAAATACCTGCTGACAGCTCTTACCTTAATGATGTTCTTGCTTCTGTCAAAACATCAGACGCCCCATCATTTCCATTGGCATTTGCAAGGCTCTTTAAAGAGATGCATAGGAAAGTAGAGTGTTTTGATGGGTGGTATTTTTTTTACCTGGAATCCCTTTCCATAGCCACTGTTTTACTTGAAAAGGATCTTTTTTTTTTTTCCCATCTGTCTCCTCTCAGACTGATTAGAGATGGGTTTGGGAGCAAGAAGTGGTGAAGGGTAGATAAGATATAAAATTTACACAAGTCACAAGTTTCTCTACTGTAACATAATTGACCTGTGGGAACTGCTCCTCCACAATATCACTGTGATGATTACAAAAAGAGATATTTATGACCTGGGCAAGCTGGCAGTGGGGATCTGGGGGACTTCCAGCCACTCCGGTATCTCTGTGTGTACCTCCAAAATGCTGAAATTCCTCCTTTGCAGATGTGTAAGGTGCAGAGGGCGAGGGAGCCCTGAACCCAAGGGATTGGCTGAGCTGTCATTGAAAGTGAAGGAGGGAAAGCCAATAACTGGGAAGCTGGAGGTGATTTCAAACATGACAGCAAGTCATCTTTTTGGCTTCCCTTGATTTGATTGATCTTTTATCACTGGTCTTCATACTACTTGGAGACTCTATTTTGCACTCAGGAGACTTGTCTGTTCTGGTGTGGGGTCTCCCACAGGCTGCAGTGTGGGTATCCACCCGGATCCTCAATGAGCTGCGGGTGGCCCACCTGCTTCACAAAGGTCTTCTCCAGGGGCTGCCGGGGGATCCCTGCTCTGGCACCTGGAGGACCTCCTCTCCCTTCTCCTTCAGTGGCCCTGGTGTCTGCAGGGTTGTTTATCTCGTGTTTTTCACACTCCTCTCACACACAGCTGCTGTGCAGCATTTTTTATCCTTTCTTAAATATGTTGTCACGGAGTTGATGATGAGGTCAACTTTGGGCAGTGATGGGTCCTTCTTGGAAAGGGCTGGAACTGGTTCTGTGTGACATGGGGAGCAGCCCCTGGTCTTTCCTCACAAAAACCATCCCTGCAGCCCTTTTGGTTCTAAATCCTTGCCACGTTAACCCAAATATAACCAGATAAGGGGCAACCACAAATCATCTAGTTAAGAGACAGCAGCATCCAGTGTTTTCGTAGCGGCACATTGCTTGTGGCTGGCTTGCTTTGGGGTATCAGTTGCTGTAGTGGGTTCAGAGGTTCCCTCCCTTCTCCTATAGAAGTATCATCTAAGTAGGAGGTATTGTTGTAGCTGTCTTTGAGATGGCCAGTAACTAGCCAGTATTGGGCAGGATACCTCACTGACACGCTGCTGGTCCATGAGAGCTGGACATTTGTACTCTGTGCCTGGTGCTGATGAAAAGGATGTCAGACTCAAATACAGAGTATATTAAGTTGTAACGAGTTTTACTTCATATATTCTTTATCACTCCCAAAAACCCTAGAACCCTAGGGCACCTATCTTTTTTTTTTTTTCTTTTTTCTTTTGTTCGTGTCCACTCACGAGGCAGAGAGAGGATGAAACTGTGAAGAAATAGGCATTATGGAGCCTAAGGAGTGAAAACAAGAAAGCCAGTCCCTCTCCAATTACCCTCTATCCGCAGAGCTGGTGTTTGCAGTCGCTCTGGCCGTGTCACGCTGACAGGCAGGGAAACGTGGGCAGGGTAAGAGGGAATCCACTGCAAACAGACATCACTTTCTCTTTTCCAACCTACTTTTAGCAATGCTTTGCTTCCCCCAAAGTTGAATCAGCTTGTTCTTTACTTGGAGCTTGTTTAAATGACCCTTCATGTATTCTGGGATTTATTTCATCTCTGGCTGTCCCTTACTGTTTTCATGACAAAATTCAGGAAGTGGAAATGTTTAAAATAGATGTGCCATCAAAAGTAGATGTATTTTAGCTGGGAGACAGGGATTCTAATTCTGATTCAGACTGATGTCATGGCTTATGCTGTTTCTCACGGGTAGGATTGGTTTTCTTAGTTCTCTGTTTCAGGACTTTACTGAATCCCTTCTGCAAAATTTTGGATTCTGCTACTCCACAAAATTAGGATGCTCTTAGTGTTTGCATTTCGTGGAAAGACCAAGCTCTTAACATAAAAATGATCTGCTTCTCTGTTCTTGGGCGAGTTTCCTACATTTTGGGGTCCACACAGGGATGTGGTGACCAAATGGTTTTGGTCACCCTCACTGGTAAAAGAGGATACAGTGCAAAGTACATGAGCCTGATTCACTGAAAGTTTTTGCTGAAACTGCTGTGTTATGAAAAGAGGTTTTCTCCTTAAACTGTTCCTTCCTTACTTCCTGTATCTTACTTCCTTGACCAGATGGAGGAGAATTCAAATACAGGCAGCTCTGCTTTCATTCGAACAGGGCTTTTAAAGGAAATAACAGATCATAGAAAGAACATTCTTCCTTTCACATCTCTGTTCCTCAGAACAGATTTAGATTGCCTCATTACTGGTCTTACCTACTTTACTCTGAAAGCTTCCTTACAAGCTTTGTTTTCCATTTCATACCTCTACAGTGTGGAAGTTAACTTTCTACTGTCTGGATTTTTGTGTGTTTTTAACAAAAAAAGTTATTAGGGCTGATATATTAGAATGCACAGATTTTGGAGGTGCATTTGGGCGGCTGCTCTAAATGCAGGAGGTTGTCTACAACGTCAGCCTTTCTAATGCTTTTTCCTTCTCGTTGTCGTGGAGTACTTTTCAACAGCTGCCCCTTTACTGCAAATTCTGCCAGATTTCACAACACAGCTTAAAGGCTACAGGTCTTGATCCCCCAGGCTGGTGCTGGTGAAAATATTTATGTAAAAAAGTACTAGCTTGACCACAAAATAGTTAAAAAATAAATATTTTGGAAGAACCTATTGTACTGTGAAACACTGAAAGGGAGCTGTTGCTGCCATATCAAATCCGTGCTGCTGCTCCTGGCTGGCTCATCTGTTGGGTATCTCTTTATCTTATTAAAGGAAATAAAACAAGCAGCCCTTTAAGCCATTACACTGTATATAAGGGCCACTGTGTTCTGGCAAACAACCAGAGAAGATAACCCACTAAACAAGCTGGCCT
Source organism: Nycticryphes semicollaris (assembly GCA_013400055.1). NCBI lineage: Eukaryota > Metazoa > Chordata > Aves > Charadriiformes > Rostratulidae > Nycticryphes > Nycticryphes semicollaris. The sequence continues at coordinate 724,642 of VXBJ01007093.1, read as the reverse complement.
TAAAACTGCATATTACAAGCATAAATCCTGGAGTGTTCCTGTCAGTCCTTAATGCCACACGCAGAAAGGCAGAAGCCGCATCCTTTGGCTGTGATGGGCCTGTGTAGGCCTTTGTGGGTACACTCAGGGCTTGTCCTGGTGTTCCTTGCTTGGTATTTGGAAATTTCTTGTGTGGTGAACGCGTTTGATATCCTATGTTGGGTATAGAGCTGGTTACGTGATGAGAAATGCCTGAGCATTAATTGTGATGTACTTGGCCCCAGGGGTGAAGCGAGTGGGCAGAGGTCAGCACAGAATCCCTCCATCCCGTGGGAAGAGGTGGTGGAACAGTTCCTGTGGGCACAAGAACGGAGCCCTGTCCGTTTTTTGAGACCCTGGCAGGAAAAAGAAGGGGATCATACAGTTAATAGAGGTGGGGTGAATTATTTTGTAAGGCTGGATCCACTTACATGTCTGAAGGTTGGACACAGTGACATGAATTAACTAGAAAATGCCAAGACCAGGTAAGCAGGGATGGCAGAATATAGATCTCACCTGTTGTAGCATTTTAGGCTAAAGCACGTCGCAAGATTTACCACTGACAGTGAATTTTTGTGCATTACAGTGCATCACTCAACCCTGACGGTGGAACAAAGAAGGGATTGGATGTGTGTAGCGTATTCAGTTTGCAATTTTTAACTGTTACATGAGTGACTTGTCATTTGAGCAATCGTAAATGATCCATGATCACATTTTCCACTCCCGTTTCCAACAAATGAAGCGATAGTAGTGTAAGCTGTAAATCCTGTAATACAGGTAATCTTGGGATAGAGGTAACGAGAAGCTATTTTTCCCAGTATGAACCATACTGCAGTTCTTAGCTGCTTTTATGTGTCAAATTATGTCTGTACCGTACCTAGCTATGACTGTATTCATCTGTTGTGTTTGTACATCCATCATCCTAGAGCCTCTGTCTCTCAGGACTTAATACATTTGCCTTGAAATTGGCTTGGTACAGGAGAGCTGTGGTGTCTTAAGTGTTAGCTTGACTCATCACATTTACCTTCTGCATCACACTCCTCTGTAGTTAAATCTACTGAGTAAGTTGTAGCAACATTCTGGAAGGTGTTTTTTTTCAAGGAACACAAGAATCCCAGGACTGCCAATGCCCTCATCATACGCAGCTACTAAGTATTTTTTCTTCTTTACAAATAAGAAAATGATGCCTTTAGTTCTATTTCACAGCTACTTGTGAGATGTATATGCTATTACTATCCACATAAAGTACGTTTCATTGAAAAATCCTGTATCTAAACACAACTGAGTTGAATGTCGAGGCACTTTTTAACCGAACAAGGAAGAATTGACTAATTCTGACTAAGCTGACGTCACGCCGGGGTATCTCTTTCTCTCCAGTGAATTTGAACACAAGAGACCAGTGAGCTGGTGCTGCTGCTGCCCTGCATTAGGAGCTTCTTGTCTTGAGAGAAGGTCTTAGGTGCCTAGATTGGTATAGGGTCTTGGATGTCTGCTTCTTGTGACTTATTTAGGAAATGTTGATTCCCAGGCTTAGGATCATAAGTCTGTACTGTGATTTCTGAGGATAGGAATTTGGTGCAATTCAGTGGTAAATCACTTACGGCCAAGTAATTAATCATATTAGGTGAAATTTTTAAACCTCAACTTCGATGTGCCTGTGTTTCTTTCATGTGGGTACTTAGATCTCTTGAAGGATTCCGCTGAGTGAAGAGCCGGACACTGCTGTTACCAGATGTGTGAAAGAGGCATTGAACTTAATGAATCAAGAAAAAAAATAATGGAAGGGGTTTGTACAATACAATTCAAGTAAAAGGCACTTAAAAGGTACTTGAAAAGGCTGTGTGGGTCAAGTTAGCTAATTGTGGATATTAACTTGTAGATTGTATTCTGGCCAAATAATAGAGAGACAGCTTTGCATACCTGTGGGAGTCAGCCATGGGCACGCTGTGTGTGCCCCTTTCTTCATTGCCTGCTGGTTTTACACAAAGCCTAGTGAAGGCCCTACCTTACACTGGTAAGACAAACTGCACTGCAGTCTAGTTTCATTTCTTTGGAATTTTTTTGTTTCCTTGTGTTGAGTAATGCAAATAAATGGTTTTGGATTGGGTTGGGTTTTTTACCTTAAGGCTTTCAGGATGCTGGAGACTTGCTCTTAGTTTTTGCAAGTTCCTTTTGGAAGGTGTTACAAGTAGATCTTTAAAAGTCCAGTTCTTTAAAAACCTCTTTTATGCCTGTTGTGAAAATAGGCTTAAATGTATAAGTGTAAATTATAGCAATAAAACACGTATGCAAAACCATTATGAAAATCTCAGCTTTCTGAAGAAGAAATCTGTAGTACACTGTGGGCAGAAAATTGGTGGTCGGTTTGTGGAACCACCAGCAACTGATTTAAACCCTCTCTGGCTTTGCTGGGTATGGAGTTCTTCCCTAGTCCTGAGCTGTTGCAGGCTGCTGATGCCTGTGTTTCCTTGAACTCTTGAATTGCACGTGTCATTCTGAGCTGTGTGCTCTGCAGAATCCTGAAACCAGTTCCAGCAGTTGGATGGTGTCAGTGGTAATAACCGAGTGAGCAGCCTATTCCCCAGTGGACATTGAGCATTGACAAGGTGATCATTGAAAATCAGCCAGTTCTCCTGGACCTCTCTTCTTTCCAAGGCCCATGGGATTCTTTCAAGCAGAACCTTGAACAGCTCGAAGTCTGATTCCCTGTCATTTAGGGTTAGGATCTTGACTAATGCCCTTGTTTCTGCCTCTCAGGATCAGGAACTGCAGCAGGGTTTCCAGTTACTCCCACAGCTCTCAGAAACACCTTGTTGTGGGATTTCCCAGCAGAAGAAATGCTTCTCTGTGTAGCGGGATGACAGAAGACACGGCGTGGTGACCTTCTAGTTGTCCTAGGTCACACTCCAGAACGTGAGGTCTTCCCAGTCATTTCAGCTAGTGAGATGGAAGAGGCAGCAGTCTTGCCGCCTTTCTTGTGTTCTTACCTGTTGTGATAATGTCTCGTAAAGAAGGACCTTAAACTCTTATGGTTAAATTGAACCATGAATCGGTAAAAGTCATTTTAGTATTTGAAATCCTTTGCTGTTGAACTTATTTGTAGCCTCTTGTCTGTTCTGTCTCCGTTACAGAGCGCTGGGCAGCCTTGCTTCCCGAGCACACCTTACTTGGGAGGTGGTAAGAAATGTTAATGCTGTGATTGCCACAGGATAACAAGATCTTCTAAATAGTAAGCAATGGACTGTAAGGACTAGCATCCCAAACTGGTGCCACAGGCAGTTAGAAGTTGAAAGTTAAAATTGCAAGAGATTGTGTAATGGATTGGCAGCTAATGCAGTACTTGAAATTCGTCTGGCATTTACATGCACGGTAAATTCCAAATGAGCTCCTAAGAACCCTATAAAAAGGAAAAAAAAAAGTGTGTGTGAGTGAAGTGCTTCTTTCTCGCTGTAACGTATCTCGTTCTAGCTTATGATGTGCCTTTGTATCATTGGGAGTTTTTCTGATGTTTGTAACGAGGTGTTTTACATTCTCGGATAAAATAAGGCATTTCCATCAATATCAGGATGAGTGGAGCACCGTTATCTTTGCAACTGAAGCTTGAGCATTCTGTGTGCATTCCCCTCAGTGCTGTCCATGGTTCAGGGCAGCTTGATTTTAGACAGTGGATGTTGGTAGGTGCCAGGAAAATTCAGCCACGGATTTTATGAACACCGAAGGGAACGCCTGTCAGTTGTGTGGCAGATGTGTACCTAGGGGCTCTAAATCGCACTGCAGATTCACTGTATTCCATGTTTTCCTCAACTCCCAATAAGAGTTGCACAAATTGAAGTGCAGCTGTCAAGAATCAGCAGCAGAAGTTGAAGGCCTGTGTATAAGATAATGTATTAAAGGCCCATGTCTTCTGCTTGAAAACCATTGAAATATATTTTGCTAGATGAAAGCAGCAGGTCTGTTCCACTGTATGTTTTTCTTATCTCACTTTCAAGAATCAAGAACACTTGTAATCAAGCTGATGTCACAGTTTTGGGACTGGTCCTATACCTGTTCCATTAGTCCCAGCACACCCTTTTCTGGTTATTTAATCACTTTAACTCTTCTGGAAATAAAATTCTCTAATGCTTTGCTTAGGGTGTGTAATACCTGTGTGTGAACCAACCAAAGGTGCTCAGAAGTTCTTTCCTTTGAAGAAATTATTAGGTGCTTCTCTTGGAGAAGAGAAGGCCAAGAGAGACCTTCTTCATGCTCACAAGTATCTGAAGGGTGGGTTGAAGGAGGATGGAGCCGGACTCTTCTCAGTGGTTCCCAGTGACGGGACAAGGGGCAACGGGCACAAGCTGGAACGTGGGAAGTTTCACTGGAATATGAGGAGAAACTTCTTTGTGGTGAGGGTGTCAGAGCCCTGGCAGAGGCTGCCCAGGGAGGGTGTGGAGTTCCCTTCTCTGGAGATCTTCAGGCCCCACCTGGATGTAGTCCTGAGTGATGTGCTCTGGGCAACCCTGCTTTAGCAGGGGAGTGGGACTGGGTGAGCTCTAGAGGTACCTTCCAACTCTGAAATTCCGTGATTCTTAAAATCAGGGGTTTGTGTAATCTTATCACAAGCCATCTATGGACTACACTATTTAAAACTCTATTATTTTATCTCTATGGCCCAGAGATGCCAATGTTGGATATTGAAAGAGTGTGCCTGGCAGTCGGAGTATCTCCCCAGCAATTTCTTTTGTCTCCAGTCACTTTTTACCCAATTGGCATTGTATGTTTTGACTCTAAGCTGCTGGCTCTGCTTTTCCCAGGATTTGTCAGGGAGTCGAGCCAGACCCTCACAGTCAGGCTTCACTCCGCTGCCTCCTGACAACTGTGTTGGCCGAGTAGCATCCTTTCTTGACCAACTCTCAGCAGCTCTTATTTCCCAGTATCCCAGGATTTAATCAAATATTGATGTTGTAGTGAAGAGTACAGGCAGCCACACGGTGGTTTCTTTTCCCTCGCCCTGACTGTTTGCTCCTGGTTGTTGCTGAGTTTTTGACAGCCACCGCTCACCGGAATTAGGGTGCTTGAAATTTGTATCGCTGCTTAAACAATTCTAGAAAGCATAAAGTATTCCTACCTAGCAGACAGTGGTTTTCCTCTCCCTCCAGACTGGTTACAGCCACCTGTTCAGTAGACTAAATTTATTGAGTCATTTTTAATCATGTTCATTGGGCTGGGGAGCTGTGCCAGGGTCCTACTAAGCAACAAATGGGTTCAGAGCAGGCACAGTGCAGATTCGGTTAGAAAATAATTCCCTCTGGTGCTGGTTCTTATCAGCTTGTGAAGGATAAGAAATCATCAACATCCAGATTACTGGGGAACAAAAGAGCAGAAACTTGATTTATTTGCCTCACAGTGGGTAACTCCATTTATTTTGGATTTGTACCAGCATAAACTAGAGAAGAATTAGGCACAAAGCCAAATAATCTTTGTATTTCTTAAATAATTAAGCAAATATACAAGGAGCTAAGCTGATGAATGGTTAACAAATCTTAGTGAAATGATTAGAAGCTATTCATGAAGGCGGAGTATTACACCATAATCTGTATGTGCCTGTTCTTCATCCGGGAGATGTTTTACTGTTTTTAAGGGTACCTTGGAAAGAGGAACTCCGAGTCAAGCAGAATGAACTTGGTTTAAATAGCCTTCCAAAGCAGTAGACTTCTCTGGTGTAAGTACTTTGGGTAAAGTTTGACCTATGATATTTTTCTCTAGCTCTTCTGGAGGTTGTGGTTATGTCTGACAGTTCACCTGTAGTGATTTTTATTTGAGCTCGGAGGAAAGCATGTAAATTCGCAAGTTTGAGCAATAAATGATTTTCTGTGATACTGAAGAAAGATCTCATTAGTTATTAACTGGAGTTTATTTGGACACTGTAGGTTTCTGCTTGTAAAGACAGAAAATAAATAGGAAAAAAAAATGGAGGGACTGAACACTTTGCTAGGCATAATTAGGTCAGGTCCTTTTAGACAAGTGTGTGAGACTCTTTTCTTCTAGATGTTTTGTGTTGCTGCTGCTGTTGACAGTTTCTGTGGTTCACTGCAATACTGTTTCCTGTTGAGATGTGCTTGAAATGGAACGTTTCACCAGGTACCTGCCAGGAATTACTGACAGTATGAAAGGTGAATTTTGACCCCACGCTCAATAATTATGTAGCAATAAAATTGCTAATTTTTCTTAGCACAGACATTCGCAGTGGTATATGACAGCTTATACAGTGACTTAAAATCCTCCAGTGATCTGCATCAGTGGGAATTCCATATATAGAAAGTAATCGGAAAACAAACCCTTTTGTGTCCTAACTCTGCTTTAGGTATGTAGCAAACACTCAGATAATCAAGCTTTGATATTTTACTTCAATGTGAAAGAGGCAGCTCTAGAGTTCAAAACTTAAATTTCCAAACTCTGTGGCATTTCCTCGCTGAGCTTGTTTATCCATTAACGCTTCAAATCATGGCATAATGGAATCGAACAGAATGACTTTTCCACTGAGTTAAGAAGTACAATCTTTGCACAGAGTGATAAACATTCCTTCCAGAGGAGAAAAATAATTTTGCAAATCATCATTTGAAACTCTAATATGGGAGAAGAAAACTTTTCTTACCTAATAATATGTTGGTCATTTTGCATTTCAGTTGCTGATTCTTCAGTTTTACAGGATGACTGTATGCGGTTCAGGCTGCTGCTAATTATGTGCTCCCTATTACGGTAATTGACATCTCTCAATTTTGTTGTTATGACTACAGAGTACTCAGTAACAAGCTGATAATGCCCAAAGCCTGCAGCCTGTCTTGCTGGCTGAGAGTAATCCCTCTTTCTTTCTGTCCTGTCTGTCCAGGGGTGTGGGGTTCGGAGCTGGTTGGTGTCGGGGCTGTTTGTACAGCGCTTATCACCACCGTCTCAGAGACACGATACAAATACTGCAGGTCTGTACACACAGAAACATGTATAATCCACTGCTTTCACCCAGTAGTCATTGCAGCTCCTGCTCTGCAGTTGTCTAGTGCTCAATCAGATTTTTTGCCTTGTGTTTAGGTAGCCCCATGATCTTGTTTCCCGCAGAAGGCATGGGTGAACTGCTGTTTCTTGATGATTCTTGCCCTGTTTGATAGCCCTACTTGGGGAATACTGGCATTAGAAAGGCACAGGTTGTATAGCAAAGCGTGTGTCCCACAGTGCCTCATCCCAAAAGGGTGACCGATCATTATGAACTCAATCCTTTGTACCATTCCTCATTGTGGTAAAAGGAAATAGTTTCCTCCATGTCTTAGTAGATTTCTCATCATCTTTTCACCTTGTTTATACCCTTTGCAGTACTCACTGAATCCCAGGAACTTACTAAATGTATGCCTGTGGGGGGCCAGACTCTGTAGAAAACTCTCACCTGATTAAATCAGTAAATCCAAATTGAATCTGAACCTTCTCGGGAAAGCCTGGGTTCGATTTGCATTCGCTGGGGGAGTAATAATACACTGGGAACAGAAAACTCTGCACAGAAAGGTTTCAGTGAAGAAACTACTAGTAATTTCCTTAGTAATATATGTAGATAACTTCTGGACATCTGCAAGTTCTGTTTTAGGAAGATTTGCAGCAAAGTAAATACTCTCTCTTGGCTCCTTGAAAAAAATCTCTTAACTTACCATTTCTACCAGTGGAACAGATACTTTTGTAATAGGGTATTTCTTTGAAGGAAGTTGATACGAGGTCTTGGATAAGCACAAAGCCTGGTTTCATGGGAATCGTGTAGGTGCATCTCTAGTAGATGAACAGGTTTCTGCTGTGTAACCTCAGATGCAGGACCCAGGTTGTCCTTAACATTGACTTAATGCTGGTTTTCAGATACAGGGCCCAGTAAAAAAACAGTTCTACAATCTGAACTCCAGAGGCCATGCTGCAGCTCTTCCAGAGCCTAAACAGGCCCCCAGATTTGCCTGTTGGCAGGAGATCTTGGTTTTATTACCTGCCTCCAGAGCAACACAACAGCAAGCAAGGAATATGTGTGTAGCATGAGTATTCCTTAACTAACTGCAGGCATTCTTGGGAATATTGGGAGACTTGCAAAAAAGCAGTAAACCTGTAACATCCAGGATCCTGGATCTCTGGTGGCCTTTGAGTCTTCCATCCCATTGGCTTTTCTTTAGTTGGGGTTATTAGATGTTTGGAGCACTCTGGCCTGTTGGTTAGGGAATCATTCCCTGTGCTTGGCCATTCTTGCCTTTGTGCTGCCGCTGGGGAAATTACCAGCTCTCACTTCCCATCCCCCGTAATTTCCCTGCTATTGGCTGCTCCCTTGGTTGGGAGTGCTAAGAATAGAGCAGTAGAGACGTCATTCCTTGTTCACCACCGCAGATTGCTGTCTTCGACCTTCAATCTCTTGTCTCTAATGGCTACAAAATAGGTTCTTTCCTACACAAAAGAGATTTTTTTGCAATGCCTCTCTTCACGCCGTTTCCCAGGGAAGGTTGTGATACGGGGTTAAGACTCTTGAAATAAAATGGGGTTTATCAGACATGAAGTTCGTGGTGTCAACAGGTATGACTTCTCCGCTGCCTGCAGGTACTGTGTGCCATTAAAACTGTACTGTGTGGGTTTGATCTACATAGATCCTCAGCTTCCAAACCAAGCCATGCTTCAGGAATATATCTTTCTTTTTGTTTTTGTATGAATGTGATTAATGTAAAAAAGAAAAAAAGAGAGAAGACCAAGTAAATTGGATGTTGTTTGCATTGTCTCTAAGTTAGCAAGACTTTTAGGTTAATCTAGGTGATGCCAGGTACTTTTGAACTTTAACATTTCAGTAGGGTGAAGGTCACAGTCCAAAACCCTTACGTTAAGGTAAAATGGAATAAGCAGAGAAAGCGTTTTTTGAAAAAATTCCTCATACCATTGGAGCATATTTAGGCTTAAAAGGATTGACTCTCAGGTGTTCTGCCAGCTGCATTCAGAAGCAGAAAGTTTGTTTGTTCTTTCAGGAAAACAATTAGTTGGACTGTGTGAGTACTAATGCAAACATTCAGTGCAGGGAGTTTGCCTCTGCGGGGCAGGCAGCCTTTTGTCTTTTGTGTGCATGTCTGACACTGGCTGGAGAGAGCGGGAAGGGTCTTACGGGTGGAAGAGTCCCCCTTATGGTCTGAAAATTGTCACGAAGCTTCACGTTGTTCTTCCTAATGGCTTACCCTGATAGACAACACGTTTCTTTTTGCCACCAGAAGCAAAGATTGGTGCTGTACTGACATTTGAATAAAAGATTAGATCGCTCCCATAGCTAGATAAGCAGCGTGGCCTTAGTGGCAGCAACTTGGCTCTTTTTCACACTTTGCTGTGTATTTGTTGTCAGTAAAAACGGAAGGGTAATTAATCTCTGTGTTGCCTTTCTGAGATGAAAAGTGCTACTTTAGATGTAAGCCACAGTACGATTTCTGTAGGTGTGATTACTGTGAATGTTTTGGAATCCACATAAGGAATATTTAAGTGTCATTGATAGCCAGCTATTGAAGCAGTTTCTCCAGGGTTCCCAGGGTGTACATCCGGGCTTACTCGCAGTGAAAGATGTAAGGAGAGAAATTTGAATGAAGCGTGGCTGTGATACCAGCAAAGCCTGCTCTTCTCTTGTCCTAGCCACCTTCCCACAGTCTGTCCCAGGGTGTCAGCTCAGTCACTTGTGGCAAGAGGAGTGACTCTCCAAAATGAGCACTTGGCAAAGCTCCTTTTAATTAATCAGTTCTGATTCACCCAAGGTTCCGTGTGAACACTGAGATCTGAACTGTGTTCTTGCTCAGATTAGTATCAAAAAGACATTGCTCAGGTGGTGGCACTCGGGTGGCCATTCCCACTGAGACTTAGCTGCCTGGATAGTTTGTTCGATGCTGCTTCGTGTGATACAGGTACGTTGGTGGAAAAGTTCATGGGGTGCTGCTTCAGTGGTGTGTCTCCTCCGTGGTGACTTCCTGAGATCCCTGTTGGGCTGTTGGCTATGGACTATGACAGCCTCAGCTTCTTGGAAGTGGTGTCAGATTTGACTTGCATCCTCATGATCAAATGTGATAAGTGTTTTTCACATATCTGTCATGGGAAAATAAATGCTTAACTTTATGGGCTGAAAGAACTGAAATTTGTTTGTGAAGGCTGGCATACGCTTCTTTGTAGGGGGTCATAAAGTCTGTAGGCTGGAACACAAGACTATGTTCAGTCTCTGGCCCTACAGCCATCCCCGAATCATTATTTCCAGCTGTAAACCAACACACTTGCACTTGCTTCACCAGTGTGTTGTGAGGATTAAGCATGAGCAGTTCCTTGAAATGCACCACGTGTGCCACACGCCAGTGTCCTCCCTCCTGAAGCTGCCCCAGCTCCAGGCTACACGATGTACGTGGAAGAGGAGAGATCAATGCTGCAGTAGCAGAGTGACCATCCTTGAGTCTACAAGTCTCCACCATGGTGGTCTCTTTTGTTTAAACTCTAGTCTGGCTCTTGCCTCCCTTCTCTTGCTGCTCTGCACATCTTTAGGTGGTGGACAGGGTGGTATAGAGCAACGGGATGTTTAATTCCCCACTTTGCCTTAAATGAAGGGAAGAATCCCGCCTCAGGCTTTTCCTGCAAACCTAGCAGGTTGCTATGGATTAAGCTAATTAATCAATCCAGACAAACCATTCCATGTTGCTTCATAGTAGTCAATACCTCCAGTCACCTGCCATTTCAGCAGCTTAGAGACTAATGATCCTTCGTTCTGTGGACAGAGATGAGCCAGAAAGCAGAAGCTGCTAAATAGCCTCTATAGAGGAAGCCATAAAATCTTGTTGCCTTCATCCTTTCCCCCCATCATAAACTGGTAGCGTAGCAACTGATGAAGGTGCTTGAACTTGAGTTGACCTGAAATTACATGTTTCACGGTTTATGTGTTTATTCCTGCCTTTCTACATTTTTTTTTTTTTTTTGCTGCTTGTTGAGTTTACATTTCTAGCCCTTATGGGAGATTAGCAGCTTGTTCATGCAGAAAGCTGAAATAGATTTAATAGCACATGATATATGAGCTTAAATAGTCTACGAAGTTAGAAACACAAGAGAGAGTTAAAGCTGGTCCTGACTGCTGACTGGTGGAGAGGACCTTCTTCTTGGCAGGATGTGGATGCAGGTTTCCGTAGTTTTGCACAGACTTGGTGGAGCCATAAGAAAGAAGAGCCTCCCACAGACTGATGTTTCAAATTGTAGTGGTACAGATCTGGCTGTTAAAGCAGCACAGGGTGTAAACCCTCTCAGATTATAGTGACCCTGGGATGTCTCATGTGGGGGAAAGAGAGAAGCCAGACGTGGGTTGAGGAGTGACTCCCAACACGAATCTCTTGGTGCGTGCCCAGAGAAATCAGTATGTTTGCACCAGAGTTTCTGGAGTGCTCCAGTGTTTTAGTTTCCCTTACTGAAGGAGAGATGATGCTCAGTTGTCACAGCTCATGATACTTTTTTTTTTTTTTTAATTACTACATTCAGGTGTGTTTGCTGTTAAACCCTACCTGGGTGGGTTTTCTTCATAGGTCATTTCAAGACTAATACGAAATGGTAGTCCATTGCATATCTGATGTGTCTGTCACCAAGGGCAAGTGCTGGCAAATGAGGAAAGTAGAAAAAAATTAAAAACTACTGATTGTTGTTTGAGGAAAATATATCAAGGATGAGTGTAGAGAAGAGGACTTGGTTTGAGCTTGCTGGACATGCTCCTGCAGGAGCAAAATGGAGCAGTAAGATGCTGGTTAGAGAATGTCATGGTCTTTTTGTTTTTACTCCTTTTTTCAATCAAATGAAAACTGAACCTTTTTTCTGTGTGTGACAATCTCAACAGATGGGGCTAAGATGCTCCAGCCACAGAACACTCTTAGCAAGAAAATGAAGAGAATTCTTTTTTTGACAAGCACTATAAGTATTGAATTATTAAATCAAAGGGCATCACTGTCACCGGTGCACACTCTGGCTGCATATATAAAAGGAAAGTGAGTTGTGCTTATAATTTCCAGAGAAAATCATAATCATTTATCTCTATGTGATGGTTTTAGACGGCAGCACCTGAGCTCTGCTGCCCTGAATGAGGGTATTCAGAGAGCATTCAAAGGCCATACAGGTGCTCAGTGTTATTTCTTGCCGAGCAGTTCTTTGCACAGCTTGCTTCGTGGTTTCCCCCTTAATGGGCTAACTGGTTTGATACCTCACTGTATTCCACACTGAAGGTCAGGCACTGAGAAAATAAGAGTAAGGGGGTAAAGTGCATTTCACCTAAATTTTAATGCTGGTCAGAAGCGGGAGGGATCAGGGAGTAGTTAACTTGATCGTTCTTACACGTGTACCATAAGATGAGTTGGATTTCTCTGCAGCTGGCCATTTCTCTCTGCACTAACTATAAAGGGAACCAGAGATCGCTAATACAGGCTTGATCGTGTCGAAACTACATAGTAAAGGACAAGGGTATTGGTAATCAGCTTAGAATCATAGAATGGTTTGGGTTGGAAGCGACCTTAAAGATCATTGAGTTCCACTCCCCTGCCCGGGGCAGGGACACCTCCCACCAGACCAGGTTGCTCCAAGCCCCCTCCAACCTGGCCTTGAACCCCTCCAGGGATGGGGCAGCCACAGCTTCTCTGGGCAACCTGGGCCAGGCTCTCACCACCCTCACACCAAAGTTCTTCCTGAGATCTCATCTAAATTTTCCTTCTTTCAGCTTAAAACCATTACCTTTCATCCTGTCATTCCACTCCATGATCCAGAGTCCCTCACCATCTCTCCTGTATGCCCCCTTTAGGTACTGGAATGTACTTGCTGGATGCCCAACTTCTTAATGCACAGAAGTCTTTGTGTTGGACCTGTCGTGGTTCACAGAAGACCTCTGTAAACAGAGCGTTGTTCCATAACCATGTCATTCCATAAGCAGCAAGAAGCATATCCCAGCTCTTCTTCATGATGTTGTTTTGTAGCTATTTTGCAGTTGAAAAACTCAGTAAATTACATACACTTTAAAAACGAGAGTTAATTGTCCGTGAGTCCCAGCCCTGGGGAGCTTGTCATTCTTAGAGATTACCTGGAGAGCAGGACCTGCCTGTGCACGGTACAGGGTAGCTCTCCTGGCCGTGGGAAGAAGGGTTGCCTTCTGGCACTCTCCCTGCTCAAGTTGCATGAATGTGGGTTGCTGAGGCACTGGAGATTCCTACTTGGTGATACTGGGCCAGTACAGAGCCACGGGAGGGTCTATAGGCCCCGTTTTTAGCTCTTTTATGGTACAAATGATGGCTCAAGGAGAAACATTCAGTTCTAATCTATGGGAGTTCTTGTAATAAGCTTTACAATTAGAACACGGGATCTTCCATCTAAATCACTTAATTTAAGCTGGGAAATGAGCTACTGTTCAACTAATCTGTTGCCATTTTCTTCTTTATTAGAGAATGAAAACATCCTCTGAGGCTCTGGTGGGATTCAGGCTAAGCTTCTGAGACATAAATAGTGTGAAACGCTAAGGAAATAGCATGCTGCTGTAATTCCCACTTGGTCCCCCTCCCCTCTAACCAATGTTGTGGTCAGAGGTAGTGAGGCAATGACCCTGCACCAGTGTTTTCTGGTGACTCCATAAATTTTTGTTTGGCAAGATGACACTAGCACAAGTGGCCTTTCTTCAGCCAGGGTTTACTCCAGCGGGTCCAGTCTTGCATAGTGACTGCAGCGCTTCGAGGAAACACCTAAGAGGTTTTCTGCTGTTTTATAGTAACTCCTGTGAGCATTACTGTGTTCTTCTCTTTAAACCTAGGCAGCCCCGTTGCTTGATGCAGAACATGTGTATTCAAATCACCGAGGAGCATTTCCACTGCTGCTTTTGGGGGGAAAATGCATAGAGAAGGTGTATTCTTCATTTTCATGGGGCTGCAGCAAGTTCTCCCTTTGCATATAAGCACTACATACACACAGTTGTGGCATGTAAAGGGGGTGACTAGTGTGTAGCATTTGAATTTGGGGTTTTTGGGAATGTCAGAAGACAAGCATCCTGCCAAATACTGTCTCTCTTTTGGTGATATCGATTGCTGTCCCTGGAGATCTGCTCGTCTCTTGTTTGTCATTGCTGTTGTGCTGTTTCTTTGACTGCTTTGCTCGATTCTTTCCCATCTTCCTGGATTGTTTGTATTTTCTCCCGCACTTCTTGGACATGAAATGCACGGCAAGTCCCTTGTAGACAGATGTGTTCTCTTTGAAGGTAAAAGTGGGAAGAAAAAAAGCGTGTGGCAGGCTGTGACAAAAGAGTATTCTGTATTGTAGAGTACTGAAGTTACTTGTCACTGTTAGTAAATTCTGTGTTGGGAAGAAGCATCAGAGAGTACTAACACTCAATTTGCTAACTCAAAGAGCAATATCACAGTAGTAAATGCAGCCCCCACTTACTGCTGTGGTGTCTGAGCTCTTCAGCTAAATAACCAACCTTCTGTAAGGGTAAATTTCTGTTTTAGTCTGTTGCTCTTTGATTATTGAGCACATAAGCATCCTCTGCCTGATGGTCCATGAGATGAATGGGGCAAGAAGAGGCTCACACATCCCCAGGGCTGCCTCACGCAGTACAGGGATGCACACAGAGGGGAAGAGGTTAATCTTTGCTGTGTAAGGGTGATGTCTGCCTGTTGGGATTGTTTCATAATGGCATGTAAAACCACCAGTAAAGGCTTTTGCACCTGTAAAATGTATAATTCTCTGAAACCATTGCTTCTTGTGCTGTGGGCTGTAGAAATCCTAGATCTTCCTCCTCTCTCACTTTCCTGGATTTTGGCTTTTATTAAATACTCAAACTTGTTGATTGCAGAATTGGTTCTGGGCACTTTTCTTTGGGAGCAGACAGACTGCATGGCTCGCTGGCGCAATTTACCCTTCCAGGTGAATTAATGAATCACTTCATTAATGCCACTGGCACACTCCTCCAACACGGTTGAGGTGTTACACTGCTGTCAGCCTGTTACACTGCTGTCAGCCAGACCCGAATGTCTCTCTTTTAGACGTAACACTGTTAGTGCAGTGTCAGCGCAGTGAAATGGTCTCATGCTAAGTATTGTAAAGTCTTTGTGCCATTTCTTTGTGCAAGAAATGGAACTGGAAGTGTGGACAGCCACTGAAAAGCAGAATTCAGCTGCTGCATTTATTACAGTGGTAGGAAGTGTGCTAATAAGCAAGGCCAATATAAATCCTGTCGTTTGCAGCCCAGACTCCTTATTTCTGTGGGCTAAAGCTGGAAAAGGGTACTCCCCGGTGCTGCACAGTCAAGTGAATCTCTAACAGCCAGCAATAAGGTGTGCAAAACAGGTGTGCAAAGGCGACAAACTCAGCCTAAAGGATGGAGAGGCAGCAGGTCGGAACACGGGCGCTTTAACGCTGTAATGATTCCAATTTTTTTCCCTAAAAGAGCAGAATTTGCCTAATTTGCCTTCTTAAATGCAAAACTAAGTATCTGTGTTCTCAATAGTCATAGGCTTACAATTTAAATGCTGTTGTGTAGAAAACTATACAAATAAGTTTTGCTCTGCAATTTGTGTTAAAAAGTTCTGAGATGCTTGAAATGTGATTTCCTTGCCTTCCATCCTTTATCCCTTTGGCAAGCACAGTCCACAGCTGCTCATCCAGGACTCTTGTGAGAAAAGCTTACAATTCCCATTGGCGGGGGGAATAAGCAGTATCGTGTTTGAAAACTCGGATCCTGCTTGCCAAGCAAGTATGTCTTGATAGCAGCTCCCTCCCCACCCCTCCTTCAGCCCCCAAGGAATAATATCCACTGTCTGTCCTGATTTCTCAGACCTGTGCTGTCCGTGTTGTGCACGGGAGAAAACAAACAAGGGCTCTGTGTGTGTTGCAGTTACCTTCCCGCTGCTCTGGAGCTCCCACTGTGCATGGGTCAGGCACTGCTGATGTGCTGGAGGGACTTGCAGGGTCATCAGCTGGTGTGAGTGGTGCAAACTGGTTGGCCCAGCCAGATACAAACCTCTCTTCCTCCTTGATTTAACAGGCGCGTCGGCCTTCGCTGGGTCCACTCTGGTTTTGTTTTCTGGTTCTCTTCAGTCCTATATTGAGAGCTTGTTTCAGAGCTTGAGGGAGTTGTGTTAGGAATTTCACATGTTGGCATGATTATTCAGTAGCAAAATAAAGGTATGGATTAGCACTTCAGAAACAGAATTATCAAACTTTGAGATATGTTGGTGTTTTGCAGAGTTAGGGTTTCTTTTTGTCTGAAACCATCCACAGGCCAACAAATGCAAATGAGATCTCCTGGTCGTCCTGGTTGGGTATTTTATCAGAGGGTCATATGAACAAGGAGGGAATTTTCAAAAATTAAAGCTTCATTCATATAAAATCCATAGCTGAAGCAGTTTATCCCCATGTTTTAAGATGAAAAATTTTATAATTACTTTTTCTTATGGATGATTTTGGAGCAGACAGTGAAAGCGGTTGATGAGGATTTCTGAAGGTTCTGTGGAGACATTGGTCTCCCATTGTCTTAGAATTGCCTTGTGTAGGAAAAGCACACAAATAATCCAGTGGTAAAGCAGAAACACTCCAGAACAGTTGCCAAAGAGTAAAACAGATGTGTTTTCCACAATAGTTGGAAAGTACAGCGTTGGTGGCACCAAACCTGTCAGAGTTCAAGGAGTGTGTGGACAATGCTACTAAACTTTCTGTTGCTTTGATGCCTTAACAGTGTTCAGCCTTTCCAGCTGTGGACCACAGCTGTATTGCCTCTTCTAACGGGAGGAGAAGGACTTGCCCTCGATTCCCTTGGTGGCTGCACTTGCTCTGCACACACAATAAAATCTACTCCCTTTTTGAGCTTGTACTATGTCGTTCTTTTGTTTCCGTAGAAGAGGGCACCCAGGACACCCCTTTTTTCTGTGTCCTTCCTGGGTCTGGGGTTCTGGCTTGATACTGTCCCATTTGCAGCAATCCCGTTCCCGATGTCCCCGTTCCCGATGTCCCCGTTCCCGGGCAGCCTGTGGCTTTCTCCTCTGCCCCGGAGGAGGAGGGACAGTAGCAGAAAGGGAGCAAGAGGCTGGACAAAGCCTGCAATATGAAATGCTGTCAGGATCAAATGGGGCTTTAAATACAGCTGATCACAATTACGTGTGTACGAGCCCAATCTGTCACCAAGGTTATTTGGTCAAGATCACATCGAGATTTTAATTAAAACAGTGAGCTCGTGACATCAGGCTGCTCATCTGGAACTAACAAGTGTGTTTAGTTACAGAGGGCAAAGATGGACCTTATTTATGCTCTAGTTTTGCTAAATATTGGGTAACTTGTTTAGATCACTTGCAGTTACGTGGCACAGAGTGATATTAAAAATCATGCTTTTTGTCCAGTTGGTCCCAGTAGGAAAGAGCCCATTACTTTCCGTGAGTGGGACTGAGCCTGGAATAATAGCTGGAATGGCTGCTTAGTGTAGTTCCTTCAACTGGGGAAATGGGAGCAACAGTTTAAACTCCTAATGTTTTGATATTCTGTGGCACCTATTTTTCAAATGATACTTAGAAAGGGAAAAATTAACAGGGGGGAAGAAAGGGAAAACCACTGGTACTTTTTGGGGGTGGGGTGTTTACCTTTGGCCTAAAATAAGGAGAGAAGACAGTGAAGCTGGGTGTCAACTTCAAGGAGATTGGCAATAGTAGATTCTAAGCTTGCTAGACAAGACTTTCATGTCTGATTAGCAGGACAAACTGCTCTATTAATTAAGCTCAGTCCTGTAAAAGTCTTTTAACTTGCAATCAAATCCCAAAGTAACCTGGATGATGTTGCTATTGAAGTCAGCTATCCTGAATGTTGCTATACTGAAGCCCAGAAGAATGGAGTTTAATATTGCATTTGGCTTATGTTCCGCTGTGATGTGACTTGTGAGATGGCGTTTTTGCCTTGGGAATAAAAATCACCAAGTCTACCTTTTAATTGTCTTGCACCGAGAAACGAGTAATACACTGTTTGTGATGTATAATAATTTGAATAATTTTTTTTTTCTTTTAAATGAAAATGTATCTGCACTCATTTCTCAAAGACAAGTCTCTTGGAGAAGTAACCTTCCTGTGTCAGACTGATGATGCTCTGACTTTTCCTTTCTGAAAGAGATTGTGGCAGGAGTTAGGGGAACAGCACGAAGTAAGGGCAGAGACAAAGGTTCCACAAAAGACTTTGCTTGTGACAGTAGTTTTTGTTCCCGTTGGATACCTGCTACAATTACAATTCAAATGACTTTCTCTTTTTTCCAGAGGTACGATGCACAACTGCTGCAGTCAGTCTCAAGGAGGTAGCGTGGTTCATTGTAATTAGTTAGCCAGAGGAAATGAAATTTAAGTAACATTTCAGTTGATCGTTTTGTATAATAATGGTTTCTGTGCATTTGTTTCTTTTCACTGAGCAGATGTTAAACCTGCAAGTCTTCTCCAGAGGGGAGAGTCCCAGCTTCCTCCCATCATGTGCTGCTCAGGCTCCTTTCTCCCATGCTTCTGGGGGTCCAGGAGTCTTGCAGTTCCCTGGGGTTTTGAGGAATCACTTTCAAGAGGAGTTTAGAATTACTCTGGCAGAACTCTAAAATTGATGTCAGGCTGGAACAATTACACGTTTCTTTTTCTGAGACAGGGGTGTCCTTTTTGTTACCTTATTTTCACAAGAGAATAGGGTTTGTGTCCTCTGGGCTGAGGGTAAATTGCATTAAGAGTGTGACAGAGGGAAAGCGAGATGAGATTAAAGAAATTGCTCATCGTCTTGCACAGTTCAGCTCAGGTTTTCAAAACCACAAGGCATATGCTATTCATGCAGCTTCCAATATGCAAGTGTTATTTCTACCCTGATGGAGGGTGGGAATAAAAGACGGGCAGGCAGAGCCCTGTAGACTTTTATGTAGTTTCCATCAAAGGGTGCTGCTGAGATGTCTTTTATTGCCTTGCTTTTTATCCCAGAGGGGATATTCAGCGGCCGGATTCCTGCCACCTTGTGATGCTTTTCAGACATCTAGGTGCTCCTCAAGTCTCTTGCAGAGAGAGAGGGAACCTTGGCTCAGGAAGTTAAGCAAACTTTGCAGTCAAACGTGACGGGAGGAGCTGTTTCACTGGTGCCTCAGAGCTTTTCTGAGTTCTGAGCTACCAAGAGCCCCGCTTAGAGTCAGTTCTAGCAGCATCCTGACTACTGCTGTCAGTGACCACGGGAAGATCCTTAGTGTTTAAATTTGCTAGTGTTTTCTCAGCCAGTGGTTTGACTAAAACAAAAATACCATATTTTCAGTCTTTATTTTCCTCGGTAAAATGGCAAAATGAGCAAGTGATGATTTGAGTTTTCCACTCACTGGTAGTTGTGTCCTGTTAAGCGTTATACTTTGGCTGACCCACAAGACTCAAAATACCACGATCAGTGATGGTGATGCTCTGCCACGTTGGGGTCACAGGGCAGAGGAACAGCTCTTGTGCTGTAGCCTTCTTAAACGTGGTATATGCTCGGTGCTCTTGGGCTTCTGCATTTAAGACTGCTTTTCCCCTGCACCCTTCAGGATTATATTAACTGCTATTGCAAATATGCTTAAAGGAGGAAATAAGTATAAACCCTCTGAAATTTGGAAGTGACTTTTGTGTTTTATTTTAACAGAGGTTGCTTTGTGTCTACTGTATTGTTTCAGGTGTTTGTGGATCAGTGATACTACCCCCAGTGTAAGGGGGCTGAGTTATTAGTGCAAATAAAAGAAGCCAAACTCTTTTCAGTAACAGATTAAATTCTTACGGCGGATTTGATAAACGACAGGTTTCCTGGGCCCCAAAAGATTTTAGGACAGTGTCGCTATACAGCTACATAGTGGAGATTTGATCCTTTTGACAAAATTATCTCAGGCCTCTCATGATTTCTTTTTGCCTACAGAACCACCAACCCCTATTGCCCCTCCGGAGCTGCTGGCTGTCGGAGCCACGTACCTGTGGATCAAACCCAACGCCAACTCCATCATCGGAGATGGGCCCATCATATTGAAGGAGGTGGAGTATCGGACGACCACTGGGAATTGGGCAGAAACGCACATTGTAGACTCTCCTAATTATAAACTGTGGCATTTGGATCCCGATGTGGAGTATGAGATCCGAGTGCTGCTCACTCGCCCCGGAGAAGGAGGCACGGGCCCCCCTGGACCACCGCTCACGACCAGAACAAAATGTGCAGGTAGGGGTTCTGCTGCTTTGTCATACGGCAAAGATATTTTGATTCCCTTACTAACACATGAGCAAATGGTCCTCACACCATCCTCATGTAGATGTGCTTCGTTGGTGATCTGAGCTGACATTATAAGTTTTCATATATCCTGGAATATGCTGCTTTTTATTCCATGGGCAAGTGTTTAAGAGGGTTGTTTTTATGCATGTAGTGTGAGCAAACTTTCTGCTCCAGTGTACGGTTGCTTGCTGTTGAAAGGGGGAAGCAGATGGGAGTTTGCCGATGACTTCTCCAACAGGCAAATTGTTCTTGAGACTTGTCTATTAGACAATTTTCATCCTGCAAGTGCGTAACAAAATACATGCTCTTGTTGGGTAATGGTTGGGCATTGGTTATTAATGAACTGACAGTGCTACTGATCTGTGAGCGCAGCGCAGTGAGGCAGCAAGTGTTTAGTTTTTAAAGTACTTTTTTGTATTTGGTTTGATGGAACTGATTCTCCTCACTTCTGACAAAGAAACCTGTTCAAACAGTGCCCTGTCTTCCCGTTGTCTTTCGTATTGGAACAGAACAATTTTGATCCAAGGACCGCAAAATTTTAACTTCTTTCTAAGCCATCTTGGCCTTTCCAGGAAAACTCAAAAGATCACGTTCCCCATGTTTCAGATATATTGTCTGTTCATCCTCTTTTCATACATTAATCATTAGCTATTAATGGAAATGAAGCTCTGTACATTGCCAGGGGATGAGTAAAGCAGTTTTTCCCTAGCAAGCTTTTCCCACAGCACAACTGTCTTCTCCAGGTTTGTATTTTTGCAAGGTCCTTACTGTGGTGCGAACAGAGGCCAAAAGGCTGCTCTCCTTTTTCTGCAACCTCCCTTCCCTCCCCACAAAGTAGTGGTTTTACAGCACTCTGGATCCAGTTGTGCTTTCTGACCAAGTAACAAGTCTGAATTGGGGAGAACTCATCAAGAACAGCCAAATGCCATCCTGGGGTGGGACTGAGTGGTGCAATGGTAGCGTTCCTCACCCACTGCCACAGCGTGAGCACCCTCTTATTCTTCTTCCAAGGGATGGAGCCTGGCAGGTTATGTGCATTGTGGGGGGCAGGGGGACACACCCTTATTGCCTTCTTGTACTTTACAGGTTATAAACCAGCGAACATTTAGCATCTCTTTGAGAAGAAGTGTTTAAAAAGAAATAAAATCTGAGCATGAGGGTCTGGCCCAGAGCTGTTTGCTACATTCAGGCACCATCCATTGGTAGAAAACAGATGTCTGGAGGCTTTTCCGCAGCTCGGTGGAAAACGTGAAGTGACAGGGGTGATGTCCTGGCCTATTTGGGAAACTGGCACAGACTGTGCTACTTGTCTTGTGGCTGTTTCCTCCTTCGCCAGCGTGGTCAAACTCTTTAACCCTCAGCAGAAAGAAGTGCAGGCCTGGGCTGGGACTGCGTGTTCGCGCACAGAAACATGGCGTGCTGAGGTTTGGTCTGTACCTCGTGCACTGTGGCTTTGCAGGCGTGCTCTCTGCAGCAGCCAAACTTGCAAACTTTTCTGTAACCTGTGAAGAAAGCTTGCTTTAGCTTAATTCAGGGGTAGGAAAAGGATGTTGGCTTTGTGCTTAATGATGTCTTGCACTGGATCCCACGTTGCTGAGTGTCCTTGCTCAGCCATAGGTATCAACTGACATCATGAAGGATGACGTAGATAGTGTCTGCGAATTGGCTAAGCTGTGCCAGCCACTCACTATTTTCCATCCTAATTTACTAATGAAAATCTAACTGGAGCAGGTCGTTCTGTTAATGTTAGTTGTCATACAGAGCTTGTTGAGATTGATGGTGGTGGCATTTATGTTTTGTTTTAGGGCATTGGGTGGGAGAAAATGATAATGATCTGGATCTAAGCATGGACTCGAAGGGAGGGAGAGACTTACCCAATAACTAAAGATGTACAACTTCTTCCAATCCTATACTCCAACAAAAATGCCAACTGAAGTGATAGGCAAGGAAGCACAACTCATTACTCCCAATTTCCATACGTTGTGGAACTCCTTCAGAAGAGTCTCTTTGGAAGATAATTATACACAACGTCCAAGGTGAAGATTTTAAAAAATGTGCTGAACCAAGAAAACCACACTACTGCCTTGATTTTCTTGAGTACCTCACAAGTGACATCAATGAAAACCGAGGGGTTTAAAAATAGTTACAGGGAGTGAGTGATGCTGCTTTTTTGAAGTTTGTTTGTTTGGGGTTTTTTTTGGTTCTTGGTCATTAGTTTGGCTTAGCGAGAGGGGAGTACTGAACTCCTGTGTGTTTGGATGCAATGAGTAGGTGACTGGAGCAGTCCTGTTCTACTGCTTGTTTATGGTTGGTACTGTGTTTATTAGGCTCAACAATGAAAATTAACAAAATTGACTGCAGAAGGACTAGGAAAGAGTATCACCTGTACTGCAGAGGTAGTCCTTACCTAAATTGCAAGGAATCGCTGTAGCCCTAATTGTCTTTTCACATCGACGTTGTGTGACTTTGTGCTGGGAGGCTGAGTAACTACGGGCATAGCCTTCCATTTAGGCACACCTTGCAAAGATGTTCTTTTTTATTATTATTTTTTTTATTTTCATTTCAAAATTAGATCTGGATTTGGGAAGGACCGTGCTTTTCTCTCCACTTCAAGCAGCAGAAGCTTGTTCACAGAGTTGCAGCTGCCTGGTGTGAGTTTCTTGACTCTCAGCCTTGTGTGAGAGCAAAAGCACAACCAGAAAGTCATTTTGCCACGACACAACTCTTCTCCAGATTATTCATGGTTTTCAGATTTCTTGAAAAAAGTTTTCATTATGTAAAAAACCAGAAAAACTAATTATGAAAGGCCTTGCTCTAAATGAGCACAAAGAAGTTTGATTAAACTGGATAATATCTTATCTAAATTTCTGTAAACAACATGTGCCCAGGCATCCTTATCCTACTGGTGATGCTTTTGGTTTTCTCCAGGACAGCAGTACAGGACTTCATTTTTATTTGATCTTTAGAAATGATACTGAAAATGAAGTTCCATCTTGCCCCCTTCCAGAAAGAGCCAACTGCCAGAAAATACATCAAACCCTGCCTTGGTAAATGAACCATTTCTTTTGTTGCTGTTTTGGATTTGGTGGGGTATTTGTTTGTTTGTTGTTTTATGGGTTGGTTCGTTTTTGGTTTGGTTTTTTTTCCATGTGATAGGTCATGACTTGGGGCAGGAGAAGATTAAATGACCTCGAGGCATAAAGCAGGAAACTGTCAGTCAGAGGGAAGGAGCTGCTCAGCAGGGAACTGGGGAGAGAGAAAGATTGCACAAGTTAAGACCAGACACTGCGTTGAGGGGTGGTTAAGGGAAAGGAAGATAGAAAATACTAGTTTTTGCCCCCAAAATAATAGGCTGAGGGCATTAACAGGGATAAGAGTAGTATGTTTGAACATAGTCCCAGTAATGCTTAGTAGTTCAGCACTGGTCTTTTGAGTGTGGATTTTTTTAGCCATTCTCAAGTGGTTAAACAGAGCTCTTTAAAATCCTTGTTTCACGGGCTTCATTCAAACGAGTCTGCTTTGGAGAGCTGTGATTTGGGAACCTTGGGGCATGTTTTCTTCTCTGTGCTTGTTTACTACTCTCCTGCGTTTTTGGTTTTTTTTGTTTGTTTGGTTTTTTGGTGTTTGGTTTTGTTTTGGTTTTTTTTTTTTTTTTTTTTTTTTTTTCCCGGTTTTACAAGAAG
>VXBJ01007093.1:616812-700597 GCA_013400055.1 Nycticryphes semicollaris | reverse complement strand
TGGTGTCATGTGTGGGGGGGAGGGGTGGGGGGTTGGAATCTCATCTGAAGAATGTTTGCCTTCTAGTGGGACGAACTCACATGAAAAATGAGGCCAACGAATAAAATTATATTTTTTTTTTTAAATACTATTTAGACCTGGTTACAACAGTGTTTGGAAAAGCTATGCTGAACGTCGTCATCTCTGCCTTTTTGGATGGCGACAACAGGTGACTCATAAGATGGGGAGGGTTTTGTGACCCTGACCCTTGGGAGCAGGAAACTTTCCAGTCTGAGAATTATTGCTTGGTCAGGAATGGGAGGGGAAAAAAGTCCCGAGAAACCCTGTAATCCCTCCCTCACCCCCCAAAAATGTGTAACAAGGATTCTTCTTAGAAAAGCTTGTGAGAAGGGGCGGTTTGTCCTTATATGAAACAATTCACGTGGCTCACACGCAACCAGTCTCTTAAGCTGTTCGGCAGCGGGATGGGATCCAGCCCCTGGAGAAAGGAGTGGTTCCCGAGATCAATACTCAATTTTGTTCTTGGCCTAGGGCAATAAAAGTGAGACTTGAACGATCAGGCTGAATTCAGTGCTGCTGGATATAGTATCTGATGTAAACGCAAATAATCTGTACGTTGAGAGGTTGATATGGTATTGCAAAGTACTCGGAAAATCTTTTCCTTTAGTTATTACTAAAAGGTACTTTGTTGCTATGAAATCCTGAGAAGTTTAGAAGTAGTAAGCAGCTTTTGCCATTTTTTTTTGTCATTTTAAGACTACATTTTCATATTTTATAGAAACGTTTTTCTCTGTTGCTCTGTTACAAATGCTAGAAACAGGACGTAGTTGTGCACTGTTCTGAAAAGCACAAACTGAACAAGCAGGAGGTTATTGTATTGGCTGCTGAATTAGTATGTTTTTACAGCAGATTAAAAAAATTTTATAATTTTTTTAAAGATGATAGGTTCTGTTCAATAGGAAGCATTCACACGTTGCAAAATAAGACTCAGAGTTGCTCTACTGCTGCCTTCAATTTTTTTCAGCTTAAAAAACATTGAAAAAAATTATGAGTCAAAGCATCACACCAATGGCATATCATGTGACTTGAGAGAGAGCACTGTACAAATGATGTGTAGGTATTATTAGAGTCACTGTTTCACAACCTAATTTATCTCGGAGTTACTCTGAGCCTTGTCCTGAAATATACATTAATTTCCCTATTAATGTTAGTTAAATTTAACTCTTAGCTCCGCTGTCTTCTGTACCTTTAAATGCAGACAGCTGGGAAAATAGATGCCTTATTAGCAGGATTGTCTACCTTTGGAAAAGACTTAGGATCATAGAACCATAGAATGGTTTGGGTAGAAGGGACCTCAAAGATCATCCTGTCCCAACCCCTGCCCTGGGCAGGGACACCTCCCACCAGACCAGGTTGCTCCAAGCTCCCTCCAACCTGGCCTTGAACCCCTCCAGGGATGGGGCAGCCACAGCTTCTCTGGGCAACCTGGGCCAGGCTCTCACCACCCTCACACCAAAGAAGTTCTTCCTACCTTCCCCCTCATTCCCATCCTATGGCTCCCCTCCCTGATCAAGAGGTCTCTCCCCATCTGTCCTATAGGCCCCCTTCAGACACTGGAAGGTGCCCTAAAGTCTCCCCGGAGCCTTCTCTTCTCCAGGCTGAACCTCCCCAACCCCCCCAGCCTGTCTTCCTGTGCAATCTCAGCAGTGAGGGAAAACCTTCCCTGGGTATCCCATTTTCCATATTGATAAATACTGTAACTTCCTTTTCTCAGCCCTGATAAAACAAGCGTCCGCCGCACGTGCCCTGCTCGGGTTCTGTTTTGCTCTCTGGCTCTGTTCCCCATGTCAAAGGCTTGTGTAGCACAATGAAAGGCAGTTCTTCTGCTGGTGCCTGTTCCCAAGAGCCGGGGAGTGCTGCAGGTGAGCTCTTGAGAACAACAGGATCTTCCCTCAGAGCCTGGATACACGGATCCCACAAAGCCTGTGGGACTTGTACCCGTCTTAGTGACTTTGGCCTCTCAGCCCGATGATTGAAGCTCCGTTTTCATTCTGCCTCGGTAGCCTCTGGCATGTCAGCTTGAGAGAATAGAGCAGAGTTACAGAAATGTGATATTCCTTCTTTGTGATCCCATTTGTGCTTGGGAACAGCCCGGCAGCATTTGAAAGGTGGCGCTTCATATGGATTGCATCCTGACAGCTTCAGCCTCTCCTCATGTAAGAAGTTGATTTTCCCTGCCCAATTAATTAAGTATCCGGATTTTTCCTTTTGTTTTTCCCCTTCCTCTCTTTTTAAATATTTTGGGGAGTAGAAAGACAGGATCTCCCCTTTAAATAATAGCTAAAAGTAAAGAAGTATTCCTGGATTGTGTGCTTTTTTGTGGCTGTGAGCCTGTCAGCGTGGCACACTGTTCTTGTTCTCTCACTGTCAGGTTTCCGCTGATGTTTAGCCCCTAATGTGTACCTTTAGCCCTTCTGGACAATACAGACCATGGTTCAGTTGAAACTACAGCTCTCTGTAGGAAGCAAAGTGTATTTCTGGTTTCTCCTCGGGGTGCAAAGGTGTTGTTGGTTGCCTGTACCAGGGGTGTTCCAGGCAAAAACAGCCCTTTGAGGAACTATCACTGTCAGGTTAGGGATGTATTGGCTGTCGAAATGTGATCAGAATGGTAGATACCTTTCAAAGATCAGAGGAGAGATTAGATCTATGACTTGGTTACTGGAAGAGAATTGGAAAAAAAGGAGCAGCTGTGTTGTCTGGGATAGAACAGCAGTGACAGCCTATGTGGAACAGAAGGAATTTGGAGGGAGAAAGAGAGGTAATTAAATGGTGAGAAGGGGAAGCAGGGTGTTGCACTTCGAGTAACAGACTGAATCCAGGACAGCTTGTTGGAGCTGAGGATACTTGGTTTGGTGCAAGGCCATGGTCCATCTCATGTTGAGGCACTCAGTTCAGTGTGCTGGGAAGCCGCAGCGCACAGAGGGAGGCTGGGGTTTACTGCCTGGGCAGGTCCGTGTGCCATAAATCTGATATTTGTTTCTAGCAGTGACCAGTGCTTGAAAATTCTGGAGTTCAGCAAAGCATCTTCCCCGTTGCCTTTAACCGTGGTACATATGGTGGGGAATTTTCTTTATCCTGTTGTCTGCAGATCGGCTTTTTGTCCTAAGACATGTGGATTGATTGCCCTTATCTTAGTCTGCATAAATACAGTTATGAATATAAAGGCAGTCATAATAGTGCTTTGGTCTGGAGTTTTTCCAGAGGGATTTTGCTCGTGATGGATTTAAATTCTAGGGATTTATATTTTTTATCTGCAAAGGCAGTTTGTTATCCGGAAATGTTTTTTATTTTTATTTATTAGGATGAAGTCCTAGTTATTCATTCCCACATCACACTGATCTGCTCCATGGTGTTGCTGTTTAATTTAATGGCTTTCTATAATGTGGTTTGAAGACAGCATTATTTTCTGAGTGGGTAGGCTGGTCAGTAAGGTGACAGCTTCCATAAAGGCATTAGGCTTTCATGCCATGAAGAATAGTTCTTGTGAGTGATGGGACCTCATGGCTTTCTTCGGAAAGAAGTGAACCTGCCTAGCACTTATTTTCACATCAGCTGAATTGAGGACAATGGGGGTGGGGTGGGTGGGTTCGTTTTTAATATTTCTTGACTCATGAGTTCTGTCCAGGTTTCACCCGAAATAGGCTGAATATTCGCGATCTGAAGAGGCAAAAATGGAGGGAGATGGGAAAACGAGACAAACATCAAAACAGCAGCAATGAAAAAAAACCCCACTGTGTTTTGTTGAGCTGAAGGAAATCTCTGAGCACTGGTTGAGTTGGTGGCGCTGTAGATTTGAGGCAGCAAAGCATCTGTGGGGTTTCCAGTGCCTTTCTATGAGAAAGTCGGTTTGAATGAAATTCTAAGTGACTACAAACCAGTTTGGCTTTTCTCTTGCGGTTTTTTTCCAGGTTGTATTTCCACTCAAAATACTCTGGGCACACGTGAAGGCTCTGTAGAAGCAGGTCACTGACAGGAGAGTCAGGTCCACGTTAATGGTTTCTGGTCTTCTAGACTGGAGCCTGGACGCAGGGGATGCTCAGAGAACCTCAACCAAAACGATGCCAACTTCTGTGTTACCAACCCACCCCAGGTTAGACGGGGAACCGAGTTCTCGTCGTTGTGAACAGCAGGATGTTGTTTGAATTTTCTTGTGCACAGTTAGGCAATTGTGTGATTCCTCTTTCTCAGCTCACGTGGGGAAACTGTGGAGGGAGGGAAGCAAAATAAGCAGATACTCGATGTGGCAGTGTCTTTTTATCTCATTGCTTGTGCGGCTTCGTTTCACCATCCTCAATTCAAGGGTGTCTCCAGTGTGGTCCTAAAAACGTGACTTCTCAGGATTATATCCTTAGCTTGTGCAAAACTGGTACTGCCGTACCAAAGGCAGCCTTTTACACCCCCTGAAAACCTGACCCACAATGTGCAAAAATAGGCCAGGCATTTTGTTCTTGATTGTCACTCAGTCCCCTGCTAAAAGCAATTTATTTAAATTGCATGGTGTCTTTTAGTCTTCAGTTAAGTGGCATCTTTCATAAAATTTCATCCCTTATTACCATATTATTACTGCTTCTGTTAGTTTTTTTTGAGGGTGCGATGAGATGATCGTTTCCAGATGTCGCTTTATACGAGTGTGAAAAGCCCGGTTAGTGGGAGGAAACTGGGAAGGGTAAAGCCGCGTGTGTGTGTGTTCTGCCTTGAACTGCCACTGAGGAGCCACCGAGGGGAGGTGTCTGTTTTTCCTTCTGGGTGTAATACAGCCTGTAGCTCACCCCGGGAGCAAAGTGACAGCCCCAGCCTCCTGAAGCGTTTATTAAGCTCTGTGGATGTGCGTAGTCATGAGCCCGTTGGTCCTGGGACAGACGCTGCTTCCTGCTTATCGGCCTCTTTTTGTGCTTTTCCAAAGACAGCTGAAACATAAATGCCTTTCATTTTTAATGTACACAAGTCTGCATTAAAAAGGCACTCAAATAATAAGAGGCGTTTATAGAGTGTATACACTGAAAGTGCCCAATTTTAAGCATTTCAAAGAATAAAATGCACATTAATTGGCTTTCCTAGGAGCTCTAACAAAAGCAAGGCAGGGGCCAAGTGGAAGAGTGTGCTACATTTATAACCTTGTGTTAATGCTTTTAACCTTGAGATATTTAGAAGACATTTAGGAACAGTTTTGTTCCTTGCATGTTTAGTCGTTTTGCATTTTGTCATAAATATTTTACCCCTTTTATTTTTCCCCAGTGAATTCTGAAATACTGAGATGAACACGGCTTCTTGTTTAACGCTTGCCAATTTGCCCAGATGAGCAGGGGTGTTGCACAGCATGGGGTAGGAAAAAAAAACCATGATGTATGTGGATGTTTTAAATACTGTTGCGGAACCAGCAGATGGAGTATGAGAGCAGGTCACCTCTCTTGTAATGGTGTCTGCACAAGTACCTTGCATTGCCATACTGGTCGAGCTGGAAAATGGAATTTTCTTGTATTTTTGTAACCACCTGTTCTCTCCATCTCTGTGGCCCAGTAAGGCTGCAGCACGGGAACAGGACAAAACCAAGAGTGAAGCAGAGCCCTCGTTATCTCGCTCGCCCTCAGGAGCCCTGCTTTGTGTCTCGGTTCCCACTACCCAGGGGGAGCATCAAGGACCTTCAAGTCTCCCCGGGCTTTGGATTGTGACCCAGAAGATTGCTGTGGCCGTGGGACTGGGGAGGGGTTATCAACTTAGTCACCATTTAAATTATTTGTCATTCTACTGGGTGCAATGAGGGAAAAAAAAAAGAAAAAGGAAATGCTTCCAACTCCTAACTCCTTTTAACTTATTTTTGCTTTTTAGTTTTATAGGCTAAGAAGCTTGAAAGCATTTTTTTTTTTAAGCTGGGCTTTTAAAAATATGAAGCAGTGGAATATTTTATGACTTTAGAAATAGTACTCAAGCAAACCATAGCTGTGACCATATCAAAGTGCTCAAATATTGCTGGAGAGGCATACAGGCATCAAAATCAGACTGACAGTTGTTATTACAATGTATTTCACTCAAGATCCACAAATACTCATTTCAGCTGCCAATAATCCTTTAAATTATTAAGCTCAAATCTTGGTGCAGAGACCATTGCAAAGGGGCTTAAAGCGAGATCACAACTCGCAGGATAACAAAATCTGAAAGCCTTAACGTCCCGGTTTCCTCCCTGTGGCACTTCAGAAGGTTTTCTGGCATTTACAAGGGAGAGAAAAAGGAGGAGGAGGGAAGTGGGTCTTGCAAAGAGATCCAAACCTCCAGAAGCTGATTTGCCAGTGAATGAAGTTTGACAAAAATCTTTGGTGAGCTTGAAAGATTAGATTATGTATCAAGGAAGTCCGCTGCTTTGAAGATAAAGCCTGCAAGCGATAAATTTATTTTAGTAATGTTTTTAATAGGGAAATAAGCTGTTGGCATGAAGTTGTCTATTTTTAACAGAGGAGAGAGTGAGGCAGAGGAGTAGGATGTCAAATTTAAGAGAAGAAAATACAGCACCAAAACTTGTGTATGAACCGCTGTGCTAGAGGTATAAAACCAGTTCTTCCCAGATGGTTTTATTCTCCTCAGATTATTTATTAATTTTGTGTAGCAGTAAATCTTTCCACCTGCTATTCTATAGGTCATTTTGGTATAATGTTTGTTTTCACATTCATAACACATTCCTCTGCAAAAAGGTCTGCACGATTCTTCTTTCCTGGGCGGAAAGAACCCCACGTCACTAAAGGAACTGGGCCTTAAAGCAGGTCTGTAACTGATGGGTTTTTCTTTCAGCCAGAATGAAGGCTGTGGTTTGCCCACTCGGACAGCGCAGATGCCCCTGATGCTTTACAGACCCCAGATGTCTGTTGTCTGACACCTGCAGTGGATGAAAATGCTGGTGCAAAGTGTTGCATGTTCCATTCTATAATGCATAGAAGTCGCTGTGTTGCATCCTTTAATTCCCTTTGTGGTGATGGGAAGGGATTTGGGGTGGTAAGTTTTCTTTTAAATGCAGATTCCCCTCCCTCGACGCACACATTAAGGTCTCTTTCTTCTGACTGACTTGACGAACATGCTCATACCTCATACTAGCTTCAGTTTGCCATGTAAAAACTCAGCTTGATTCTGTTCCCTGTCCTGCTCTCCTGAAGAAATCGGGAAGCCCAGAGTTGCAAAGTGACCTCTGTGATACCTGACAGAAAATCCGCAGAGGAGAAATGAGTTTTGTACCTGCTGCTGGTGTTCCTGGAGCTGGTTTCAGTAGTTCAGTGTTGGGCATGAGAACTCCAGACACACACCCTCTACCAGCCTTCCACCGTCTCGGAAAGGCTTGGGCAATTCAGGACTTTCCAGCCTCATCCAGCTGGCACAGCAGAGCAAATATTTACTTATTTTCATACGGAAGCAAATAATCTCAGTGTAAAAGAGTTGGAATTGAACTCTGTACAAACAGGTGCTTCATAGAGTATCAGTACGTTATGCTGCAACCTATCGGGGATTTATAGTGAGTGTTCAAGGCTCCCAGGCTGCTGGCAGCGCGGTTGGACGGGGGCTCAGAGGTTAGAGTCAGTGCTCCCAGGTGATCAGCCCAGGTTCGTTAGTGTGAGTGATAGTTTGTCTGTCCTCATTTGTCTCTGCCTGTGTCTCTGTTTAAAAGATGCTCTTGCTCGTGCCGAGCAGTAATCTCCAAACCTGGTGGCTCGAGCTAAAACATAGTATTACCTTGTTAAAGTACTCTTTAGGCTGTAGAAACGTACCTGTGTGCTGAAGCCATAATCTTCATCAGCTTGTTATTCCTGCATTTTCTCTGCCCTGGGAGTGTCCCTTGACAGTAAATCACTGAGATGTTTGATAAGTACGTGCTGTTTATGGATAGAGGGGAAGGCAGAGCATTGCCTATGACGCACCCGTGTTAAGCCACCTAGAAAGAAAGGTGAAGTGGGATATTTTTACTCTATAACAAAATATTCTAAAAATTATTTTCAAACAATGTACTACTTCCTGGGGGTGTATGTTTTCTTTTCAGAATTGCTTCAGTG
Source organism: Nycticryphes semicollaris (assembly GCA_013400055.1). Taxonomy (NCBI): domain Eukaryota; kingdom Metazoa; phylum Chordata; class Aves; order Charadriiformes; family Rostratulidae; genus Nycticryphes; species Nycticryphes semicollaris. The sequence continues at coordinate 692,510 of VXBJ01007093.1, read as the reverse complement.
CCACTGAGTTTCTTCTTTCAGGGAGAGATTTATATATTTTCTATTTAGGACAAATTGTGCTAAAATATTTACACTTCAGTACCTTGACTTTGTGCATTTCTTGTAACACAACTATAATTAAAAACGAAGGCTGGGTATGTTAGTTCTTAAACTGCAATGTTCCAGTAGCAATCGGAGCCTTTGACCACCTCCTCTCATTTCCAACTCCCAGCCTTTGTCTTATTTATTCAGCTTGTTGGGGTGGCGTGTCTGCCGTGGAGAATCTATAGGCCACCTGGCACAGTAGAGCCTTTTTTATTTTTATGAGGGGGCACAGTCTTATCTTCTGTTTTTCGTGCCAAATGTCTGAAGGTTCATCATCCCCAGCCTTGCTCTAGTGTTTTGTCCCGTGTTGAAGCTGATTCTGGAACTTTCCCACCAGCAACGAGGTGCCGTGCTTTGCCAAACTGATGGGAGTTAAGGGGGAAGTAGGAGGAGTTGTAGAAACTCACAACATGCCTGACTCTGAGTTTTAGGTGACACAGGTGACAGTAATGTGACTTAATACCAAAATGTACTTATGTTCTGTGAAATGTGCTGTCGGTCTAGCGAAAAGAGCCAAAGGCTGTTTGCCCTGCTCTCTGCACGGCCACACTGGGCACCTGCCTGTGTGCAGAAGGGTGAATTTTCTCCCCAAGAAGTCCTTTGCTCCGAGGGTCAGCGCTGCAGGGGTTGGTGGGGAAAAGTTTTCCATTTAAATACCTTCCAGAGTACTTAGGCTGCAAAAGCAGCAATGCTTTAAAGAACGGGGAGTGAGTTTTTGCTTTTCTCTGAATACGATTCCCTCATTCATAACATGAAAAAGGACCTTGCAAATAACTCAGCGTTTCTTTGTCTGTGATTGCTGCCCTGTGTCCGTGATTGCCTAATTTCAGATCTGGCAGTGTTAGTCTCCACAGAAGTACTTATGAAATCACGGTTTAAATTAGTGAAATAGAAGGGATTACGAGGCGCTTTGCTACTCATATTACAGAAATATAATTTTTTCTTGTATGAGTATCGGGAAGGATAACGTCAGAGCAATGTGATGGGGTACAGACCCCTGGGGGAGAAGGCACCAGAGGTTTCTGCAGGTCCATCTGAGGTGGACAGTTGCCTGTTTAGTTTTTCAAGCCAAAGAAGCAGCTCTGCTCTTCTCCTGCTCCAGGGAAGCAGGGTCTAGCAGCCACGGGGCAAGTGTTTTGTGTTAATACTGCACAAAAATAGGATTGTGTCCCATCTGCCCTGAGACCTGATGCTTATTTCCTCCCCTCCCCCAGTTCTGGGGGAACTCTGGGTTTGTAGCTTTCGTGTTGGGAATGGCCCAGCATTCCAAATGTACACGGCAGGGTTTTATAAATGAAATCACACCTGATGGCTGCTGTAAAGAGCAGAAAGATTGAGACTTCCATGTGCTTTTTTTTGCTCCCCGGTCCCTGCCTCATTCTTGGACAGGTTTTGCATGTGAGGCTGTTCCAGCTAACTCAACTCTTCCCTTCAAACGATGCTTTCACTCGCTGTCTCCAAGTTCTGAAATCAAGGTCCAATTTTCCTCCTACGTGAGTAAAATCTATACCCTTCACTCCCTGTGAAACAGCTTTTCCTCACTGGGGGACACATTTCTCTCTCGCTGCAGCAGCTGCCCTCTGCTAACTGTCTGCTTGGCACAATCAGTTTTATCCCTTTGACCACATCCAGTTGGATTGCTTGGACATTTTCAGTTGTCAGCAAATCTTCACAGTCACTCTTTTAACCCGGACATGCTGACCTAGACATACCTACATTTGTCTGCTGACCATGTATTTCCCGTTGTGGGTAAATAACTCTCAAACCACGTTATGCTCCAGAGATTGGGGCCGGGGGGAGAAGGGGAGCTGGGGAAAGCAGGATGAGATTAAATTGCTGCTCAAGTTAGAGACTTCATAAACATCAGCAGAGATCTCCTGTGTTCACTGCAGGAGGACAAAACCTGCCACACTCTGCATGAGCTTTGCACAGGAATCATGAAATGGCATTGCCTCTGATCATGTACTCGAACGTGTTGACAGATAGGAACGCTTTTAAACTCAAATACCCTTAAGATTTTATGAAATAAATCCTACCTTAGGTTGTCCCCTGGGTTAAGGACCAGGGGACTGCTGGTATATCACCCTCAGCATTTTCTTTAAATTGGTCTTCCTTAAAGGAGTTAGGCTGGAATAGGAAGCTGTAGCCTGCAGCTCTCCATCTGTTCCCACCTGAGAGCAGCAGGACAGCGGGAGATGCTCTGGGCACCCTTCACACCATGGCAGGTTTCCTTGTTGGGTATTCAGAGCACAGAAATAACAGTAACGTGGTCATATTCCGGGCAGCAAAGCTGAGTGATTCCCAGATTGTGTTGACAGGTCTATCCTTAAAAATCCTTTCTGTTTTGCTTTTGTGCTATTTAGGAGTGTTACAGCACTCTCGGTCCAAAAAGCTCAAAAATCCTGAGTCACGTAGTAGACCCTCACTAAATTTGGTCTGGTTTTTGTTTGGTTTTAAATCTTCCTTTTGCTTATTCTTTCACAAGTATGTGACAGTCACAAATCAGTCTTTTGTTCTGCAAAACTGCAGGCATTGGCCCCCTGCTTCCCTGCTGCCATCTGTGGTGGTCCTCTGCTGCATCGCTCCACCTGGGGATGGAAAACCTTTCTGTAGTGGCAAAACCAAGTTTTCCCTGTGAAAACCAGGCAGAGGAAAATGGGAGTTTGCTTTAGTGGTGTGGTGGGTGCGTATTCAGTTCTGTGAATAAGGAGAGTAAGGTAGAGAGCAAGTTGTAACAACTTGTTTTGGATCTGGTCCTCCTTTGCCTTCATGTCCAGCCCCAAGAGAGTCACCAGATGGTGGGATGCGAAGCCAGAGCTTCGTGTGTAGCCGAGAGCCTGGCTGAAGTACTGTTCTCCAGCCTCAAAAGGCTGCTGAGAAAGCAAATTCCCTCACTACCAAGGTTTACTCTTTTTTGCTGTACTGGAGGGGAGACAGCAGAAGACCCGGTGTCTGTTCCAGACATCCCCGTAGGGCACCAGGGACGTCTTTGCTGCTGCTGGAAATGCACAGCTCTGTGGCCTCTGTGGCTCACGATCACCTCAGACAACTCCTTTGGCCTTTCTGAGCTTCTCACAAAGGTACCCACCAAAGGATATAGCTGAGGCTAATTTTAGCTTTGCTTACGCTGCAATACTGCCCTAGACTGTGTGGGGACACGCGGGTGTCGGGGTGTACCGTGACAGAGGGGTGTTTGTTAGGGGAGGTTTGACGTTTCGGAACAGCATGGCTGCTGTACCAGTTTGTGTGGGGGTGGTGGTTTGGGGGAGCGTGGGCTTTGCTTTGGTTTTCTTGGGGTTTTTGAATACAAAGCTATCGTGGTATTAATAATATGCTGTGTTTGATCTAGAGAGGAGAGGGAGCTGACGGCTGGAACGCTGACGAGTTTGCTGTGGATACAGCAGTGCTGGGTCAAGAGCTGCTCAACTTTTATCATCTCTCGCTTCTGTTTCCTATATTTTCTTTACATTTTATTAGCTCGCTCTCTTCCAGCGAAAAACAAGTATTTGAATTTCAGAGCTGAGCTTGGTGCTTCATCCTCTTGGGAATAGGAGCTCGGCTTCTCCCTCCAAGCACAGTCTCAGATCTGTCTCCATTAAGTGCTGTGCTGGTGTTGGGCTCTGGGGAGCCTGTTTGCTGGGACTGGTGTTAGTGGGTACTGGGTCTTGCTGCCTTGAGATTCCAGGTGCAGTCCTGGCAGGACGAGGCATCACCGAATAGGGTGTTCTTCATCCTGTGGATTGTGTTGTCTCTGTAAGACCTTTGGATTATAATTAATCTTCTTAGAAACTCACATGGTGTGTTTTCAAATAGTAATTAAACCATTATAACGTTCCTTAGATACAGTTTCATAACTGGGGGTAAATTGCCTGAAGACCTAAACTTGAAAAGTTGTGTCTTTGCAGGGAGGGGGAAATAACCTCTGAGTAAAATGTATGGCAATTAAATATCTAAGCAATGTCACTTGCTTAGGAGCAGCTTTGGGGAAGATCTCATTATTTGATACTATATAATGTTGTTCTGTTCTTTATAGTAATGTAAGTTGGGGACACGTTGTTTCTGCAGTGTATTGTGCAGAAAAAGTGATGCCTGTGTGTGCATCTGCCACCCTGTGTGGTTGTGCTGTGGGAACCCAAACTTTAACTGTTACAATACTGAAAAAAAAAAATAGAGAGAGGCATAAAATGCAGTAAGACCATGGTAATCTCGTCACATTAAAGTTTGGTAACTCCATGGATGTACTTTGCCCCTTTTCCACCCTGCCCGTGCACACACACACACACCTGCCTTTGTGAAAGGAGAGGGTCCAACCCCCAGATATTTCCACTCCCTTCACTGCCGTTTCACCTCCCTGCTTCTTCATATAATCACTGTTAATTTATTTAGACACTGAGGCCCCACTGAAAAAAGAAACCTGAAGATTGTGATTGTTGTGTGGCTGGGGCTGAAGCAACAGATGAATGAGGAGCAATCTGCTAATTATTGCCTCATTCTAAGCATTGGAGTTCAAGTAGAAAGTGTTAGTAAAGTAATTAAAATGGAGAAGCAGCAATGAAACTTTCCTATTGCTAAAATGTTCAGATTAACACGTAAAGGGGAAAATATAGAAACTTTGTGTGAAGCTTTCTATGTTAATCAGTACTGAGGAGCTATTTCTTTATAATAACATCTGCGAGATTCTATCAATAGCGTACAAGTGTTGATTGTATGTTACAATACTTCATTTTAATTAGACTCCATAGGAGATAGTTAAAGGGTTGATGGCGAAGGATATTGTAGCAGTAAATATTATGGCACATTTGGAAACGGAGAGGGTAAGAACATGTTGGCTTCAGTGTTTGATATAACTAACGCTCTGCACTCTGGGACACACTTGTCACTGCTTTTGACTGTAGAAATTCGTTGATAGATCGCATTTTAGTTCGGTAAATCTTCCTTAGGGGACTAGTTTGTCACTGAAACACCCTGGTGAGGCAGATGCAGCAAGCCTTGCCTGTGTTAATCAGCCAGAGCTGGGTCCCGCTGGCAGATGAGATGGGATGTGGGTCCCTGGTTGGAGAACAGCTGATGCTGCCTTGGATGCTGGACCCAGAACCAGGAGAGGTGAGGGGGGGCCAGGGCTGGTTGGGGCTCAGCAGCAGTCTCCACTTGCTGGGACTGAGGAGGCTCCTTCACAGGGCTCGCTGCCACAAGAAGCAGCTCAGGAGGCAGGAGGGGGTCTCTGTAAGAGGAAAGATAAGGGCAGGCACTCAAAAACTGTCCCAGTCCCTTAGTCCCAGGATCTGGCAGTGCCGCTTTGACTGCTGTTTTGTACTGATTGATTTCCTTTCGGCTTGTAGCCCGATTGGTGAGTCTCTAGCCCTTTGCATTGGGCTTTATTGGAATCAGAGTCCTTTTCCTTGCTTTTCGGATGAAACTTGTTGCAGGGTCAGCAGGCTGTGGCCTTTATTCATAGAATCATGGAATGGTTAGAGCTGGAAGGGACCTTGAAGACCATCCAGTTCCAACCCCCCTGCCCTGGCAGGGACACCTCCCACCAGACCAGGTTGCGCAAAGCCTGGCCTTGAACCCAACCAGGGATGGGGCAGCCACAGCTTCTCTGGACATATTAAAGCCCATTTAGAAAACTGAGCAGCTGCCTTCCTGTCTCTGCACACGGCAGGGAAAACAGTTCAATGCAATGCAGTAACCTAATTGAGCCCAGTTTTTGGACTAAATGCCACATCACACTGCTGGTTTTCCCAATGAGGACACTGGGGTTTGGCGTAAGAGTTCTGTACCTTTTGCAATTTTGGAAGCTGCCATCTTAAAAGGTTCAATAAATAAATAAATAAATAGAATAAGTGGCAAATGTGGATTTAAATCTGGCTCCAGGCCTAAGCAGTAACTATCACATTAAAAATGCGGTGCAGGTTTTCATCTAGATTTCTAGTTACTGGTTCTGCCAGCTCAAGATGAGACAAAATGAGGTTTCGTCTTGTATAGTAGGTGGCAGTTTGAAGCATTAACTGCCGTGGAAGAAGATTTGAAAGGCAATTTCCATTCTCAATTTTCTCTTAAGTCATTAAGATTCATCTTCAGTTCTCGAAACATCCAAATTTCTGTTCTACTTAGGTATCTGGATTTGAGATCTTACGATCGTTCACTGCACTGAATATCCCTTAAATTTATGGCAAACTGTTTGACACCATTTACAAATAGTCCGTGATTCTACAGATTTATCTTCAGAAGTTTTACTTTTTTTCCCTGCCAAGTCGACGCTAATCTCACTGTGAACTGAGTTTAAAACTGCTTAAACCTGAAGCTACTTCTTTGCTTCTTGCTTATTAGAGTTTTGCACTGCTGAGGCACTTTCTTGTTACTTGTCTGTCTTCAGGTTGGACATATTCTGACTACTTAATCCTTCAGTTTAATACATTGTTCCGTGGTACTAATCACTCTGTCATCAGTACAGTGGATGGAGTGAGGAGCTGGAGTGTGGTGTTTGCTCATCTGTGCCTTAAAAGCACCTGTTTGGGAAATGAGGAGACTCAAAGTTTGTCTTAGAAGTGCAGAAGAGTATAAAAATAACTTAATGACTGTGCCACCTTCTTTGAATTTAAAATAGCTCTCTTTTTTAATTCATAAAAGCTCGTGGCAGGAGTTGTCAGGCTTTGGGTGTCGGAAGGGTGATGGATGTGTGTGGGAGTGTGGAGGCTATAAGAACACACAGGACTTTCTGTGCCTCTTTAGGAAGCTTGTGGAAGGGGAATAGCCTTTTGTCATACTCGTGTCACATTTTAGTTTGGTTTAAGACTGATGAGAGAAGTCTGGCTGCCACGAGCAGCCTGTCTTTTTTTTTGTCCCTCCAATCCTCGGCTTCCACTGTACAGAAGAGGCAAAGCTCTTGGTTAATCCAGGCAAAAGCATCTGGAGGGTGGTTTTCTTCTGCTGCTTCTCTGATGCTAACTGTCCCCTCATACCACTGACTTCTAACTCAGGCACTGATGAACTCCCATTTCTTCTTAATGCTGGCCCCCTGCCACACTGGCTTCTACTGGTTACATTTAACTCCACAACCAAGTTATGTGTGGGCGCTCCTTGATGCGGTCATTCCCCTGGGACATGGGGGCTGTGCGTGGGTTTCATGGCTGGACAATAACCCTAATGAATGTTAATTTAAAAAAATGTAAGGTTAATCACAACTCTCTTTTCAAGAGGCCTTGATAACCCGCTCCGAGGAAGTGAAACGTGGTCCCAGAGAGTATGTATTTATATCCCAGCCCTGACGCTTCTCTGTCCTGGAAGAGACTGTTGGCAACTCTCACTGTCTGTCAAGTTCCATAGAAAAATTGAGGGTATGAGGAGGTTCATCTTGTTCTCCAAAGTTATTTTGTGTTTAAAGGCAGACAGTAAAAGAGAAGGTTAAATGAATGGTGAGAACCTCTGCTCCTTGTCCTTTATTTTTTTTTCTACGATTGTGCCTGTAATTGCTCGTTAAGTAGCCAAAGGCCTTTTGAAAACTCCTTTCATTCAAAAAAGATGCCAGACAGAGCTGCTTGTGAAATAATTACAGAAAATGAGTGTTGATGCATGTTTTGACTCTGCTGCAGAAGTAATTCTGTCTTCTCTAGTTGAAGTAATTACATTTGTTTCTAAATAGAGGAAAAGAAACGGTAATTGTCAAAAAATGCATAGGTCCAACTTGTACGTTTCTGTAGTGAGAGATGGATGGGAAGCAAAAAAACTAATTATGATATTAGTGCAGTCATTATTGTGTATTATTCATTGAAGTGAGGTGCCGTTATTAAACACATGGAGGCATCACAGATTTGTGGGATTTAGAGTCGTTTGCCTGATAGTTGATTTCTTTAGCACTGTAGAGTATAAACATTTTTATTGTATGCTGGGTTAATATTGGATTTAGCATAGACATCTGCAGGAACTCGCTAGCCATTAATTACTTGCATTTTTTTCTAGGTAAACAAGGTTTTCAGTCAGTGTAAAGTAGGATTCTCACATAAGGAAGGGATCACAACTTATATTTCTATGCCTATGATGTTTCTTCTCAGTTTGGATGGCCAGAGGGGTAGGATTGTGCTGGCAGCAGGTATGATGGATTCGCTGCTTTTGGAGCAGACTGGAACCTGCTGTGTTTGGTGTGGGTCAGGAACCAGTCCTGAGCCAACACCGCTGCGGTCACCTCGGGCACATGGACCTGGAAACCCTGTCAGTTGATTCCCATTTCACCCTTCAGCTTTTCAAAAGGATGAGAAGTATGGGAAGACCTCACAGAGCCTTTCCAATACCAAAAGGGGGCCTACAGGAGAGATGGGGAGGGACTCTTGATTTTCCCCTCCCCCCCTCCTCCCTATAGGACAAGGGGAAATGTTTTTACACCAAAAGAGGGGAAATTTAGATGAGATCTCAGGAAGAAATTCTTTGCTGGGAGGGTGGTGAGACCTTGGCCCAGGTTGCCCAGAGAATCTGGAGATGCCCTATCCCTGGAAGGGTTCAAGGCCAGGCTGGACCAACAACCTGGTCTGGTGGGAGTTGTCCCTTCCCAGGGCAGGGGGTTGGAATGAGGTGGTCTTCAAGGGCAATTCAACTCAAACCATTCTGTGATTCTATGTCCATTACCAGTACATGTCTATTAAAGCTCATAATGCCACACTTAGATATACCTGTTAAATATGCAGTCATATAAACAGGAATGAAGACAGTTCTGACCCCCTCCATACACCTTCTCATCTTGGGTAGCTGCAGTCACCAGAAGAACAGATTTCTTCCTTGCATTCCCAGACTATGAAAGGAAAATAAAAACCACTACGTACCAAAGCAGGGCATGAAGGACAAGACAAGTGTTCAGCACATTAAACCATGAGCAACTCTCAACTCATCAAGGCCTGGCTTGGCATCATGGTCAACAGAAGTACAATGACATTTAGGAAAGCCAACATAGGAAAAATTGCTCCTGCTGTGGAGCCATCGCTTACAGGTAATTGCCTGTCCAGCTGATTATTGCAAGGACACATGGATCTCCCACAGCGCTGTGCTGCCAATGACATGCACGATAACATGTTTCCTTTGCCTGTTGTAGTTTGATAGACACAGTGTGACCATTTTCATATAGAAGGAGCAGTGTTTTCTGGCAAATGTTTCTCTTGCCAGGGCTGCTGGCAAGCTCACTGTAGGTTCATCTATATTTCTAGGAATCCTAGTTTACCTCGCAGACCAGGAATACAGGTGCTTTTCGCAAGGCTCACGTTCAGGACAGAAAAACAAAGAGCATCTGTTATCAGCAAGCCTGAGCAGTTAGCTGCATTCTAGGCATTCCCACACACTGCTTTTGAATTCTTCTCCCAAACACATACTTAGCCCTTGTCCTCACTGATGGCAGTAAGTTCTTGCATCATTTGATACCACAACAAAAACTCAGGGAAATAGGGTGCAGGGTGAGCAACCATAGTATCACAGAATGGTTTGGATAGGAAGGGACCTTAAAGACCATCTCATTCCAACCCCCTGCTCTGGGCAGGGACACCTCCCACCAGACCAGGTTGCTCCAAGCCCCCTCCAACCTGGCCTTGAACCCCTCCAGGGATGGGGCAGCCACAACTTCTCTGGGCAACCTGGGCCAGGCTCTCACCACCCTCATAGTAACAAATTTCTTCCTAAAATCTAATCTAAATATTCCCCCTCTAAGATCTCCCCAGAGCCTTCTCTTCTCCAGGCTGAACCCCCCAACTCTCAGCCTGTCCTCCCAGCAAAGAGGCTCTAGCCCTCCCAGCATCTTTGTGGCCTCCTCTGGGCCCACTCCAACAGATCTACTTTTTGCATTTTTGAGCTCTGTGACAGTTGGGAAAATTCTGCATCACCCAGTTTGTTGATCACGGCAAACCTGTCTGGGTAGAATCACGTAAGAGGCTCCAAGGTGGATGTTGTGAGCTTGCTTGGGGTTTCAGTGTGTTTGCAAAAGAGGAGAGTGTTCAGTTGCTAACTGCCCTTTGTGTGGTGAACTCACAGCCAAGTAGGCAAGAAACTTCTCTGTTCCAGACCACTGGGATGATACAGGTTAGATTCTAACCACAGAATAAATTCTTTGTTAACTTCCTTTTATCATCCTGCAGGGTTGGATTCCATTTACGAGACATTTCTTCTTTAGGTTTTTAAGGAAGAGCTGTCAGAAGCGATTCAAGAATCCTCGTTGCGTTTTGGAGAGCAGAAGGACAGAGTCCTAAGAGTTTTGTTTTGGTGTAACATTTTGATGAGTTAACCAGACCACTGTGCAGACTCGCGTACAAATCCTCCTGTAGCGAGTCATGAAATAATACTCAGTTTCCATTTCCTTTTTTTTTTTTCTTGCTTATGCTGGAAAGCTTTGGAAGACACATAATGCTGTCAAGACTGTCAAAACTTCATGTAGTCTATTTCAGCTCTAAAAAAAAAAAATTAAAAAAATAAAAAATACACCTCTGGTGTGTGTGATTGGGAACAGGGAAAACCTGGCAAACTCTCTGCCATCAAGGAATGATGAGGGCGTTGAGAGATTCCCCCTCTCCAAGCTCATGAGAAACATATGTTCAACCTGTTTTTTCTTGTTACCTGGGAAGTAAAAAAATAAGTGGCTGTTGTTCCCTTCCACCCCCCCAAATTTCCATACCTGCAAAAGAAAACAACACTGGATGCTATGGTTTTTTTGCTGGCATAGTTTTAACGGGGAGGAATGTGTGTCTCTTAATTGGCTTCAGGTGGTCATAGAGGTAACATGAGCTGTGGACTGGCAGGTGGTGGTGGTGGGGCTTCCTGGAAGCCTGTGGGGTTACTGGAGCTTCTTGGACGTGCTGTTTTCATGCAGAAATTTTATCACTTCCAAGATCTGCTGGAAGGGCAGTATGGCAGGACACAAGCAACCCGAGAGGGTTTTGGGAGTGCAGCAAGAATAATTTTAGGTTGCAGGTGCCGAATTAGCCAAAAAAGAGGAGCTCCTCAGTTGGACCTGCTGCCTACGGAGAGTTTGGGACTCTGAAAGTTAGTGGCAGCTTTGACTGGTATGTAAAGTCCCAAGGGAAGAGGAGCAGGTGAGCAGCTGAGTAATAGTTGTAGTAAAGACAACAAAGCAAGGACAGCCTGCAGATCCCCAGGGAGAGGAGCAGAAGAAATAAATCTGGTTGAATTTCAAAGCTGAATGTTAACATTAGCTGTGCTTTGGGTGAGGAGTTTGACCAGGTGACTTGCGAAGGTCTTCTCCAACCTGAATTATTCTATGATTCATTTTTTTCCTTAAGTATTATGGCCTTTAGTAGGTTATGTCACAGGTTCTTGTCTCCTTTAACAGAAATCGTTAATTTCCTCTTCCTTTTACTCAAAAAGCTTGCTCTTCTGGCCAGGAGTCTGAGTTCTCTCATCCTTGATTTGTCATGTTGTGGTATCAGCCATTAATGGGTGGTGGAGGTGGGGTGATGGGTGAGAAAGCTGCAGACTAACTCCTCAGGGACCTGAGGATTTTTAGTTGGGGTCAAGGAGAACTGGGGAAATATACTGGATTTTTATGGCCATCCTGTTCGAGGATTGTTGCTCCTGCTCCAAATGGACCTAAACCAAAGTTCTCCCACTGGTGTTACGACTGAGGAGGGCCATACTGCGTGGAGAACTGCTGCAGAGATCTTCGTGCAAATATTTTTCTCTACACACTTCTTCACGGACCTTCACTCTGTGTTTTTAACTCTGAGGGAATGGCGTCTGGTGTTAACTCTATTATGCAGGGTTTAAAAATTGCCTGAGCTACCGAATGGATCAGAGAGTGCCTAAGAGCAGCTGTATGAGGAGTGCAGTCATTTTTACTCACTGGGGAGTTGCATACACTGGACTTTGAAAGACTCCATTTAAGGGAAGAGAAGAGATCTTCAAAGCTGGCATTTTTCAAGTAAATAACTCCTTAGCTTTGATATGCCTGCTTCATGCTGCCTTGTCAGTCTAGAGGAAAGATGTACCTTAAATCAAAGTGGACAACTGAGAATAAAAGCTAATAAAAGATTACAATAAAAGAAAGGAATCCCTGTCATAAGAGGGGGTGGAAAAAAAGACATGGTTTTATATCCATTGCAGCAAGCACTCAAAGGAGGGACTAGCTAATGGACGGTCTGGGCTGAGATTCTTCTGGTGAACTTTTACCAAGAACTTAAAGCCCTGCAAAGTGATATGAAAAATAGTAAGGGGGGGTGGGGATGGGAGGGAAGCCCCAGCCACAGTTTTCCTTTCACCTGACAGAATTTCATGATGTTACCATTTAGAAAGAAAAGTCTCTACCGGGCTGACATCAGTTTTGCTGAGCAGGCAGGTACACAGCGCCTCGGCGCACAGGCCAGGATTCGTTACCCTCGGGTTTTATAACTGTAATGAACGTCATTAATATTTAGCAGAGCAGCAGGACGCTGACCACGAGCGGGTCTGTAGAGCCCATCGTTACAAACCAGGCGTTGGGGGGAGGCAGTAGTATCTTGTTATAATTGAGAACATTTTAAAACTTTTAAGGAAGTTTGAGCTCCTTGAGTGAGCATTCAAACTCGAGTCACTGCTGGAAGGAGATTAAGCCAGTGTGGAGTTTAGTTCTCCTTCTCCAAGTTCTCTAGCTTTGCTGCTGCTTGGAGTAGGGAGGTGTTTCCAGCTTGAGCACATTTCCACCCCTAACCCAGCAGTACAGCACGGGGGGGGTGCAGGTATGTTGGTGGAACGTTTTAATGTGTGTGGCTCCATGTGGCCCCGTGAAACCCTCAAAGTTGCTGGGTTTTTGCTGAAGCCTCAGGATGGAGAGAGCAAAGGGCGTTGTCCAGATGTGTCTCCCCAAGAACATGGGACGCAAGTGGGGAAATGCATCTGCCCTTGTTGTGAGAGTATGAGGTGTGTTGGAGAAGCAGCAATGGGAGATACCAGAACAGGGTGAACACAAATCTGTCTCCTTTTGAAACCTGGCAGTGCGTGGGGTACTCTTTGGTGTGACCTGTCCTGGGACCACTGTCACGTGCTATTTCTAACTCATTGAAAGGAAAAAGGGGCAGAAGGTGTCCTCCGTACCATTTGTGTGACTTAGTTCCTTTTCTTCTGAGTGGTTTGTGGGAAGGAGGTGGCTCAGGCAGAGGACTGAGCTCTTGAGAGGCCTGGGAGGACCAGCTTGAAGTGATGGTGAAAATCGAGTTAATTGCTTTGCTGCTTTGTTCACAGGGGTAAAAGGAGGATTAGGAACATTTCTCCTGTTTGTATGGTGCGAATGAATGTGCCAAGGTTTTAGTTTCTTTGTTTTAGCTGGTGCTATTGTGGGGACTGTGTCATGGCCGCAGCACTTGCCATCCTGTCAAGTACAGTAAATAGGGGTGGTTAGTAGGTGGAGAGAGGTTCTCCTCCCCCTCTACTCTGCCCTGGGGAGACCCCATCTGGAATATTGTGTCCAGTTCTGGGCCCCTCATTTCCAGAANTGATCTTTCAAGGTCCCTTCCAGTCCCTGATATTCTGTGATCCTGTGAAATAGCAACCGCACATCACCCCAGAGACAGTGACGTGTTCAGCATTTCCACGGTGCTCTTCCAGTGGGCTCGATTTTGGTGTTTGTTCCCTTCATAATTTGTGTAATACTGTTGCAGAAGATATGTCAGGACAGGCTTATGTGCAAAAAGATTTAGTAGCATCTGTTGTTAACAAAATTGGAAGTTATTCTGGGGAGTGGGACACCAAACTCTTCTCCTCCCCTCCCCCCAACCCCCCCCAAAAAAAAATAAAAAAAATTAAAAAAGGCCCAGGGGGAAGAAGGGAAAGACAGAAAAGAAAAATCTTCTCAGTGGCCAGTTGGGAAGAGAAGTGATCAAATCCTTCCCTCAACTCCACAGCAAAGCTCTCTAATACTTTGATAGGGGTTCTGTGGACTTTTCATCAGGGCCTTCTCAAAATCCCTGTTGGTTGCAGCCACTTGAGTTGGGGTTGGTGCTGGGCCAAGGGGAGGTGTTGCCCACTGAGATGAGATAATGGAAGGCCTTGGGCATGTCCCTGGTGGGTGCCCCTCACTAGGATAGGGGCTAAGCCCCTCGTAATTAGGGATTTTCCGCACTCTTCTGGCCAGGAATTCTGTAGAAGGTGGTAGTATGGGATAAACGCTTCTTCCAGAAAAAACACCTGCATGACTTGGCAGATGAAACAAGATGCTGCGATGCAGAAGCAGAAGAGACCATGGTCCTGTGAAGAGTAAGTCTTGCCTGACCCTTAAAATACTGTTGGCAGTTTTATCCTTTTGAAGGGAAGGATTTCAACAGGAAAGGGCTCTGCCGCAAAGGGAGGCTCTGAAGAAGCAATAAAGCAATAATATCAGCACATCCCTCTCCCACTAATGTCCTGCTGTTTGTACAGATCCTAGAAAACCATTCTCACAGTGTGGAAAATTGTCAAAGATTTCCAGAGTGCTTTGTGGTGAACTGTACCAGAACTTCTGCACTCCCAATGTCATAATGGCTTGTTTGGGTTTTATATTCAATGCAAATGAATTAATTATGGCTTGCCACTTGCTATAAATAATGCCCTATTTCCTCCATGTAACTGCGGATCCTGCAGAAGATGAGCTTTTTCACAGACCATAGGCCCGACGGAGCTCTTTATCCACAGACAATTTGAACTGGTGGAAATAATGTGTGTGTACTTCTAGGCACTGCATATCTGGGAGCAGCTGGGTTTTACTTCCTTTTCTTCTGTGGTCTATGCTACCCCATTTAAGAAAAAAAACCCAAAACCAAAAACCAACACAAAAAACACCTGAAAAGGCAGGTGACCAAACTCTGTTTGACAGAGACTCAGTTCTGGAAAATGAAAAGATTGGAATGTGACCATGGGGTGAACACTGAATTAGAGACTGGGTGATACAGGAACAGCGAGGAGTGGTGCAAGGGAGGACAGCTTCAGCAGGGAGAAGTAGCAACAGATGCAATACACTGTGTGCAAAATACGTTATTTCGTATGAAATATGACTGTTTCTTGCTGTGTCATTTCTTCAATAGATTTGCATGAGCAGGGACTTGTTATGAAGTGAGTTCTGTCCAGGATGGTGGAGTTCTGCTGGGGTTGGGTTTTCCTGCTCGGATCTCATCAAAGTTTGAATTGCAAATCTTCAAGGACGGCACTTAGCAAATTCTGGGGCATTGCATAAGTAATTTCAAGACACAGAATGTATTGTAGTGATGTTTATTACATTGCTGCAAAGCAGGAGATTGAAACTACCTGGTATAAAATGTCTTGGGAAATAAATTCTGTCCACGTTGTGCCTTGCCAATGTTCCATGGCTGGTTAAATGTGGTCAGGAGAAAAAAAAAAAACTATTAAAAATTTTATATATAAGAAAATCATATATATATATAAATCCTATAGGAATATGCTGTCTTAGAGGAACAGCTGGGCTGAGGGACGGAGGGAGCAGTGGCACCAGCTAAAGGTGCTTCCATCAAGAGACACTGACTGGCTCCCATGTGATCCTTTGAGAGCAGTGATTCATGGAATCATCTGGGCTAGAAGGGACCTCTAGGGTCATTTAGTCTGACCTCCCTGCAGTCAGCAGGGACACCCCCAACTAGACCAGGTTGCCCAGGGCGTCATTGAGCCTCCCCTTGAATATCTCCAGGGAAGGGGCCTCAACCACCTCCCTGGGCGACCTGTTCCAGTGCTCCACCACCCTCATTGTAAAGAACTTATTCCTGATATCCAACCTAAATCTGGTTTTCTTCAGTTCAAACCCATTGCCCCCTGTCCTGTCCCTGCAGGCCTTTGTGAACAGACTCTCCCCATCTCTCCTGTAGCCCCCCCTTCAGATACTGGAAGGCTGCTATAGGGTCTCCCCGGAGCCTCCTCTTCTCCAGGCTGAACAACCCCAGCTCCCTCAGTCTGTCCTCGTAGCAAAGGTGCTCCAACCCCCTGATCATTTTCATGGCCCTCCTCTGGACTCGCTCCATCAGGTCCATGTCCTTCTTATAGTGGGGGCTCCAGACCTGCACACAGGACTCCAGGTGAGGTCTCACCAGAGCAGAGCCAAGTGACAGAATCATCTCTCTGGATCTGCTGGTAACACATCTTTTGATGCAGCCTGGGATGTGATTGGCCTTCTGGGCTGTAAGTGCACCCTGTCTGCTCATGGCCAACTTCTTGTCCACCAGCACCACCGAGTCCCTTTCTCCGGGGTGCTGTCTAACACCTCATCCCCCATTCTGTGTTGAGAGTGAGGATTGTTCTGGCCCAGGTGCAGAACCTGGCACTTGGTCCCGTTGAACTTCATGTGGTTTACTTGAGCCCACCTCCACAGCCTGCCCAGGTCCCTCTGTATGACATCCCGTCCCTCAGCTGTATCAACAACACCACACAGCTTGGTGCCATCTGCAAACTTGCTGATGTTGCTCTCGATCCCTCTATGTTACTGATAAAAATGTTAAACAGTACCGGTCCCAGCACAGACCCTTGAGGGGACACCACTTGTCACTGCTCTCCATCTGATTCCCTTGTAGCCCGATCTCTGGGAACTCCTGTTGGGAACCATGAGGGATGACTTGGCCCTGAACTTGCCTGAAGTGCTCCTGAATGCTTTGGCCTGGGTTTGCAGTGCGTAAAGGCTTCCTTGGAGAGGGATACATCCAGTGGCAATTTAGATGTATGGTGTGACCTCTGGTATTTTTAAAATCTGTTCTTCTCGGCCCTTAATGATCTTAAACTAAAACAGGTTCAGCACTGCAGCGTGCTGTGTACAGTGGTACGTGAAGAAATGTGTAGGTTGTGAAGTGTTTGCAAATGTTTTAATTTTAGAAAAAACATGTAGTAGAGAAGAGATAAAAAAAAAAGGAAACAGGTTGAAGCAGCTATAACAGCCTATTTTTTTTAATTTTTTTTTTTTTTAATAGAGAACTGACAAGGTTAAATGTCGAGGCAATAATAGCAATTAATTCAGAATGCTTAATTATAATTTTGTGTCCGGATTTGCTCTCAATGCTGCAAAGCCAAATATAAATTAAATTGCCTACTGCTGGAATGTGGCCACTAAAAGACTAAGGCATAGTAGGCATTTTTGCTTAAAACGGGGGTGGAAACATCTCTTCAGTCTCTAATTTAGCATGCAAAAAGGCAGCATCTCGGTATGTCTCGGGGAACTGTGTTGTGTATCAGCTGGGGTGGCGGGAGATTTACCTCCAAATGCTGGATGTTGCACCGGGGATGAGTTTTTGTGGTTAGCTCTGATTCCAGGGGCGCACAAACACTTCTCTGCCCTGAGCTTTGTGCTGCATGTTTTGAGTAAGAGAGTTTGTCAGCAAACAATGCAGCCTGTTCCAGGAGAGCAGGGAAAGCAATTATCTTCCCTGGCACCCTCGGCTCAAACCCCAGCAATATTGTGGGGCAGGGAGCTAATTGCTCCATCTGTTGCTCTGGGCCCCACGGAGGGAGAGGAGCTCTGTCTGCCGCGCTGTCAGGCCACACGTTGAAGGGCAGGCCGTCCAGACAGGCTGGGACTCGGGAGCAGGCTCACGTTGGAAAGTTTAAAGTGTATTTTTTTGCTCTTATTGCCTTGGCTTCATATTATAACCTTAAATGATTTTCAGTACATCACAGTGGTAGCAGGAGTTCTCCTGTGTGTTATCTCCTGTCAGACGGGAATCGATGAGGTTGGTTGTTTTCAATCAGGACTTGCGGTGGGTAAGTTTTTCTGCCTGTTGGTTCGGGGGGATCTTGAACAAGGTAAAGCTTTCTGGGGTGGCAAAAAGGCATTTTGGTGTCTCCTCAAATTGCTGTGGCCCAACAGTACATCGAAGTTTGCAAAGAGGTTCTGAAGTGTTGTACACCAGCTTGTACTGTTGTTCTGGTTTACTTTGCATCAAAAATGTGCTTTGGCTTTTCCATCTTCAGTCCTGCAGTGTTTTTATGCCCTTATACATATGTATGATGTTCTGATCTATATTAGCTTTGCTTTGTGATCTTCCATTTATGAACTGCTTGGGGATTCTGGAATGGCAACTGCAGAATTTTTGAGAATTAAAGATAAGGACAGAGCTGTTTATTGGTATATACTTCTTGTTACTGTTCGTACTATGACTTAAAAAGCACAAAGACCTTAATGTGCCTTTCTCTAGCTCACATGTAGGTGGAGTTTCAGTTTCTGCCAAGTAGATCTGCACTCCAGACCAGGCCCCTGGCACCTCATAGTGTGATTTTAGGGAGCTTAAAACAGTAAGAATAAAATCCAAGCCCTAACAGGGACAATTTATGATTACTTAGTTTTTACCAATGCCAATTACTAACTCTTGACTGGTCAGCACCTGCCATTATTTAAGATGCTTGTGAACATTGTTTCCAGACTTTAGAGTGTCTCTGGTAGTGATGGAGGAGTTGTGAAAGAGCTGGATTTGTGTCATCTGAGCCGTCCCCCGGCACAGCCCTGTATTGCCTTCTCTTTCTTTTCTGGGAGCTTCTTGGTTTAATATAAGTTACAAAACCTAGTTATATCCTGTTTATTAGAAATGGCTGCTGGCAAGATTTGTCAGTCATTTGCAGAGTAGACAGAAGAGGAGAGGGAGGGAAGTTATTAACACTCAGATACCATTTGCTATCCAGGTGGCTCTAATAAGACATGAATGTGAGCTGCAGTTCCATGTTTCTGGGTGTGTAACCTGGTCAGGTTCAGCTGAAGATGTGTTTATGTAGGTAACATCCACAAACCCTGCTGAGATGGCAGTGGGGTGTCTTTTCTCAAAGCAAGAATGTAGCTATATATGTAAATATTAGCACTGAACTGTTGGGGGAATGCGGTTGAAGGTGAGGTCTCAGAAACCTTTTGACCATGACCAAGGGATGTGGGAAGACAGTTCATGGTTCTGTCTCTCGTTGGAGGAAGAAGAGCTCATGTAGGCTGAAATAGCAGTTGGTTATTAAAGGTATGGTGGTTTGTGAAATAAGCAGAGATGGGAGAGCCCTGGGAAGAATTGCACTGTCTCTGATGGTGCTGGCTTGTTTTGTGTAGGAAATTGTACTCTGCTGTGTTGTGTCTAGTCCAGGTTTAGGTTACGAAAATGATGGGGTTGTCACAAGGTGCTTGTACAGCTGTGGTTTTTAGGTGCCTTTTGCTTTTGCTGCTTACATTATGCATACCCCAGAACTGGAGTCAGCTCTGCGGATCAGCTCATCAGACGTGTGAGCTCCTCAGCACCAAACTTTGATCTTTGCTGCGTTAGAGATTTTAATGATAAAGCCAGTGTGTGATTTTTCTCTTGAGGAGTCAGAAATAAAAAGTCCAAATTTAAAGAGCCCAGAAGGTTTCTTAGTGGTCTTAACAGTCTATTTATGATACTTTATTTTGCGATGTGCTCCACTTAAATCTCCCATTTTCTCTAAATACCATCACTGAGCCTTCCAGCCAAAGACACAATGGTGTTTGTGGGCTCAGGCTGCTGGGGGGGTGGGTGGGAGGGGTACATGCAGAGAAAGCAAAACTGAAGCACCAACTTGGAGTGTCCTTCCCGCCTGGCTGACCCAGGAGATCTGAGGGAGCAGCTCCCTGCTTTCCCGGTTATTTAAGGGATAATGAGACTGGCCTCACCGGGAGCCACTGCCACAGTTGTTTGCTGTTCCACCTCTTTCAGCCCTTGTGCTGGCAGCAGCAATTCAAAGGGGGAAGAAAAGTACCTCTGGCAGAGGTAAGAAGCACCTTGAAACAAGGAGGTGTTATCACCGGGTCCTGCTTGTGGTACCCGGGTCTGTGGCAGGTCCTGCGTCCCTGTCGGGGGGATGCAAGACTTGAGTCATGTCCCTGAGTCACACGCGGTGATGGGTCGTGAATCAGGCCATGGGGAAAAAGTTCGTTTTGCTTTACTGACTTCCTGATTTTTTTCTGTTTTGAGATTGAGAAAGGGGTGAGTTATCTTTCTTATTTGTAAGGTTAATTATTACAATGTACAGTTTGTATGAGCGTGCTTTTTAGATTGATACTGCTATTTCCAACTTAAAAATACAAAGATTGACGCTTTAGTTGGGGGGGTGGTTCTCAGTTTGAAATGAAAGGTAATTGAAACAGGAGGAAAAAACAAAAAGAGGAGAAAATCCCAGGGTTGCATTTAAGGCCAATTTTTGAGGAGTTGTTAGCTGTAGTAAGTAATATTGATTTGTTTTTGGAGATTCAAGAGTTTAGAAAGAATGCTTATTTTGTGCCTGATTTTGCTGTTCCACAAAGGAAAACTATCAGAAAGACGTTTTGTTTTTCACTCCTATTCTCAGTACCCAGGTACGTAGCTTTGCCTAAGCTGTCCAACTAAGGGACGTGGCTGCGACATCAACATCTTCTTGGCACCTGGAGTACTCTTGTTAAAGGTTCCAAACAACCCTGTTCCCAAGTGAGGGGGAGGGATGAGGGGACAACTTCTTCCAGGTCAGGAATTTGCCTTTGTTTCAAATGTAACAATTAAGTACTGCTTGAAATAATAAACAGCCTATAAGAACATATATTTCAAGGAAAAGCAAACAAAGCCAGAAGTCTTGAGGAGTTAAAATACTTTAAAAAATAAAAAAAACCACCCAAGCAAAACCAAATTTGCAGATACTGAGAAATTACTTCCCACATTCTCCCCTACGTGAAAATGACTTTCATGATCTTTATACTCTTTTCCTTTAAAGCCCCCTGAGTACGTGTGTACTTACTTGCTGCCACAGCAGGGAGGTCAGCGAGGAGTACGTTCTTGAGGCTGAGCTGGCAGGTGCCTCCCAGTAGAGCTGCATCCCAAGGGAGCTGGAGCATCCCAACAAGGTGCGTGGGGCAGAGGAGGATTTTTGCCTGCTGCCGCTCATGCGCTTGTTTTGTTGACACCCGTTTCCTTAAGAGTCAGAACTGAATCCTCTCACGTCACCTCCACAGATCAGGAGAAAGAAAAATCAGAGGCAGTAACAATCCTTGGTTTGATTTTTGTAGCTTAGAACAAACATGACAGGAACAAGCTTGCTCCCTTTTTTTAAAACCAAACAAAAAAAACTCAATCCCAACTTAGGTGCTTGGGTGTTCTTTGAAGATTTATTTCATGTGCGATAAAACATACAACCTAAGGAAGTAAAGCTGCTTGTAGAGTGTGGCTCTCCAAAGAAATAACGTAGGCAGACATATGCAGAGACAGGCATCCATGTGCATTGCATGCATTTACGTGGACTTTAATAGTTCATTTTATATACATGAAAGTCAGTGACATGTAGTAAATGTGACCTGACACACTTTAAATAACTTTGTGATTTGGGGATGTTCCATCTTCTAAAGCTTGAAATCATGGCTATAAAGAGATTTTGGAACGTTAGATGATCTTGGCACAGCGAACCCCGAGTCTTCGACTGGCTCAGAGAATATTGTGAACTAAGTGATAAGAGGAACTGCATAAAGACTAAGTTCCAGTTCCTGGAAGAAGCTTGGATAATATAAAGGTGCAGATGAATTGACATTTATCTGTGTTGAATTTTGATTCATTTCTGTAGTTGTAGATGTTCTGCTGATGAAATTGTATGTGTGTAATCTAGGAAACCAGCCTGTAGGGAGGAACTCGTTAATTTACAAAGCTTTCAGGGAAATATCAGGCCAACAGGAGGAGTGCCTGGCCAGGCAGCTCTGCTGGGGAGCAGATGGGGCTCCTGGCTCTGCCTCCCTCCCACTCTCATGCCCTGCCAGTCTCCATGGGATAAGGACCCTTTCCCTCTGCTTTTTTAGCACCGCTACATACAATTCCATGAATAACACTTACCTGTAGTGCTAAAGGCCCACATCAGACCTCTATTTACTTGTTTTACTGTCAAAACTGGTTGTTTGAAACCTGCTTGGGCCAGGCTCTAGGTGGAGGCACTGTATGGAAACTTCCAAGCATCTTGCATCCTTGTTGCCCCATTCCGAGCTGGGCCGGCAACCGTTTCCCGTGAGCAAGTGGCCATTGTGGGACTGAGAAGGGCAAGTTGAAACCGTTCAGAAAACATCCTGGCAGTTCAGGCCAGGGGTTTCTGATGTGTACTGCAGCTGGTAAGAGCTGGAGGAGCAGTCAGTGCTGTGAATGGGCAGGTTGCAGTCGGGGGAGAAGGGGAAATGGCATCTTAAGAAAACACTCTTTGGTTTGAATTGGATTGTTGTCCTGGAACCCCATTGACCAGTGGTGTCCTGTGTGCAGCCAGCAACTGTAACTTCAAGTCCCCGTATGCGTGCAGCTTAAAGAATTAGGCCATATTTGCATCTCAGGTCACAGAGGAAGCAGAGCAAAATGTAGAAATCCTTTTAACAGCATTGTTGTATCTGTTTTATCATAACCAGACCCAGAAGAGTAGCTAATCCTCTCCCTGAATGATCCCGGATCGATGACCCTGAATCCATGGTGGTTCCTTGAAGTTGGGGATGGGGATATAATGGGAAACAAATATAGTGCTTGCTGCTATGTAGATAGGTGAAGGAGGAAGGAGAAAATGGCAGAAGGAATGAGTTGAATGTGTCACTACAGGCAAATATACAACGCTGCAGCATTTATATATATCTATACACACGTATATAGTGCGGGGATGGAGCCATCGGTACTGAGAATCTGCAGAAAAGCCAACCTAGGGAACAGCAGGGTCTTTTTCACTATCGAGCCTATGAACCTTCAGGCTACTCCCTATTAAGGGCACGCAATAAAACATTCTCAGCTGTTTCCAGAAGGCATTTTGTGGCGATGACCACAGCAATATAGTGAAAGCCTCATTTTATAGAGGCTTCTGGAAGCATGAGCTACTTGAAATTGGAGAAATTGGAGAAATGCTTGAAAACACTTTGGGTCTGCCCTCAGGCCACTGCTGTAATGTTGGGCTGCTTCTTCCCCGTGTTGTTAATCTGTCCCTTCGCTGTGTGCTTGGTCCCACACCAGGTCTGCAGTACACAACATCAAAATGTCATCAGTGGTGACAAAGAGGTTTGAAGAGCGAGTCCATGTTGACAGGAAGCTGTGTGGTGGCCACCCTGACAGCACCCTCCTCTCTCTGTAACTGAAAATCATTACCAAAATAACATTTAGCAAGACTTTTTCCTAGGGTTTTTTTTTTGAGAGTGGCGGAAGTTGAATGTGTTTTGATGAAGTCCAGCTGAACTGCACTCTCTTGTCCTTTAAAGTAAGTAGTTATTTAACTGCCCTTGCAGGTCAGTGCTGCAGACAGTTTTTTTTTGTCCCATCCGTCCCAGGAATCATTGCTGGGTTTTAAGCAAGGTTTCCCTTTTCCTTTACCGTTATATATTAAATTATGCAACCAATTGTGGTCTATTTCCATATCTTGTTTTCTGTTTCTCCTACCAGTTGCATTCCAACCTGTACTTAGGCAAAAGGGGCACATCAATCACTTCCAAAGGAACTGGCAGTGGGTGGGAAAAGGTTTTGCTGCCAGTTCATTGTGTGACAGTTTCAGCCCTTCCTCGCTGGCCTTGTGGTCCCTCAACAAACCCTGTAAACAGGCAATTAGGTTTTTTGGCTGAAGGCTCTTTTGCTTTCTAAACAGAAACTGAGTGCTTAGGGTGGTTCTCAAGTGTGTGGAAATCCACGGATGTAGAACTGGAACTTCCTGAGTGCTGCAATGGGTTCCATTCCAGTAATCACTTGTTCTCCTTTGGCCACAATAATACTGGTTTTAAACCATTACTCCTCATGAAAGATGATCGCCAGCCCCCTGTCATGATGCTATTCATAAAAGTCCAAAACGTAGGGTGACAAACACAATTTCTTGGAGGACCCAAAAAGGATAGGGCTCCATACATGGTGCAGGAGGGCTGTTCTGAGTGAGCAATGAAATGAGCTCAGTGGCTTTTTTGCTGAGTCAGCAATGTGTGTTCCATGCATATCCACGGGAAGGGCTGTCTGAGCCCCCCTCAGACACAAGAGGTAATGTTCGTTTTGAAAGGAATAGTTAATTTCCCATATTTTGTAGCTGGTTGAGGAGCTTTAACACCAGTGTCGTTTCCTAGTTGTAAACAGGCAAAGAATCGTGTGACCCTGAGTAGTCCAGCACAAGTTGTCCTGCCTCAAAGATACTGCCGTCCACGTCACCACTATGTGCTCAGTCAGCCCCTGTGAACTACCTCTGAAGAATTAAAAGCAAGGAGGTCCTACAGGGATTACTTTAAAAAACAGTAGAAATTAATAAAGAAATATGTCTGCTCCTAATGGTTTTTAAGACCACCTTATAAAATTCTATAGCAGGAATAAAATTAAGTGTTCAGTTCTGTACAATGATATGAAAACACTAGGTATAGAGTGTAATAGAAAATTAGATGTTTTGTAAGGTACTTTCTCATAAGGGATAACTAAATATCACTAGTCTGCCTGGACCTTTAATCAATAGGAAATTCAATTTGAAAGTGAATAAAAGGGGTAACAACCTTTCTGCAAAGAGAATATCAGAATATATCACAGGCCTGGGAACATAACGCAGTTCTAAAGTACAGCAGAAATGTTTCAGCAGCAGAAGATGACAGGGAGAAATGTCCTCTGAATGGTGTTTGTGCAGCAGAGAAGAACTGCTGGCAGAGTTCTCCAGTCTTTTATGGAGGGAGAGAAGATGTCAGTGATACAGAACGGAAAGTGAGGAGAGGCCGGGCGCCGGGATTTGTACTGTCAAATAAGAGGTGACTTTATGCTGGGTTTCTCTTTTTCAAATAGCCTCAATAATTTTACTGGTGTTCCTTATTCAGCAGCAGAACAGGGACTGGTGTTCCTTCAGGCTGCATCCAGGCTGAACTTGGGGGGTAGATAATAATTCAAATTGCCAGAAATGCACAGATCACAGGGGTGTAAAACCATGTTGTATGTGCACCGTGACTCTTTGTGGAGAACAGTACTGTTTGGTTGTTTACTATGGGCTACTGGTCACAAATTGTGCTTGTTCAAGTTCTCAGTTACCTTTCTGTGAGGTTTTGTTTGCTTTCTAATTGCATAAAACCCCAGAACCTGTCTGATAAACAACATGCAAGTTGATGGTTTGTGCAGTTTCAGTGATCCTTACCGTAAAGATGCGGTTCCCTCAAATATTTACCAACAAATGGGTTGGATTTCTTTGGCTGTGCAGTGAAATTATCAAAATCCTCCTCCTCCTGGTTTGAAAGCCTGTTAGGAGTGCTTAGTAAAAAAAGACAAAAAGGCATTTTTCAGATAACTGAACTTTTTCAGTTCTGCTTACTAAAAATACAATTAATGTTTAAGTTTCTTTGGAGCTGCAATATAAAGAAATGTCAATGCACATTATAGTTGATTTGATGCTTTAAAAGAGACGCATAAGAATGGAAGAAATAAAGAGCAGAAAACAGGCAATTTCTTCGGAAAGTGGGTGCTTGTAGAGGTTTCTCTTATCTGTACGTGTTACTGTAGCCTGATCATACTGCTGTTTTTGATGTTCTGATTTGTTTAGATTTCATCATGAATGTGGTAGATGAGATGCATTTTAGTCCAAGATCTCTCAAATCACTTGATCCCCTTTTAAAAACTGATTTATAAAGGAGATCTGTTGAAATACGACAAAGGTGTGCTGGCATGAGGACTCTCCAATGACCTTGTGCCACTGACCATATCTTAATAATATCTCACGGTTGCCTCACATCACGTTAAAGTCAAATAATTTCTTCCTGCCCTCTGTCCTTCTCCTACATCAGAAATGAGATTGCTGGGATACCTGCAGAATGGGATTTTGCCTTGGAAATGGAAAGCAGCCAGGATTTCAAATGGAGCTAGTAGCGTGGTTTCAAATAGTTATTTTAGATTTAAAATAGCTTCGGACAAAAATACAGGGTTTTAATATTTAGGCCAGGAATGGGAAGTAGAAAATGGCAAAAGATCTTAAAAAAAAAAAATTGTTATTTTTGGTGCTGTGTGTGTAGCTGTAAATATTTTATAAAGCTGTGGCTGGCCAACAAGTAAATATTCAGTCTTCCCGTTGTGACTAATTAGGAGATATCTGAGCTTTCTACTGACACAGGGCCTTCAAACACGAATGGCTTAGCAGCACAGCGAAGAAATATTCCTTACTGACTTGTACAGCTTTATGTTTTTACCTTTATGCTGTACTGCTGCAGACAATATTAGATGTCTGTCTGCTCAACCCCAAATCTAATTGGGCTTCCTGATCCAGTATCTAGTTCTAATAACGTTAGAATATATGGACTAAAACTTTGTTATCACTCTCTCTACATTTAAAATTAAACAAACAATAAAATGCAGGCAGAATATCTGTATTTTATAGCTCTAGCCTTTGGCAAGAGCAGTGTGTGCTTCTATAAATTCTGTTTGATATTGTTGGATCTCTTCTGTGACAGCAATGTTGAAATGAAAAGAGTATTACTGCAGAGAATCCAGGCATGAATAACGCCCCAGCCCAGTGGTGTTCAGATATGGGAAGGTGGCCACAGCTTTGAAACCAAGGTGGTCGCTTTGTTTTCCTTTGTCCTTCCTGGAAGACTGGAAAAAATATGTTTGAATGGTGTTCATTTACAGCAAGTAACTTTGTTTTTCATGCAACCTTCATTGCCTTCTTTTTTATTTTTTATTTTTTTTCCTTTCTCTACAAATAAATGGGTAGGGGAATATGTGGCTGGAGAAGAGGTTTTTAGATGCCTTTGAAGATGTAAAAACAGCAAATGGAACCTGCAGTGGCATAAACATCAAAGATCAGCCCAAGGAAAATCAAAGGATTTCTTTGAGTATGTCAGCTTGCCCATCAATTGAGATGCTTCAACTGCTGTATCCTCTGTTCTGGGCACCTCACTACTGATTTTGATGCCACCCAAACATGAAAGGATGTGCAGCACTTAGCAACTGCTTTTCTGTAGAATTCTACATCTCAAATCTAAAACAGTGGTGCTGCCAAACTATGCCAATCTTCTTCCTTAAATCCCTCCTTCTTAAAAGTCTGGGGATACAGCCAGCAAACCTTCTGGCTCAAAACCAGTTGCTATTGTCCCAGAACTGGTAGTGGAAGTTGCTACCACACTTTGACTCTACTGAGATTGGCTAGTTGAATTCTTATCATTGGTCTTAGTACTACAATATTTTGTTATCAAATGTTATAAGTCAATATACTTCAGTAGAGTGTAGTATTAAATGCATAGCAGTAGTACTTATTAATTAGAATCACAGAATGGTCCAGACCAGAAGGGACCTCTAGGGTCATCTAGTCCAACCTCCCTGCAGTCATCAGGAACACCCCCAACTAGACCAGGTTGCCCAGGGCCTCCTTGAGCTTCACCTTGAATATCTGCAGGAAAGGAGCCTCAACCACCTCCCTGGGCAACCTGTTCCAGTGCTCCACCACCCTCAGAGAGTAAAGAACCTATTCCTAATATCCAATCTAAAAGTCCTCCAGGCTGAACAACCCCAGCTCTCTCAACCTGTCCTTGTAGCAAAGATGCTCCAACCCCCTGAGCATCTTTGTGGCCCTCCTCTGGACTCGCTCCATCAGGTCCATGTCCTTCATATAGTGGGGGCTCCAGACCTGCACACAGGACTCCAGGTGAGGTCCCACCAGAGCAGAGCCAAGTGGCAGAATCACTTCTCTGGATCTGCTGGCAATGCATCTTTTGATGCAGCCTGGGATATGATTGGCCTTCTGGGCTGTAAGTGCACCCTGTCTGCTCATGTCCAGCTTCTCATCCATCAGCACCCCCAAGTCCCTTTCCTCAGGGCTGCTTTCTAACACCTCATCCCCCATTCTGTGTTGAGAGTGAGGATTGTTCTGGCCCAGGTGCAGAACCCTGCAGTTGCTCTTGTTGAACCTCATGAGGGTCACCTGGGGCCACCTCTCCAGCCTGTTCAATTGGCTAATTGCTCTGGGCCCCTAGTTTCTGTTATGGTGCAGGAGGAGGAGGATTGTGCATGGGTTTCCTGAGGAGGGAGAAGGAAAGAGGAACATCTTACCCTGGCTTGGATTTGGATGTCAAGGGCAATTACAGATTGCTAAGAGCATGGACACCCACCTCTGCCTCCTGTATCCCAGTCTCCTCTGTCTCCCACAGATGCTCCTCTCTCACAGCAGCCGAGGATTAATATTATGCCCACAGGACATGCACAATGTATTATTTTTGTATTACTGTGAATATTTTCCTCTCTGATTTTTGCAGACTGAGCTCTGTGAGTTGACCTTATATTACCCATGGCTGCTGCCTGCCTCAAACGTCCCCTCTCTGTTTTGGGGACAGTGACCTTGTAGAGGCAAGTGACAGACCCTTCTCGGCGAGATGCAGAGAGGGAATTCCCTGGTACTGAACCTGAAGGGTTAATGGTGCAGGCGTTTGTTTCTTCAAGGAAGGGTGAAATGCTTATGACACAATTTTCTGTAATTATTAGATTAGGATGGGTTCTAAGGTACTGGCTATTAGAGGGGGTTTTGGTGGGATGTTGGTTTGGGGTTTTTTGTTTGTTTTTAAATTTTTCAGTTAAGAGTATTTTATGCAGTAAGCACTTATTGCTATTTATTGCTTATAACACTCATTGTATGTTGATATGATGCTGTTTCCTAAAACCACGGCAGAAAAACGAATTCGTTGGTTAAACTCTCCTCCTGAAAGTTTTAAACCTGAAAGAGCCTTTATGATGTGTTAGGGAACAGGGCTCCGGAGACCCAGAAAGTGGGGAGAGGAGCTAAGGGAAAGGATTCTCCGAGTATTCACTGAGCTGTTGTCCTGCTGTCTGTGGCTGAAAGATTTTTGTCACATTTTTGTCACATTTTTGCCTGTTACTGAACAATAGTAACTGTTGGACAACAACCAAATCACCTTCAGTGGCTGCGTGTGCCTTAGGAGTTTTGAGGCCGGGAGGAGAGAAGGAAAAAGAAACATTTCTGGGTGAAGCCTTTGTTTTGGAACCATAATTAGGACATCTCGAGGGTCTCTGGGTTTGATGTGCACCAGGCAACCTGTCTTTGACTTGAAGCCCCCGCAGTGCTTTTGGCATCTGTACCTCCAGGGCAGGTTGCCCCGCGGACCTGGGAAGTCCTGCTGAACCCTGCCTTGCATTTAGGAGATTCTCTCTCTCTCCAAAGCAGGATGTTTGAAAGGCAATCTCAGTTGCTCGAGCTTCAGGTACTTTCTGTGGAAATTTTTGTTTCTTTCGACAATTTTCAGCTGGCTTTAAGTCTCTGTGCTATTGCTGGAGTGCCTCCAGCGCCACAATAGGCAGTTTCAGGGGAAGTTGTTGATGTTAAACTGGTAAGAGTGAAAAGAAGAAAAGGAACAGCTTTGACAACTTGACAGTAAAACACCAGTTTAATAGCTGTACCCTGTAAAACAGAGCTGCTGGCCCTAGCAAGTGTCCCTGCCAGCATGGCCTACAGCAGCAATGCTCCGGGTGATCCACTAGTTTTATTTCTTCTATAAATGAGAAAATTCCTCTTACGTTTCCACACACATATCTTGCCCAGAAGCTGCTCAATCCATTTAACACCTCTCCTTTGGCATTAATGGAGTTAGGAAGGTGTGATAAATGGAAAGCATTGTTTGTTTCCTTTCTGCTCTTGCAATCACCCGAGATTGGCCCATTACTTGAGTCCCTTTGTCGGTGTCCTGAGAACGCTAAAAACTTGTTAGATGCTTGATCTAGTTACCTTTCTCACTGCTTGAATTGAAAAACCTTATTTCCTTTTCCCTGACTCACCCCATAAACTTTTCTCCTGTCCTTGGAGGATTTTATTGCTTTCAAATGCTGCCAGGTAATATCCTTGACCGTGAGGTCAGAAGTCTGGGGGAGTGTTTACAAGTGATGGGTGTGAGAGAAAGAGGGAAGATTGCGGGAGATCTGTTCCTTCTGCCAAGCTGGATTAGTTGGAAGTGTCTTTCCAAATGAGCTGGGACAGGTTGGAGCATTGCTGTGTGTCTCCACTGCTCCAGCTGCGCTTGTTCTATTTATTGAGTTTTCCAGTTCTTTTCTGAGAATTAGTGAAAACTGTTCTCCTCTCAGCTGAGGCTCCTTTAAGCAGGTGGTTCTTCACAGCAATGAACAAAGAAGCTTGGAGCTTTTCTGTTGTGTGTAGGTGAAGGCAGGGCAGCAGACAAAGGGGTGCTGTCTACAAAGGGACATCTCCAGGTGTCTGTGGTGACAGAGGGGGATCCTTATTGCTTCCATCCAAGGGTTGCTGTAATGCTGTGTGGTGGGGAGCAGGAGTTCCCTGTCACCAGAGTTCACACAGGGTTCACAGATTACTTTGGTTTCCATAGATAGAACCATTTCTGTGCAGCAAGTCCTTTTTGTTAGTTCTTTCACGGCCCACTTTTTATCTTGTCCTCTTGAACTTGCTTTGAAAACAGAGATTGTCTCATTAAAACTAGAGACAAAGGAATGTGGGGGTCACTTTGAAACACTTTTTGAACACCTGAAACACAAGGTGCTGTGTGTTGGTCTTCTCCTGTGTGGTATTTTTCTGTAGAAGAACCATAGGTATATAACAAATCTGAGCAACGTCTATATTCGACGTAACAAAATACTTGATTTTTTAGAGTTGCCTATTAAAGACAGAAGTGCAATTTTGAAACTACCAGGACTATTCAGACTGTATACAGAGAAGTGTCATCATTCGAAGTAGATGATTATGTTGCTAAACCACTGCTGGAACTCTTTTTTTTTTTCTTCTTTTTTTTCCCCTCACTCCCAGTGGGATAGGAAGCCAATACAACTATTAAGGTGTAAAAGCTGAACTTGGGAACAATCATGCCTTTCTGTACCATGTTTTGCTACGGGGAAAAAAATGCGGGTAGTGTTTTGTTCTGGTGTAAGAAACCAGATACGGAATCAGAGAGGTCTTAAAACAGGAGAACCTTGAGCCGTGGTGGTGGGCTGGCACATGGATGCAAAGGAGCACAGAACCAAAAGGTGTCTCTGCCCCTCAGGAGTCTGTAGTTGAAGGAGCAGAGTGTTTAGGAAGTTTGTGTGTCAGGTGGGGTTTTTTTAATGAAGATTTCCCTGAAATGGTTTTGACCCACAGCAGTGATACTTTATTTTCTCGTTTTCACTTCATACAATAGTCTGTGCTTTGCCCGGTGGTCACTGGGATGCCAAATTTGACTTGGCTGTAATAGAATTAGTCACAGTGAAGTGGAAGGTGCTTCAGCCTCTGTTCTTCAGGGACAGGGATGTGAGTGGCCACCAGAGAGGAGCGATAGCAGGAGCTGATGGTGAGACCACGTGAATGCCTGAGCTGTGGCTGGAACTGAAGCTGTGACAATATTTGCATTAGAAAATGATGATTTGATTATAAATGGCATGATAGATCTTGGTAGCAAGGAGCTGGAGCTGTTGGTTTGACATGAACACCGTGAATAAAATGTTAGGTAGCATGTGGTGCTGAAGAAGCATTGACTTTTTTTTAATGCTAGACATCCATAAACTCCTAATAGCTGCTGTTCTAATCTAACCTTACAAGCATTCAGAGTGTCCAAGTCTTATGGGTGATTAAAACATCTCTGTAATTTCATATGCCAGGCGATATTCTGCGTTTCTGTGCCTATATGGGTGGGAAAAGTTGATGTCAGATTTCATAATTGTTAAACTACAATTAAAACTTCCCGACTCCAGTTTTATGCCTCGTGTCTGGACAAGTTTGGAGAATATGTGTTCATTTAAGGAATTTAAAAAAAAAAAAAAAAAAGGTGTGTGTGTGGGAAGCTTTGTTGCCTATTGTTTGTGATACAGACAACAGTCTCTGTACAGGACAGGTCTCTGTATCAGATAGCAGCTGGGCTGCTTCTAAAGTGAGCAAAAAAACCAGCAGGATGCAGTAGAAACTTTTTTCTTTGAACTTTTCATGCCTTTTCCCTCCAGCCTGGAGGAGGCTGTTTATTGCCAGGTCCCTCTCTTTATTCTCCTCTTTCTTGAATGGCCTGGAATGTGTTTTACAAATGAAACTTTATTATCTACATAAAAAATGCCTATTCCTATTAATACTCACAACAACACTAAATCTAATTCAGGTGCTTTTGGGGGAAGGCACACAGTTTGTTCTAGTGCTGGTTCAAAGAATGCCTACTGGGTCAAAACCAAGGGAACACACGTCCTGAAGCAGCGTGAGGATTACATGTGTAATTGCTGCAAGATCAAACTCCCTGTCCTGTACAGCAAAGTAAATCATCTGAGCTGTTCAAAGAGCTCCTTTTTTTTTTTATCCCCTGTGCTGACTGCAGGGCATTGAATGAAAATCTCTCTTAATAAGCATTTCCCAAGATTACATTTGGTTGTGGTTTTTTTTTTTTTACTGTTGTGTGTCAAAAAGAAGTGTGTATTGTGTGTTTTGGGAAGAGAAGGGTAGAGTTAGGAAGGACACTGGTATTTTAAATGCAATAATACATGCGACTCAGTGCGGTAGCTAAACCTCATGTCTCAAAAGTCTTGAGCTTACGCTTGTATCACTGGAAAACATTTAGAAACTCAGCGATGTGTGAGAGTCCAGGGCAGGTAGGATGCACTAAAGTTGAGTGGTTTTTCTGCTGTGCCTTCGCACAGTCTCTGGGATCAACTTTTGTCTTTAGGCTGCAGTATCCAACATTCAGAAATGCCCGTGGTGCTTCTACATTAGGCAGAGGCAATATGTTTGGTTTTAGGGGCTGTTTCATGTCAGATGCTGGTGGTCGCACAATTAATAAAACAGTACTATTTTTTCTTTCTGACACAAATGCGATACCTCTTGATGCAATTGGCAGGAAAAAAAAACCCAAACCAGACAAACAGAAAATGGAAAGCTACAGATACCAACAAGATGTGGTTTAAGGCTAAAGTTACTGCCTCCAAAGTAACAGCTTCATTTGCAGCTCTGTGGTTCAGCTTACCATAAGCTTTGAGGAGAAAATGGCTTTTGCCTCTTCAATAGGAACTTTGGGCCATGAAATACTGGGGAAAGAAGAAAAGAAAGGTGTTAAAATTCTGTGCTGTAGGCAGTTCTATGGAAATGGAAACTTGAAGTGTAGATGGGGAAGAATATCCTTAGTAATAACCTCCAGACGGTTGCCCGATGGGATGGATGGGGCTGCAAGACATCACCTGCGAATACACAGATGGGAACAGGAGAGGAAGGTCGGTGGAGTGACCTGTTGGACATCCAGAGGTGACCCATTGGATGATAGTTGCACCAGGTGCCTCATAACATGGAACTGCCCCATCATGGTTCGCTGTGTCTAGTGGAAAAGTGGTAACTTGAACAAGAGGAAGACTATTTTCCCATGTAGCCTGTACCATGTAGCTGGAGGGGATGAAAAGAGAAGATGGGATGGTGCAGACCAGCTGCATTAATGTAGGGGGCAGAGCATCCTTCACTGATTAGATAAACATGCTGTGATTTATCTCCTCAAGTGCTTCTTGCTTGTGAAAACGTGGCTTGCAGTTGTTTCCTCTCGTGCAGTACTGTAGGCTATCAGGAGGGTTTTTTCCCCTTCCAAATTTATCAGTTTACCATATTTCTGTGCATAAAGCATTTGTGTCTCTCTCTTAGTTACAAAGACACTGCTCCTTTTTCACTAAATATATCCCAAATCTTGCAAATATGCCAAAGAGGCTCATCGGTATTTTAGCCACCGCAGACTGCGAGGCTGAAGCTATACTGTTCTTGCTGCTTTCCTCATATTCTAGAAAAACAGCCCCTTCTGAACTCATTCAGTGCTGTGGGACTGCTTTGCTCTGTCTTTGGTTAATTATGTTAATGAGATATTAACTAAATGCAAATCTTACTTGTGTGCTGTGTTACCTGGACAGACCTGGCCTTGGATTATGTTCATTATCCCATACCTTAAAGTCCAAAATGATCAAACTGGATTCTCTTTCAGGAGAATGAGCTATTAACCAAGGAAGGAAGAAAAGAAGCGCGGGGAAAAGCCCCAGAAGCAAAGAGCTCAGCACCCCATGGCCCCATTTCTGTCTGGCTGTGTTTTATGGCAGCTTCTTACAGCAGACTCCCAGCCATTCCAGCAGGTTTCCTCTCTCTGCCTAAATATGTGACTGGTAGTGGTTGAAGCAGATCCTAAAGAGACAACGTTGCTGTAGACCAGTCTCTGAAGGGCAACATGAAAAGCTGGCCAGTAAGTGTTTTTGGAACAACACAAGATGATAACTCGTGGAGTAAGCATTCCCCCGAGGCTTTCCTCATGTCACTGTTACTGCCGGCTCTTGCTTCCAGGCAAACTTTAGGTGCTGTAGTCTTTGTTTAAGAGGCAGTGAAAGTCTTGCACTATAACGTGTCTTGCTTTGATCCTGTCTGGAATTCACTGAAAGAGAAGCTTTGATCCTGTCTGGAATTTGCTGAAAGAGAAACTCTGTCTCCATCGTCACCCTTTTTACCCAACAAAAAATATTACCTCTTGTCCTAGCAGCAGGTCTGTCTAAAGAGCTACTGGAAATCTGCATGCGTGGTTATTCTCTCCTCTGCCAAGGTGTTTCGGGCTTGTTTGTGTTTGTTGATATGTACCTGTTGAGCAGAGTTTCCTTTAACATAGTTATCTCTTGACTGTAATAAGACTTTCAGGTTTCAACTGAAGAACCAAATCTGGTTTTGGACACTGCAAAGTTAGACGTGGAAAGGAAGAAACGAGCCCAAAGGAAAGCAGTAGAACAATTGGGGCGTGGAAGGCAAGATTTCATCATTAGAACAGTTGTGTCTGGATGACAGCACTTGGAGTACATAATATTCTTCAAGAACATAAAGGGAAAGAAGAGAGTTAATCTCTTCCCCGTGTCTGTAGTAGACAACAATTGAAGTAATTGGGTTAAATAAGAGCAAGAAAGATGCAGTTCATGCTTTACGAAAAACTTTTTAACATCCGGGCTGCTGAATCACTGGACTGGATTGTGAGGGGGTTGTACAGATGACATGTCATGGAAGAGTTTAGCAACCTACCTGTCAGGGATGACTTGGATAAAGGTAATTATGGTGTATATAATGTATCAAGGATCATTGCAGTCTTGTTTTTCTGTATGTCCTCTCACACTGGGCCTTATAGATAGCTGCTGCCTGCTGATTAATGAAATGATAGCACTTTTGCAAAGTGGGTAGTTCTATGGATGGTGATAAACCCTAGGATGTAGCCTGTACCATTGGAGCTGACGGACAGACCTGCAACTGCACTAGTCAGGTCACACCTTGATCGATGACTTCCTTCACCATAACCATGATGAGTGTAGTAGGGCAGCAGGCTTAGAGAAAGGGATTTCCTTGTTGCACCCAAAGAATTTTGGATTCAATCCACCGTGTGGGGTTGTGATAACCGTGCTTTGGGTGTGCGGTGACCGCAGAAAAGCTGGTTGAGGAAGGCCCCGTGGGTTGACCCAACATTAATACACAAAAGCCAAAGCTTGATATAGAATTGCTGCTTCAGGTTCGATTGGAAAAAAATAAAAGCTGTGCTCCAAAGTTTAATTTGATATCATGCAAGAATGAAACAACAACAACAAAGAACATAAATTATATCCCTTAGATAAGTGAGCTTTTTTGGTAGTAAAGCTTAGAGAGGTGTGTGCTTATAATTAAATGCCTAATTAAATATGAGCATCTCACCTTGATAATTAAGTAATAAAGACACATCAGGCCATGCATTTCTGGGTGATTATAACCTGCCTTGGGTGGTACTGTAAGGCATGAGGCCAAAGATTAAGTGGCTTAAACCACCTGAGAAATTCATTAATACCTAGAAATTTGCCGCCTAGAGTGTTTTGTTGCCATTGAGAACTAGATCTGTACTTAAACCCCAGGAAAATGGGTTGTTTCGTTGGGAATTTTATGCCATGTGGCTAAGGTGAGGCTGAAAGCTTTAGGGTTCTTGTGACATTAGGTATATAGAGTGCTAGCAGAGCATTGCTGCAGGTTTTATAGTACTAATTTAGGAAGAAAATCTCAAGGGACATTGTAGGTTTTAAGGGTCTTGGATGGCTGTAGAATGGTATTGAAAACTCTAATAATTTTTTTTTCTCCCCTTCATCTTGTTCCTGTTGATGCCTTTCTGTACTTCTCTTCACATTTGTTCAAAACCCAAAGAATTATGTATACATTCCACCTAATAATATGCTCCTTATATATAACAACTAAATGTAGGTGAATCACAGAGTATCAGGGATTGGAAGGGACCGTGAAAGATCATCTAGTCCAACCCCCCTGCCAGAGCAGGAACACCCAGAGCAGGTCACACAGAACGTGTCCAGGTGGGTTTGGAATGTCTCCAGAGAAGGAGACTCCATGACCTCTCTGGGCAGAACGTTCCAGTGTTCCCTCACCCTCACTGGGAAGAAGCCTTTCCTCATATTTAAGTGTAACCTCCTCTGTTCCAACTTGTACCCACTGCCCCTTGTCCTATCATTGCCTGTCACTGAGAAGAGCCTGGCTCCATCCTCCTGACACTCACCCTTTCCATATTTATAAACATTCATGAGGTCACCCCTCAGTCTCCTCCAAGCTCAAGAGACCCAGCTCCCTCAGCCTTTCCTCCTCTGGGAGATGCTCCACTCCCTTCATCATGTTTGTAGCCCTGCCCTGGACTCTCTCCAGCAATTCCCTGTCCTTCTGGAACTGAGGGGCCCAGAACTGGACACAATATTCCAGAATTCACATGCATCTTGGTTGCAATGTTTATCTTTAACCCTGGGAGGCTTCTCCGAATATATTCTAAATCACTGTGTGGCCCCTGTGATTTCACCGAGCTCAGCACACGTGGTAGTGCCTTAACCTTAACTGGCTTCTCTGGGTATCACTTTGAGACAGGCCTGAGGCAATAAAACATCCTGTGGTTGGTATTAAGCAGATAAAGGGTCCTGAACGTTTAATAGCTTTGTGGTTCTATGCGTTCACTTCATAAAACAACCGACATCAGGGTCTTCCCTCTTGCATTTGGAGCTCTAATGCTAATGGAGTTAGTCTGGATTTATAGGCATGGAGGAAATCTGAAAAAAAATGAAGCCGTGGTAGTATATTTTGACAAATCAAACCATTATACATTTTGACGTTTGGGTTTTTTTTTTCCCCTTTGACTCATTCAGGATTTATGTTCTTAATTTCCCTCTGCTCCCATGCACATCCCCAGAATGTGTCTCTAAAATTTTGTTTTCTGATTACTCCAATGTAATGTGTTCCTAGACTAGCACAAATACCCACGTCCAATTGTGTGTTAGTGGGGGCTTGACGAGAGCTGTACAGCCGCTAGTTTTGCCTGTCATCAAAGACAGGATGCCTGTCTGTTTATTTTTGGTTGGATGAAATATAATTGCTCTTCCAGGTGACATTGATAAATGGTGTTGACTGGAGCGTGTTCTTCTGATTGCTTCGATGACTGATGTGTACCATGTGCTGATTTTTGACTGTGAAACAAACATGGGAAGAAAGTAGTTTATTACCTTCTTGGAATGACGTGAGAATCAGACACTACAGAAATGGGAGTAAACCCAGGGACTTGTGCTCCTTGGTGAGGGTGAAGTTTCATAAAGGTCCTAGATCAACAGGAAACAGGCTCAATTCCTGCTCCCAGGCAGGATAGGATACGTGCTTATGTTTTTATACTAAATACTAGTGAAAGAATTGGAGCTGAGGTATTACATATAATATCAAAAAAACTCTTGCGTTTAATCAAATTTATTCAGAATCCTCCATTTCACCTTTTTTTTAATGCCAAAGTGGCGTATCTCAGCACAGATGTAATTGCTGTTTCAGAATTAGAACTGAGATTTGGGATGCGCTAAATGTCTTTGGTTACATTCTGGTCCAGGTTCCGCTTCATTTGAATAAACAAACTTTAGAAGGGTTTGAGGTTAAGTGATTGAAAGGGAGAGATTAGAATTTCCTTGCCGTTTCCAAGAAGCAGTGTCTTCCAAGCTCTCCTGGTTGCTGTCTGCAGCGTTTGAAACGTCTTGCCCCTTCTCTTCTGGCTCTGCAAATGCTCTGCTTGGGGCTCACCTCACCTCACCTCCCTCCATGTTTGATTTCTATACTTATTTCCTAATGATTATTTCTGAATATTTTTCTATGCTTACTCATATTCCTAAAATAATACCTAATTTTGTGACTAAAATTTGTCTTCAAATATGTTTTTTTTATAGAGTATTTAATGGTATTAAGCTCAAAATGAGGGCAAAAAGAGGCTTGTAAATGTCTGTTTCTCTGCGTGAATGGAGTACCCTCTAGCTTCCTTGGACTAGATGATCTTTCAAGGTCCCTTCCAATACCTGAGATTCTGTGATTCCTTGGGTTTTTTCCAGAACTCTCCCTCACACACACATCTCCTGTGTGCAAGAATTTCCTGAAAGACAGCAGAAGTGCTGCTTGATAAGAATGGAATTTTTCATTGCTCACCTCACCTCACTTAAATTGCTTTCTGACTTTTCCGGAGCTAAGATGATTTCATTTGTTGCGTTCATTTTACACTGCAGGCAGAGCACTTAGGGAACACTGCAGATCCTGACATAACTAAAATGTTGGCAATCAGCAAGAGTGTATTTTTTGCCAGCTGATTTATTTTTTTTTTCCTTGTCTTTCTCATGCCGCTTGCGTTTAGAATGTTCTTTTCATGATTTCTCACGTAATTTTCCAGATACAACTTCTGGACCTACCAGTCTTAAGAGTTAAGAGCCGTATCTGGTGTTCTGGTTCAAAGCATGAAGAGAGGTGGAGGAGGAAAACGATGTTCCTGACTGCGTTATAATAATCAGTTGTTATCTTTGAGATGCTGAAAAGCTGGAAGGATTTTAAATAATAGCACTCCAAATGCTCGGGAAAATAAAAGGAGATACTCTGGTCCGTGAAGAGGTAATTAGACATACATGTTGTGCCTCTATTAGGCAGCATCTGGGCAGAAAGTAAAAGAAATAGTGTATGAGTTAGACACTTGTAAACACTTAGGGGAAAGAAGAATGTAGGATGGTTCTAAGTATATAGCTATGAATAGCTGAATGGAAATTAAGAAAGAAAAAAGCAAACTAATTCTGTTAAACCTCAGTCTTGGGAAATGTATTAGAATTAGTAGCCTCTTTGCCTGGGGCATTTCAGCTCAGAATGGAAATTGCAGTGCCAGATCATTTCCTACAAAGGCAGAGGAGATTATCTTAATGATCTGTGGTCCTCAGGCATTTCTAAGTTAAAATTCTTTGTTTGTGTAAGCATAATGCTTTGGAAAAGAGGAGTATTTGTCTTTTTCTGTCACCTTTTCTGCTATTTGTTGATGTCCAAGACCCAAGAGCAATATGAGTGTTTGTGTTGGCAAGTTAGAAGGATACCACATTGCAACTCCTTCCTTTAGGAATAGCGATTGTGCTTCTGAACCCCTTGGATGGAAGCGTAATGGATGTGACACGTTTGAGCAATGTGTGATGGCGTGTGCCTTTGCTCAGCGTGTAGCAGTTACCTCACGCTGGAGCTTGGCTTTTTTAGAGCGGTGTTTTGAGTGAACAGTTTTTGGGTAACGGGTGATCAAAATAAAAGTCTAAGGAAAAGCTATGTTTAAAAGTATCTAAGTTGCAACCTGCGGTTTGAGGACTTCCAGTCGTGATGTGATTGATCTCATTAGTGCCTTATCCAAGAATTTCCATCTTTAGCCTTGTCCCTTCTGGTACCACCTGCGCTATTGATTACACCTTGAAGGTCAATCACAGGTCGGTAGCTACTAATTTACAAGTGTCCTTTCAGTCTCTGGAACTCCTGAAAGTCATAATGAGCAAATTTGAGTGCCTTTAGCTGGATTGCAGCAGAGAAATAGCCAAGGCATCATCTAGGGACCAGTGGAAAGCAGCCAGGCGGATGCCAGAGTACCCTTCCTTCCATTACTGCTCTTTAAGGGCCCTTTGATGAAATAATTTTGAATGTGTTGCTTCCTGACCCTGAGGTTTTTTTGTTCTTGGGTGTAATGATCCCGGTTCAGTCTGCATAGCGTGCATCTGGGCTACGGAGTTTCCTATTACCTTGGGAGAAAAGCGAGAGCATTAGCCCTGTTTCGTGGTTGCTCTCTGTATTCCAGCACACGCCTCTCTCGTATTGTTGAGTCTGTAGCGCAATGTGCATACAGATTCCTGTAATTTGGATGCAAAGTAACTTGTGAAAATAGACAGAAATAAGTGCATTCAAATGCAAACGGAAACTATTCAAGACAAAATGCTATGCTACAAATTGCACACAAGCAAAGCAGTGCATTCCTGTTTAGTAAGGGAGATTTTGGTGCTCTTATACTGCTGTCGCAGGGCAATTACACAGCGACGAACCACCCACCCTGGAGTCCTCCTTCCCTCAGCCTAAGGGTGTCATTGCAAAAGCCACGAGCACATTGAAGAGGCACCTGTTTCCTCTCCGGATTATACAAGGTTGTAAATACCTCACTTCAGAAAATCTTAAGAGCACAGGCAAGTGTTTGCTGATTCACAAACTCAAAGCATCTTGGAAGCCGCGTGGAAACCTCAGGAACTTGAGGCTGGTTCTCCCTGTGGAGCTTCTCCTGGGCTCCAGTGCCAGCACAGGCATCTCCTTCCCCAGACTTTCCTGCCCCATCTTCTTTATTGCATGTGAAAATTTATAAAGATTGAAGACCCCTGAAGGGCACATTGTGATCTGAGGAGCAGTCGATGGGGGCCTCTGGAGCTGGAGACAGTCAACTTTCCTTTCTTCCTGAGCAGGCTGAAGTGAAGTGGTTGCCCTCTCAGCTGGGGGCAAGTTTGTTCTCAACGTTGTTCTCAACAGCAGCGGCAGAAAATTTGGAGAGAGCAGCTATTTTGAAAGGGGTTTGGCTGAAGACTTATTTTACGGCCCAGGTCTGTGCCAAAGGGCAAACTTGCATTTTTTGACAAATGGGACCATTATACTTTTTGAATAACACTTCTGAGAAGTGCCTTTTAAAAAGCTTCTCCTCCTGTTATAACCATTTGAGATTTTAAATAGATCAATATAAACCCACCGTCTGTGGTTATCAGCTGACAAAAGCTTTGCCTGCTGTGGAAAAAATACCCTTTGAATACAAAGTTCAGACCTTCCGATTAAAAACGATGAAAACAAACTAAACAAAAGTTTACAAAAAATTCAAAGGCAAAAAGCAACATGAAAGTGCTAAATGAAAAGACTACTGATAGAGTAATAAAAGGAAGGTTTCTCATAATATCAGAACTCACTGGAAAACACAGAGATTTTCAGGAGTAGGAAGAGTGGGCTGCTCCACTGGGGCTGATGAGCTGGGTGCCCCGGGAGGTGGCAGGGCAGGGGCAGGCAGTGCTCTTGGTGACAATGGCACAGTCCCATGGCACCTGGACATGGAGGAGGAGTTGAGCATGTCTGGTGATGGTTATGGGGGTCAGGAGGCAGTCCCAGATGGCCACCATGTCCATCCATAGCAATCAGGCTGGCCTGAGGTCAAGCCACGAAGGTGATTGGCAAGTAAGGGTCAGGCCCAGATGGGTGAGGCTTGGGCAG
The DNA here is from genome assembly GCA_013400055.1 of Nycticryphes semicollaris. Classification (NCBI taxonomy): domain Eukaryota; kingdom Metazoa; phylum Chordata; class Aves; order Charadriiformes; family Rostratulidae; genus Nycticryphes; species Nycticryphes semicollaris. The sequence goes on along the minus strand of VXBJ01007093.1, from coordinate 651,032 downwards.
AGCTGCTGCTTAGGTCAGGAATGGACCAAGGGACAGGGCATGGACTTGGCTGGAGATCCAGGGTTGTGGCTACCACACACTGAGGAGTGGCCATGAGCAGCTGAACTCCAACAAACACGGACAGGAAGGGAGCAGCACCTTCACTTTCAGGGAGAGTTTATGGTTCTTGTCTATACAGAGGGCTTCTGCTGCCTTGTATCCTCGTGACGTGCTCATCAAAGAAAGCTCCCTTTATTCCCATTTGATCACTGTTGAAGTTTTTGGACTGGGAAAAGGAAAGTTTAGAGATAAAAGCAGCCTATTGAGGCTGCTGTAAATGAGAGTTATTTCCCTCTGTCTCTGGTTAGCTCTAGTTGGATCTCTGTGAGCATTGATATTCAAGTGACAAATTCAGTAGCTGGGCCATACTTGCTCTGTCATTTCATGCTCCTGAACACAGTTTTTTGTGCTTTCTCAGTGGTGGCCCCTTAATAGGGGCTACGTCGTTCCTGCTGTTGCTGTGTAACAACCAATTTTAGTAACTTCTCTAATCTGACCCATGCCCAGGCTGGAGGGGGTTTGGAGCAACCTGGAATCATTTTGCCTTAGCTACTGGAGTAATTCCAGCCTGAATAATAAGGTCTCTGAGTTCATAGAATCATAGAATGGTTAGACTTGGAAGGGACCTTAAAGATCATCCAGTTCCAACCCCCTGCCCTGGGAAGGGACACCTCCCACCAGACCAGGTTGCTCAAAGCCCCATCCAGCCTGGCCTTGAACCCCTCCAGGGATGGGGCAGCCACAGCTTCTCTGGGCAACCTGTTCCAGGATCTCACCACCCTCACGGGAAAGAATTTCTTTCTGGTATCTCATCTAAATCTCNCAGCCCAGGATGGGGTTGGCTTTCTGGGCTGCCAGTGGGCACTGCCGGCTCATGTTGAGCTTCTCATCCATCATCACTCCCAAGTCCTTCTCCTCAGGGCTGCTCTCCAGCCATTCTCCACCCAACCTGTATTTGTGTCTGGGATTGCCATGTCCCAGGGGCAGGACCCTGCACTTGGCTTGGTTGAACTTCATGTGATTTGCTCTAGCCTACCTCTCCAGCCTGTCCAGGTCCCTCCTCAACTCTTTTGTGGTTCAGGGCCTGGGAGGGAGGGAAGCAGAACCCAGAGATAACCAGTATAGATTCCTGCTGCTTCTGATTCAGAGGAAGGATTTTCCCAAACTGTCTGACCTTTTACAAGAATTTTAGATGAAACAGAAATACCATCCAGTTATGGCAGTCTTGGTGTCAGGGTAGGTTGGAGGCTTCCAAGCGTGAAGCAGAACGGCTCTCTCTAATTTGAAGATTAAAACATTTATTGTATCAAAGGACCAACCTTTTTTTCCTGCACAACCTGAGGAATATTTTTTCCTGCTGGATATAGGTAGAAATTGACATCTGAGGCCATTTAAATGTTCCCTTTTTGCACATCATGCTCACTTAGTGCTACAAATGGATAGCAGGCTTAAGATATTTTAGTATTTTCCAGTGGTCCACTTAAAAGTTCTAGGTGAAAATAAATAAATAAAAAGCAAAACAGGAAGAGGATTTTTATCTTACTCCCTATTCCAGAAATGAGATTTGTTCTTCAGAGCATCAGCTTCCGGGCATGCAGCCTCCATCTAAGTCTCCTTATGTACCACACTTTACAACTAATTTGGTGTGTTCTTTTGTATTTCATTTGAAGCATTAGGCACAAAAGGAGAGGGAAAAGGCAGTTACAGTCTTATTAAATATGTTAGGTCTTACTTGCCTCTAATTCAAAGCACAAAGTTCTTAGTTCTGTTTGCAACAGACTCAGTGTGTTGTAGGCAAAAATACACAGCCCAGCCTTTTTCTGAGTGCAATTACAGTCTGATCCCAATTACAGCAGTTACCTTCCCAGGAAAGCTCTTATCATATTAACATATTGAAGTAGTTTTGATCTGTTTTCTGTCTGAATGCTGTAGATTTTTATGCATATGTAACGATTAACTTGCATCAGAAAATCCATACCGCTCCTGAATCGGGGCCGAGCTGCTGAGCTCCGCATTTCATCTGCGTCACCATCGAGTTATTCATCATTGATGTCTTTAGTTTTGAAGCTGGGATGTTGGAAGCCCGTCAGTGCCAAACTTAACTCAGGATATGCCGCTCCTTTGCCTTCCTGGTTTCTCAGTGGCCCCGTGTTGTCAGCAGCAGAATGTCCTCAGAGTGTCCCCTCCTTTGAGTGCTCGGCAGGTGGATGGAAGCTCCGCTGCTCCCTTTCCTGCCCTGCCCCGTGAGCAGATGGGGATTAAGTGACAAGGCTGGGTTTTTAGCACAATGAAGTGTAAGATGGGAAATGCCAAAAACGTATTCTTATGTAAAGGCTGGTATTTTAGCCGATGAGCTAAGTAAGTCTGATTTATGGTTATTTCTACCTGGGTATTAATTTCTGCTTATAATAGAAGCCTTAGAGATGTGCTGTCCACTGCAGCTGAGTGCAGCTTTATTTCACGTCTCAAAGCCATCTCCTAGGAAGTTGGATTTGTCACATCTTGGAAAGGAGGATTATCTTCACAAGAATATTAACCCTGTAGCTGAAAATTTCTTGCTCTTCATTTCTGGTCCTTCTTTCTTCATACCTTACGTATTTTCTGGCTGACAGCCTGTACTTTTACAGTACACTACGTTTGGAGGGGGTTTTTCTTCTCTTTGACACTGTTTCCTATTGGTTGTGGAGAAGTGCTCAGGTTAGTTTTAAACTACCCGGTGGAAGCATGTCCTGTAAGAGGGTGGGATTTCAAAGGATTTAATGAATTTATTCAGTGGCATTTGCAGCCTATATGGCTACCATGGGTGCCCAACCCATGCCTTCTAAAGCTAGGATGGTGTGAACGGGTAGGTAACTGTGCTGGAGAAGTGACAGGCATGTCACTTTGCACCCTTATTCCTGGAGATTAAAGTCACCGTCCTCTAGGAAGGCACAGAAAGCTTATTAACAGAGGTCCCTCCCCTATCAGATATGTGTTTGCTTTGACAAGGCAGTTCATGATGGGAGGAAAGCCTGCCTGCCTGCCTTGTAGCTTCTCCAAGTGATCACCAACAAGACTGTTCCAGTGTCAGTGCCTCCTTTTCGGGCCACTTTGCTTGAGATAAAAATAGATTAAGCAATAACATTAATTGAAACGTTTTATGCAGGGGCACGTAAAAGAGGATTTCACACATAACAGCAGTATTTCTTGTATCTCATCTGGCAGAATGACCTCTTCTGTTTGCAGGGTGGGAGCTTTATCTTTTGGCAGTGGGAATTTCCTAGATTTATTAAGCTTGAGGCCCAGAGCCTGTAATGCTGATGGCTTTAAGGAACTTAGCGAGCTGGTAGATGCTGCATGGTGACCAGGTTATTGCTTTGTGTTCTATTCTGGAGCTGACACCCTGGAGCTGGAGCTGGGTGCGTCACCTCGAACGAGACAGCGCCAAGGTGGGTGCGTTACTGTCGTGGTTTCAGCTAAAATTGCCAAAACCAGACTGACAGATGGCCGTTCCCCCCCCTGAGAAAGAAAGGAGAGGAAGAGGATAAGGAGATTTACTAGGTTAGAATGAACTAAACTACTTTAATGAAGTATTAATACTCAAAAAAAAAAAAAAAAAATAATGGAATAGGTACATACACAAAACTGCATCAAATTCCTAGGAATTGCTGGAGGGTAAAACGAACAGAAGACATTGGCAGAAGTGCCATACCAGAGATGAAGGGTGATGTGATTCATGGTGAAGTTTTGGAAATAGCTTGTTGACTTCATTGCCTGCTGTATCTGAAAGCCATCAGTGCCATACATCAGGAGTTGCAAACTCTTCAGATGCATGCGAGTCATCTTGTGAATATGTGAAATATGCTTTGTTGGGATGATGGGACGTTAGCCAGGATGGAAGGGATCCGTAGGCTCTAAATTTCTTCAGCTCTCAGGACAGAATCTGCCGTGCCATATGTGTGAGTCAAACTGGCGTATGAGGATGCTCCAGAGCAGGATTTCGAACTGAAGAAACTCGGGTTGGCCTATTTAGCATATGGATTGATGCACATATTTGAAAACTTAGCTGAGAAAGAGCGCAGCATCAAAAAGACAGATGCAGACTGTGCCTGGAGACAGACTGCACTTGGCAGGTGCCGTGTTTGCCCCCTGTATCTGGTTTGTAGCCGGCCAGCGAGATGGGACCCAGGCACTTCTTATAGGGCAGATCACAAATTAAAATCCCAAACCTCGTCCCACTACAGGAAAAGCAAACCACCAAAACGTTCTGCAGTTCAGCACCCCCCAAAGCAGATAGATGTGGAGTGTTGCTTCTTATTTCACCAGAAAGCCCATTTAGTTGCTTAACTTGCAGCATAAAGTTATTCTCATTTTACTGTTTTTCTGCTATTTTCTCTTCACATGAGAAAATAATTTTCTAAGTAAAATAATTCTGCTTGGCTGATTGATTCAGAAATTTGACTGCTGCATTCGAGGCATGCCATTTGAAAACGCATACTAATGGACTTTAAATGTGTTGCTGTTAAGTTTTAAAGTGATTTTTTCTTTTTTTTAATGTTGAGGTGGAGTGCTAATATCTCTGGGGGTAAAATCTACGGCCCCTAGAAACAGTACTTTAAGATTCAGTAATCTTTGTGACGACGTTGCCCCTGTGGGTGCATCGTCAAAAGAAAACCAAGGTTTTTACAGGGTGGCCCTGTCTGAAGCAGCAGCACAAAGACCTGGTGCTGACAACAGTCTGTTACAAAAGAGAAAAATAGCATCAGAGCACTGCATGTCTCCAACACAGCAAAAATACAGCTGCAGTGCTCTGCAACAGAAGCACAGAAGCCAGGAGTTTGGAAGGGACCTCTGGAGATCATCTAGTACAACCCAAAGCAGGTTCTCCTAGAGCTGGTTGCACAAGAACTTGCCCAGGCTCGTTTGGAATGTTTGTTTTACCCTCCAGCAATTCTACTCCAGAAAGATTTATTTATTTTTTTTCTTGTAGCCAGAGAGCAGTGGTGATGCCTTCTGTGCTAAAGACAAACAGTGTATAAGATTGAGCAGGATCAAGAATCATAAACTTCATTTCTTTCCCCAGTACTCTCACCATTTTAGCCGGTCTGATATGCAATGACTGCAGAATAACTATCTTGTCTATAACCAAAGATTAAATAATTTAGTGATCTCATCCTGGGGAAAGATGTCTGACAGAAGGGGAAAGAGACATCTACCTTTATTTTCATATTTCCACCTAAAAATGAAGGGCCGGTAGTAACCAGTAGAGTATAAAAAATAGTCAAACGCAGCAAAAATCCAGCTGCTGTGTTCTGCAACAGAATCACAGAAACCAGGGGGTTGGAAGGGACCTCTGGAGATCATCTAGTGCAACCCAAAGCAAGCCCTCCTAGAGCAGGTTGCAGAGGAACTTGCCCATGTGGGTTTGGTCTGTCTCCAGAGATGGAGACTCCACCAACGCCAGTGGGTCCATCCCTGCCTGCTCTCAGAGTACCTTTCTGGACAGTCTATAGGTGCTGCTGTGAACTGAGAATTCTATAGGGGACTCTATAGGCCGCCCTCAGCACAACCAACAGCTTCATTTCCTTTGTGTTATAAAATGGATATTTTCTCCTAGTGCTGAGGAATCATAGAATCATAATATATACTTGTGGGACCAAGACCTACATTCAGATGTCCTCTGTGGTAACCTCAACTCCTTGGGAACAGAATCATAGAATGGTTAGAGTTGGAAAGGACCTTAAAGGTCATCCAGTTCCAATCCCCCTGTGATAGGCAGGGGCACCTCCCACCAGACCAGGTTGCTCCAAGCCCCATCCAGCCTGGCCTTGAACCCCTTAGCCCAGAGCACATCCCTCAGGGCTGCACCCAGGTGGGGCTTGAAGGTCTCCAGAGAAGGGGACTCCACACCCTCCCTGGGCAGCCTCTGCCAGGGCTCTGACACCCTCACCCCAAAAAAGTTTTTCCTCATATTTGAATGGAACTTTCTATGTTCCAGCTTGTGCCCGTTGCCCCTCGTCCTGTCACTAGGAACCACTGAGAAGAGTCAGGCTCCATCCTCCTTCAACCCACCCTTCAGATACTTGTGATCATATAAGTTTTCATGGTCTCTTGACCATCACAGTGCTTTCAGCTCTGCAGTGGTGCTACAAGCTGGTAGTGGAAATGCTATGCTGTGTTTGTATTTATAAGTGGTGATGAATTACTAATCGTATCAAGAATTAGCAGGCAGCTCACCTGATGAAAGGAGATGCAGTCAGATGGCTTCTGCAGACTGTCACTTGCTCAAGGACAAATTATGAGCTTTATAGGAAAGACGCTAGCTTCAGCCAGAATAATTAGAGAAAATGTAGATGAGAGCTGTATGTCTGATGGAGTTACCCTCCACTGTTGCTCTCAGAGGGCTCTCTTGAAAATCGGATCCGTAATGGATATTATGCAGATTTGAAAGAAAAATTGAAACATGCGACTTTTTTTATCTGCTTTTGATGTTCCATTCAGCCGCTTTCATCTCAGAGGATAAAAGTAATTGAACAATAATCCCGAAGAGAGTCAAATATACAAATCAATAAACTGCTCTCACAGGAGAATTTATTCTGATGAGTGTGCTGGTACCTAACACTTCCCCAAGCTGTCAGGTTTCCCTTAGGTGGTCCTGTTCTCTGTAATACAGATCGCGATGTCTGGGTCGGAGAACGCAGACAGCGACTAAGGCACACAGAGTCCTGAACATCACAAACCAGGAAGAGCTTTTACCTCCTCTGATTGACATCCTAAATCTTAATCGAGTGCTGAGAGCCAGTTACTATCTTGTTATTTTTGTGTTCTTTTGGGAAGCGTAACGACAGGGAAGGGCTGGGGCTTCCCTTGGGTGTAAGACAGGCAGTTGGTGGGAGCGCTTCCTCCGGTGAGCGTTTTTTTTTGCATCGTGGCTGAGATACGTGGAGAAATTCTGGGTCCTTTCGTATTCCTTTCCTCTGCAGTGTTTTCCAGTGATCCTGGATCTTGTATTAATTTCTTGTATCTGCTTTCATAGCTCCGTAGGAGGTTTGCTGAAGATGAAGAGGGAAGAGAAAGTAGTTGTATCTAAACCTTGAGAGAGTGGAGCTGAATGGACGCCAGCTGGAGATCCCCGACGTTACTGATCTTCTGCTTCTTGAGATAAATTATAACCTTCTAGGGAGCAAATGCTAACACATCTCCTCTAGGAATACTGTTATTTTAATAGCAAAGCAGTAGCTATTTTTTCTCTGCACTTCTTTCTTGCCCTCTGCTCTGCACAGGGGGAAGTCATTAACGGCTGGAGGACAAGCAACCATCAAACTGAACTTTTTCAGCACTTGTTCTAGGTGGGAATATTATAGGAAAATGAATTTAGGAAGACGGTATTTTCTTTATATAAATTCAGTGGTGTATTAGAGGAACAAAATCGTGTCCTGCCATGAAGGCTGTTAGGTCGTGCAGACCCGAGGTGCCAAGCTGTGGCAGTCGTTACTGGAATGTCTCAGTGAGATATTAACAGATCTTTTCTTAGAAACTCTTAGCTTTCCTTAACACGCTGTCAGCGAATGGATTTCCAATAAGCACCTACCTCCTTCCTCCTCTTTCCATTTCAAAATAAACTCTTTCAGGGCACCGTGGTGCATTTGTGTGGAAATGGCTTTGCTGAGAAATTGAAAGGCAGGATCTGGATCAGTTCCCTGCACGAGCTTTGCAATATCCCTGCAAAGCGCCGTGATCTGTATTTGGTGCCCAGAGCACTGCTTAAGGTAGTGAGGGGAAAATGCTTCTCTCGCGCTTTCATTGGCAGCGCTGTCTCATAGAGTGATCCTAATGGGGTGGAAATGAGCTCAGCTGCCTAATTCTGTTAAAAACATAGGCTTTTTTCCCCCCACCCTCCCACGCATGAATGCTCATCTCCTTCCTTCTAGCCTTGTTGCTACAGCCATGGCAGCAAAGAATCAAGCCATAGCTGCTGAAGACGAAACACACTGCTTTTTTTTTTTTCCACTTCAGTTCTTAGGGGTTTATGTGCAGTAACAAATGGCCAGTGCAAGGGAGTTAATTCATCCAAGAGAAAAAAAAACCAAACCAAAACAAAACCCGAACATTCCAAAGTTATAAAGATCTTGATGTGGACAAATGAGCCTTTCCCTGATTTTTAGGGCATGACTAACTAACTTGCTCATTAGCATTGCAATTTTAAGTAGTGCTGGAAACCTTGCTACACTTGTCTACCTCTCGGAACCCCAAGCTGAGGGCAGTGAACACCCATACCCAGATGTGGCTCTTTGCAATCCAGCTGCAGCTGAGCTGTGGTCCATGTGTGGGCTGTCACCCTGGGGGACTTCCATGGCCTGGTTTGTGTTGGAGGTGTTGGTTATTGGTAACAAAGACATCTTTGATCACTGTGAATCCTATTTCCTGGCTACTGGAAGACCAGTTCCCCCGCTGCTACCTGAGAGGCATTAAGAAAAGAAAGAAAGCAGAGCCATAAATCTACCTCTGCATTTCCATGTGCCTGTAAATGAGGACATGGCAGTGTGACAGTGGCACAGGTCGTCCAGAGAAGTGGTTTTCAATTGGAAGAGGGGAGATTCAGAGTAGATGCGAGATACTAGAAAGAAATTCTTTCCTTCGAGGGTGGTGAGAGCCTGGCCCAGGTTGCCCAGAGAAGCTGTGTCTGCCCCATCCCTGGAGGGGTTCAAGGCCAGGTTGGAGGGGGCTTGGAGCAACCTGGTCTGGTGGGAGGTGTCCCTGCCTATCACAGGGGGGTTGGAACTTGGTGATCTTTAAGGTCCCTTCCAACTCTAACCATTCTATGATGCTGGTCATTATTCCATCCTTCTCCTTTTCCTTTCTGAAAACCACAGAGAGTTTCCTGGTGGCAGACTCTGGTTTCAACCTCTGAGACAGCTGTAGATGTTCCTTGCCTGGAGGGAGGACATGTACATGCGTGTGAGTGTATGCACAGCTTCATGCAATGATGGCCCTTGGAAGTGACTTCCATCACTATTAATTAAATTGGGCTAATAGTCTTGTAGAACTGTAGCTGGGTGCTAATCACTTGCTTTGCTATGCAAATGAGCTGAGAAGTGGTTTAAAGCCTGTGTCCGGCCCTGCACAGCAAATGGGGATTAGTGAATGGGAAGTTACAGCTTTCTATTACTTAGTATTGAGCAAAAGAGAACAGCAATAATTTGATATTCTTTAGTGAGCAATCCTACTTCTCGGGAGTTTGTTTGGTTTCTTAAACAAGAAAACCAGAAGTTCCTCAAAGTTTATGAAGCAAGTGAACTGAAGTTTCCCTGGGGGATTTTCCCAGATAAAATCAGCTCTGCTGTGAGCCTGGTGGACACTCCAGCAGCTCCTCAGCCTTTCTGTAGGAGCAGTACCACGGCTGCTGCAGATTCACGCCTCCTTCGGTGCAGAGCAAATCCCGGGCACGCCTGATAGCAGAAACCTGCAGTGGCAGCAGGGAGATTACAGGTACCAGGGACAATTTGGAATCATTTACAATTGAGTCATTTTCTGAGCAGGCAATTAATCCAGTTGCATTTACAAAAAGGAAAAAAAAAAAGATTGCTATATTTATAAAAAGTATATTTGGTCTAAAAGAAAGACTGGAATTTCAGTGAGACTTTGAAAAATGTGTGTTGTGGGGTACTAACAAGGCTGCAGTAATCCTGATAGTATGGCCTGTATGTTCAGATTGCACTGAGAGTCCTGGCTGTGTTAGAGGCTACTCTCTCTCTCTATAGGCTGGACATAGTTCTGAAGAACTGGTTCATCTGTATTTTCTTATACACCATGCTGGTAATGAAATCTGTGATGAGTATTCTCCTAGTGGTGTGCTGATCAGATATAGATGGTCTTAAAGAAGTGCTGGTTCTGCCCCACACACTCTGCTCTCCTNTTCCAATTTAAAGCCATTATCCCTTGTCCTGTCACTGCACTCCCTGCTAAAGAGTCCCACACCAGCTCTCCTGTAGCTCCCTTCAGATACTGGAAGGCTGCTCTAAGGTCTCCCTGAAGCCTCCCCTTCTCCAGACTGAACAACCCCAGCTCCCTCAGCCTGTCCTCATAGCAGAGGTGCTACAGCCCTCTGATCATCATCAGTTATTGCAGTAAATGCAATGCATTGATTTTGTTCGGCACAAACTTCTTTATCTGTCCTCCCCTATCCCAAAGAGCGTCCATAGCGGTTACAAATGAACATTTTTTGGAAGATGTACATTCACAGAATCGCTATCCACCTGTGGCACTAATGGCATCACATTGCTGGCTCCAGCACCCCTGTGGAAGGCAGGCATCAGCATGAAATTAGAATGAGGCAGCTGGTCATCAATTGCATGTAGACCCTTTCTAAAGGTGTGTTTCTGGGATATGTTGCAAGCAGTACTCAACTGCAAGAACTTGGAGGGTCTCTTGGTCTAGATAAGGGAGTAGGTGGGAAAGGGGACACGTTGAGTCTCTGCTGTTTTGATCAGTAGCTGAATTTCCACCCACCTGCTTGTCCTGGTTTAAGGTGAAATGAATCAATTTTCTGTTTTACAATTTTACTTTTTTAGCTGGGCTTCTTCCAACTCACTAAACCCTGAAATTACCAGCAGACTGGTCAGAAACTGTTCCCTCTCAGGGGGATCAGAGCTGATCACACCCAGGGATGGTGCAGAGAGGCCCTGGCTTATCCTTATTGCTGGAACAGCCAAGGGCAGGGAATGGCGGGATTTGCCCCATTGGAGGGTGGGAAGTGGAAAAGCACAGAGGGTTCACCCCTGTGGGGAGGAGGGGACAGGACAGGGGACCCCAAACTGACCCACAGGGTATTCCATCCCATCCACATCCTGCTCAGTAGAAAAGCTGAGGGATCAAAGGGTCAACTCTCTTCCTTCCATGGCTGGTGTCCCAGGAGGACCCTGTCTGTTGGTCTGCCTTTGATCCCAATCCCAGCATTCCTGACTCCAGAGCTGGAATCCAGCTCCTGTCGGTCACCGAGCCCAGTCTGGGACTTTTCCTGATGCCTGCTGGAGATGTGATCCTCATCCTGGGAGCTTGATACGATTTTGTGTATATTGTATCTATTTCATTATTTTCTTCTCTCTCTTTTTTTTTTTTTTTTTTTTTAATTTTAATTTTAGTCCTGGCTGAAACCAGGACACTGCCCCTGAGGACTCCCCGTGTGTTTATCCTTATTATTATGGTTGTGACATATCTACTTTGCTCTAAGTAATTAACCAATCTTAGTATTTTTAGCAATCAAAGGTGGTGTTGGTTTGATTTGTGTTTGTTTTCTTCTGCCAGCGTGGTATGTTGTAGAGAGAACAGTCCCTTTAGATGCTGTTGGGTACTGGTGCCCATCATACATTCCTCCTGTAGGGGTACCTCTAGTTGGTGAAAATGTGACTTGCTGCTGCTCCTGAATCATGAGAAAAATGGACAAATCTCCAGTGGTTTAGGGCAATGAGGATGTTTCAATAGTGCCCTCAAAGCCAGTGCTTCTTCAACCAGAAATTTAAACTTTAATTTTTATTTTTATTTCTCAAGGAACACTTGAGAATAAAGAGAATTTAACTTCCTGAAGATTGCACAGACACAAAAGGAAATCCCAGTTACAGATGGGAGAAATCCTACCTGCAAGAGAGGTGCTTTCCTCTGCCGCCCGGGATAATGCAACAGACCCGTGGCTGTGTAGAGGAAGGCTCTCTTTTACTTACTGTTTTGATTACCTTGTTTATCTTTGTGGAGATAATTTATGTTTTGTCAGGAAGTAGCTTATATCTTAGTCTAATCTCTTCCACTTATTCCATTTGAAGATAACAGCAGAAGTAGACAGAGGAAGAGGTAACAAAAATAAATGCACATGCGCAATAGTAAAACAAGTAGTTAAAGATTTTGTTTATACATAATAAAATAAACTTGGGAAAAACACACATTTTACTTTTGTTTGACAGAAAACAAGTGGCTTACCTCCTTTATAATCTCGCTTTCATTAGCATATTTAATTATGCTTTTGTATTTAATCATCAAAATCCTCAATAATGTACATTTTGTTCCTAGACATGGAATGCCACTGCTATGTGTATCCAAAATAGATGTTTTTAATAAAGCCAGTAATTACCCTTTATTGTTGTTTTAAATTATTGTTTTTAAGTTTGTTAGGGAACAATAGTTTTAGGTATAAGAGGAAGACAAGCTTTCATTTCTCCGTTCTGTAATGTAATGAAAAAAAAAAAAAGAAATTCCATTTGAACGGATGCTAATAAACCTGTTTTTAAAAGTAGTGCTTAATTATCTTGAAGTTGTTTACAAGTGAGGGTTTGGCAGCTGTGGGTGTCCCTGGAGCGAGCTCAGGGAGGTCGTGCTCGGCAGGCGCTGGCTTGTGGCCCCGCTCTCCCGCACCTCGGCTTTTCCTCCACCTTGGGCATTGGCCCCGTGGGGACTTTCAGTCCGTACAACAAACTGAAAGGTCCGCTGAGTTTCTCAAACATCGGGTATTTGGGTGGATTTTTGGTGATTTCTTCTTGTTTGGTTTTTTTCTTTCCCTTTTTTGCCAAACAAGGTTGAACTCTGATAATGGCTTTTGTAATATATCGAGACAAAACCAGACTGAGTGAAAAAAGAAGGAAATGTGCTGTGAACTGAAGTAAAATGGTCGTATTAACTGTTGAGGGAGCTCAGTCTCTGGTTTATCTAAGCATATACTCCATTATCTAACTTATTTCATCCTTTATAATAGCTTCATCTGCGTGACAGGGCTCCTCCTCTTTCATTGCTCAGAGAATGTCATAAAATAGCTTATTTTAGTTCATCAGCCATAATGATGCCTTTCTCTTTGTGTGTGACTTGGGGTTTAGTTGATTGTAGGTATCTTAGCAAACAGGTTGGTTGTTCTATGGTGACTTTATTGTATCAGTCCCTCTCCTTTTTTTTTTTCCTCTTTTCTCAGTTGCAAGTCTTCTCTCAGACCATGCCTTTCTGTATAATTGCCCCCTTTCAGCTTTGTCTGTGCTGCCTTTGGACCAGTGATGATACCTGAGATAGTTTCAAAAATGAAAAACTATAAATTAGATGCAAATATTCGGTAGATGATGTTTCTGCAGAAAAGGGTAAAGCCAAAACACTTTTAGGGTATCGAAAGACTTCTGTTTAATCAGTGTTTTTTATCTCTTGTGTCTGAAAAGCTGTTGAGCGGTGATGGACAGCGGCTGTGTGAGCCGTGACGCCCAGCCAAGGAGCTCTGTCACAGAGACGTGTGGCACTTTGGGGACGGATGGGCTTGTCTGTCATCCTGAGACCCCCATGTATGGGATGCTGAGAGGGAAGGTGCATCTGGAGCAGCTCCTCTGTCACAGTCTCTGCAGAGCTGGGCAGCAGGCACGCTCGAGGTGCTTGTTTTACCCTCAACCATCACCCATGTGAATGGTGTGTTTAAGGTGAAGTGCTTGAATACTTTTGCTCTCTTTATCTTGCTCTGGTGGGGTTTTTTGGGGTTTTTTTTTGATAGTGGGTGTGTTTCCCCTCAACTTGTTTCACCCTGTGGAGGAAGAGGAAGAAGAGGGAATAAAGGCAAGACAGAGAAGGCTTCAGCTCTGATCCAAGTACCAAGACTAAAACAATTGTCAGGCAAATTGCTTTACTGTTTGGTTTTCCATCTGTAGAACAAGAGCAACATCTTTGCAAAACACAAAGGAAACAGCCTTAACTGCTGATTCACCACCATTAGGAGCTTTGTTGTTGTTGAATGAAAAGTGGCCACTGTCTCAGTTTATTGTGAGACTGAAATATTCCATGAAGTTCTCAGCCATTCTATGATGGCACCAAACTTATATTTTGTAAATTAAAATGAATTGAAATATGTTCTGGGCTACAGAGAGAGGCCATACCATGCTGGTAGTTGGGAGAACATAAGTTTTGGTCATCTTAACAGCTGCCAAGGTACCCAATCTTCTCCTTATGTCCTCCCAGTCTGTCTCAGTGGAAGGGGAGGGGACCTTACTGGAATGCCCAGATGGTGATTGGCATGACTGGCTGAGGAGCTCAGGTGCGTTGAGAGGATTGCAGGAATCGGATTCTTACTAACTTTCCTTCTCTTTCTACATCTGAAAACATCAGTTCAGGACTCTCAGAAAGCTGCTCTACCTGTCACCCTCATTTTTCTTCCCCTTGTGCATTCTCGGTCTCTGTAACCTACTGCTGGGAAACAGAATGTAATCAGTGGATGCTTGCACTGCTAATGAACTCTGCCTCCTGCTCTCTGTGGGGTCAGGAGACATGGGCACAGGGCCTCAGAAACATATGGACATCTAGTCAATGTCGTGTCTTTACTGACAGAACCATTTCTTGCAATTAGGCTGCCGCAGCAGGTAGTTAACCCGGGGGCAACAGCCGATTGTCTCCATTTACCTTCAGTGCTCAACCTGGGCTTTGTGTCCCAACCCCAGGGTCTCGCCATCACTTCCTTTCTCCTCTGTTCCTCTCTTGATGGAGGGGTATAAAGCACAGACAATTGTTATTAACAATCTCAATCAACCTTTGCCTTTCTACGCCTCAGCTTGACTACAGTGAACAAAACGAGATCTGTAGCATGCAGTAAGGAAAAAACAGCCATAAAAGTCAACTTTTCTTTAAGATGGCAGCAGTGGATTGCAGTAGTGGAAAATGCAATATATGAGTGTTGCAAGTCACTGTTGGGTCAAAAATGACTGGCAGCTCAGCTGAGGGATCACTGGAGAGAGCTTGTTTCCACTGGGGCCACTCATACATCATAATTTCGTACTGCAGAAGGGTTCCTTGTACCTAACACAAGGTGATTCAGAAAGGTTTCTGTCCAGCTGAGTGTTTGCATCAACCCACCGGAGTAATGACAGGTATCGAAGCATTGGTGGGAGACATGGTATTAAAAAATACTGTTCAGTCGTTGATTTTGGTGTGAACTTTCAAAATGTAATGAATAGTTCGACCAGGCTGAAACAAAAAGACAGCATTTGCACAGTGAAATCCCAGAGGCTGCAATTTCCTTTGCGTGGGTTCAAGAGTAGCTTTAATTGATCAGTGGTGGCTGTTTCATTGCTACGGCCTCGCAAGAGCTTCCTTGGGTTTTCCCAAGGTCTCAGAACACTTAGAAGATTTTACGTTGATTTGTGCAGGTTACACCAGGACTTCTTGTGTGTGATCTCCAAGTATTCACATTGAGCCAGGAATTTGTGTACAGCTGCGGCTGAGATTCACATTAGCAGCTTTTCTTCCACAAGCCAAGGGCAAGGTTAATAATCTTCAGGGTTTTTTTCTTGCATTATTTGGAAGCAAGTACATAGTTCCAGGAATACAAAAGGAAAGCAGTTTCAAATGTTCACCACTACTAGAAAATTGTAGATCAATGATAAACATTTTTAGTTTTCTTGTTTCTTTTTGAGGAAAAATAAGTCTTTACAACATAATGAAAAGCAGGGGATGTTAGACAGCAGAGTCCCAGGGACAGGTACCACGCACCTTTTGAGATGGTATCCGTGCGAAGTACTGTGGGAGGAATTAAATGGAGAAGGTAGTAGGAGCACAGTCCTTTGAAAACAACAGTACAAAAGCTCATCTTTGAAGATGAGTTTCAGCGATTTATGCTGCGGAGGAAATCAGTGTGGCAACTGGAAAGCATTTTCAAAATTACATAGTCTCAGCTTTCAGAAAAAGGAGATGGAAACTGAGAGAAGGGAACCAGAGAGAATATCAGTGTCTGCAGGTCCAACTTCTATTTGTGGTTTCAATTCCAGTTTGATTTCTTCTTCTCTGAACCTAAAGTTTCAATAGCTTTTGCTTACTCATTTCCCCCTTTGCTCAAAAATCTAGAAGGCCATTAGATGTCAAGTGTCTGCATCTGCTGCTGGAGGCTCCTCAGGCTTGTGGGTATTTCTGAAACCTGCATCCCCTTCCTGCTTTCTCTGTGAGCCGCATTGTTTTCACAGAAAAATCTCACATTTCGGGATTATCAGCATGAGAACAGATAGTTCTTGGGAGAATGTAGTACGGCTGGATGGCTGTGCCCAGAGAGTTGTGATTAATAGGGTGAAATCTTGTTAGCGGCCAGTCACCAGTGGTGTCCCTCAGGGCTCAGTTTTGGGGCCAGTCTTGTTTAACATTTTTATTGATGATCTGGATTGAGGGGTTTGAGTGCACCCTCAGTAAGTTTGCAGATGACACCAAACTAGGTGGGAGTGTTGATCTGCTTGAGGGTAGGAGGTCTCTACAGAGGAACCTGGATAGGTTGGGTCAATGGGCCAAAGCCAATGGGATGAGGTTCAATAAGGCCAAGTGCCAGGTCCTACACCTCAATCACAAAATCTCCAGGAAGCGCTACAGTCTCAAAGAGTGGCTGGAGAGTTGCCCAGCAGAAAAGGACTTGTGGGTGCTGGTGGGCAGCCAGTTTAATGTGAGCCAGCAGTGTGTCCCAATGGCCAACAGCATCCTGGCTTGTACCAGGAACAGCGTGGTCAGCAGGAGCAGGGCAGTGATGGTGCCCCTGTACTGGGTACTGGTGAGGCCTCACCCTGAGTGCTGTGTTCAGNCCTGGAGGTATTTAAGAACTGTGGAGCTGTGGCACTTCAGGGCATGAAAGGCACTTCTAGTGCCTGAGATTGTTGGGGGTGGTGGTGGTGGTTGTGGTGGGGTTTTTTTGGGTGTGGTGTTGTTGGTGTGTTGTGGGTTTTGGTTTGATTTTTTTTTTGGTTTGTTTGGTTTGGTTTTTTTTTTTTTTGTTGGTTTTTTTTTATGTTTTGGTTTTTTATGTTGGACTTGATGATCTCAAAGGTCCCTTCCAACCATGAAGATTCTGTGCTACAAGACAGGTCCTGCAACTTACTTGGAATGTTTTTGCCGTGTCTCAGCCACGTTCTGGGTTGGGGTCTGGGGTTGGTCACTTGGAGTAGCGAAGAACTCTAAAGGGCAAGCATCTGCTTTTGGTTTTCTTTCCTTTCGATGCATCTTGGAACAGGGCTTGTGCTTACCTTCATGTTTCCAGAGGGTGAAAGGTTTGATGTTTTTTCTGTTGTCCACCTTATTTATCTATATGCTTCATGTACAGAATTGTTCTTTTCATTGGTTTATAGTAAAGGAATGATTACAATCTAATGTAAATATATATGTGTGTGTTTGTTTATGCAATCAAACTTTCTAATTGCTAAATGGTGGGGTGTTTTTTTACACACACCGTACTAAAGAATGTCATTTTAATGGTGTTTTTCGATGCTAAGGGAATGACGTGATGTATATAGAATCCTCAAGCAGTTGCTTCAGACCCCTGGTACTTCAATATCTGTCATATTTCAGAAGCGTCTGCGTGTGTGTACACCTGTGTAAAGACTGAGAACACTGTTCATTTCAGAAATATTTCCCAATGCCAGACACTAGGGTTTTTTTAGAAGTAATAACAGAATATGGTGGCTGTTTTCTGCTTATGCATTAGTAGATGGAAGTCAGCATGGCTGGTGTGTGCTTTGCTTTTAAGAATTACTAGAAGGCTTTTTCTCCTCTGTATCTTTCAAAGAAGTGTATTTGGGAGCCCTTGTGACGTTTTTGTTTGGTTGTTTTTTTTTTTTTTTATTCTGTGAAAATGTTCTGTTCCTTTCATAGGTTAAAATCGTGAGAGAACATTGAGAAGTGGGCGAGGCGCTAAATTGTGCTATAAATCAAGAAACTTTATGTGAAATTATTTATTTTCTAATTACCTTGCTTAGCTATATATTAAGCAAAAAAGCAAACGGGCTCCACACGTTGAAGAAATGTCAGATAAACAAAGTCTGACATGTGTAGTGTTATTACCATCTGACATATCTCAAACACTGATTTTATTCACTCATCCTTCATTCTTTATATCTGTGTGTCTAGCAGTGCATGCATTTATATTTTATATAAAGGGCAGAGTCTGTAGTCAGAGCATTTGAGTTATGCTGTTAAAAATAAATTAAGGAACAGCAGGTGAAAATGAGTTCCACACATGAATATTCAAACTGTACCTTAGCCAGATACTCTAGAAAAAATAATAAAGAGCACTGAAAGTTTGGTGGGGCCGAGGTGCTGATACGATGTGAAATAAAAGTTTTATTGGAAGGAGGATGAGATGACTCAGAGAAGGTACTGAAGGAGTGGTATGGTCTGCTCATGTGCCCTGTTGCCCAAACACTCAGGAGTTGAAAACCTTGAGAGGGCAGCAGTACTGGGCTTTTTGGAGGTCTGACGGTCAGGGACTTGATCTCTGGTCTTGCACTCTTGTGCTTTACTCTCTGAGCAGAACGGGCTTCGGGTCGGTGGGAGGGTGTCTGGGCTACGTAGCTACATTGCAAGCTGAGAGACCCGAGTTTATTCCTTCTCTTGCAGAAGGAATGCAAATACATTTCCTGCATCACTTCAGGCTGGTATTTAGGCACTTCAGTTGGACCATCAACTGCTTTTGGTGGTTTGCTTGTTTTTTTTTGATGAATGAAGAAAGTTTGACTTTCCCCCTACTCAACTGATGGGAATCATGTTGCCCTTGTTGGACTTCATGAGGTTTCACAGGCATCGGGAGCATGACTACTATTCAGGGCTCTATGATGGGGGATTTCCAGGGGAAGCTCCAGAGCCTGAATACATTTGTGGAACTGGTATTTGTAAAGACAAGAACTTACTTAGAGACTCTGGCAATATGGAAGGAGGCATAGTAATGGATGACTGACTTCTTTCCTTGTCAAATGATTTATTTTTATTGTTTTCTTTGCTTACTTCACAGATCCTGTCCATGGGCCGCAGAATGTTGAAGTTGTTGATATTCGCTCCCGGCAGCTGACGTTGCAGTGGGAGCCCTTTGGTTACGCAGTGACCCGCTGTCACAGCTACAACCTCACTGTCCAGTACCAGTATGTGTTTAACCAGCAAAAATTTGAGGCAGAGGAACTCATCCAAACTTCTTCCCACTACACCTTGCGAGGTCTTCGGCCCTTCATGACCATCCGGCTGAGGTTGGCCCTTTCCAACCCGGAGGGCAAAATGGAAAGTGAGGAGTTAGTTGTGCAGACTGAGGAAGATGGTAAGTTCTAAGAACCTCCTAATGAGTTTCAACAAGAGCATGAGTACGGTCCTGCACCTGGGGGGGAAGAATTCTGGGCACTGATGTAAGTTAGGGGCAGAACTGCTGGAAAGCAGTTCTGAGAAGGATCTGGGGATCCTGGTGGATAGTAAGCTATCCATGAGCCAGCAATGTGCCAAGAGGGCTAATGGGATCTCGGGCTGTGTAGGGAAGAGTGTGGCCAGTAGGTCAAGGGAGGTCATTCTCTCATAGAATCCGGCCATCCAGGCTGGAAGGGACCTCTAGGGTCATCTAGTCCGACCTCCCCACAGTCAGCAGGGACACCCCCAACTAGACCAGGTTGCCCAGGGCCTTGTCGAGCCTCCCCTTGAATATCTCCAGGGAAGGGGCCTCAACCACCTCCCTGGGCAACCTGTTCCAGTGCTCCACCACCCTCAGAGTAAAGAACCTATTCCTAATATCCAATCTAAAGCTGCTCTTCTTTACCTTTATTCTGCACTGGTGAGGCCACAGCTGGAATCCTGCATCCACGTCTGGGCTCCTCAGTTCAAGAAAGACAGGGAACTACCTGAAAGAGCCCAGCATAGGGCAACAAAGATCAGGTTGGAGCATCTCCCTGATAAGGAAAGGCTGAGAGAGATGGGGCTCTTTAGCCTGGAGAAGAGAAGGCTGAGGGGAGACCTTAATGCTCACAAGGATCTAAAGGGTGGGTTGAAGGAGAAGAGCCAGACTCTTCTCAGTGATTCCCAGTGACGGGACGAGGGTCAACAGGCACAAGCTGGAACATAGAAAGTTCCATTCAAATATGAGGAGAAACTTTTTTGGGGTGAGGGTGTCAGAGCCCTGGCAGAGGCTGCCCAGGGAGGGTGTGGAGTCCCCTTCTCTGGAGACCTTCAAGCCCCACCTGGATGCAGCCCTGAGTGATGTGCTCTGGGCAACCTTGCTTTAGCAGGGGAGTGGGACTGGGTGAGCTCTAGAGACCCCTTCCAACTCTGACAACTCCCTAATTCTGTTGGGTTGGCTTGATTGCTTGGGGTTTTTTTGGGAAGACTTATTATTTTCAAGTTGCAAGTGACAACATAATCCTCTGTCCCATCAGACTTATAAATGGCTTATCTGTACAGTGTGTGTGTTATGCTGGTAAAATCTGCAGATGTATATAATGTCCATTTCACAGCCGTGTTTCTGAAAGGGCAGGGCTCCCTGAAGAGCTGGGAGATGACAAACACCAGTCTATGCAGTTACTGAACAGGAGTAGGTTTAAGTCTGTAGAAATCATGTTCTGAGCTGCCCAGGACCCACAGAGGACCTTCCTTTACCATATGGGTGAATGTAATCTTGGAGCGTGTTGATTTTTCATATGCCTTCCCATCGTTGTCCCAACAAGAAGGATAATGTTTTCCTTTCCTGAGTGTAGCTCTTCTTAATGCTGGTCTTCTGGACGTAGCATTTTGCTTACGTCTCGGAAACTTGGATTCATTTGGTGCTAACTCTTGCCTTCTCGATAGAAAAGAATCGTTTTCTGAAACCACTGATGGGAAAGCTTTAAAGTGTTGTTATCCCATCTGAGCTACTTCAGAGCAAGGACTCTCATAGAGAGACGGGATCCTTGCAGTCTAATGTGTTAAAGAAGAAACGTTCTTCCTCTGCCAGAGCTGTAAATGAGCTGCTGCCTTAAGTTTCTCCCAGCTGAAAGTAGCTCTAGCAGCCCAGTATATCATATGGGGGGACATCAGAGGACGGCAGATCCATAAGAAAAATGAACAGGGTTTTTAGCAGAAGGGTTTGGGGAGTGCATTTAGTTAGTTGTCTTCCACAGCATTTAAATTGTGCTTGAGTGGGTGGATTTTTATTTTTTTTTTTTTTTTCAGCTGGCCTTGTAGCCATAATGAAATATAAATCTTCCATTGTTACTTTACTAAGGAAATCAATCTTTGATATTGATAAAAGTGTGCAGCCCAGTAGCATCTGTATGCCAAGGTGCAGTCTGGCTGTTTAGGTGGATAGAGCTTCGTCGCTGTGTGGGTGGAGAAGGACAAATTAAATTCCCTGCTGCTGCTGTGCTGTACTGGAGTAAGGACGTACTGAAATTAGCTTCATATTTTCATGGATTCTGGTTTTATTTATCACTTGGAGGTTAGATCAGGGCATTCTTATTTGAAGCAAAGGTTGAGAAGAGGTCTTTCACGTTTGTTAGTACCTTGGTAACGGTAATGCACTGAGAGGGGTTTTTTAAATTGTATTGTTTTTATGGTTTTTATTTTCAACTATGGCGGCCTCTTGGTGTCTTCTGACCTGTGTGGCTGGAGCTGGTAGTAGATTCTAATGGTTCTAATGTTTTTGGTTGGGTTTTTTTTTCCCTCCTCTATAGTTCCTGGACCCGTTCCCTTGGAATCCATCCAGGGAGGACCTTTTGAAGAGAAGATCTATGTTCAGTGGAAGCCTCCAAATGAGACAAATGGCATCATTACACTCTATGAGGTGAGGAGAACAGATTGTTGTCAAGGAATACATGCCACAGGGCCCTTTTCATATGTGTTCAAGCCAATCCTGAGCTCTGAGATTTCAGCAGGTGCTAAAAGAAGCCTGATTAAAATAGATAAGAGTCTTCAAGATAGTCTGCTGCTGTCACTGAAAAAGTTTTCCAGTTCAAAGAGAAAAAGATTTCTCTACCACTATTTGTACCAGCATGAGAGCCCTGTATTTCCCCCATGTTTTGGGTGTTCAGTTCCTGCTCTTTTTTTCTCCAAGGTCTGTTTTCTTTCCTTTTTTTCTTGAAGTAAACCTCTGTTAGATTTTATACCTAAGTACTGCAACTAATTTGTCTCTGCCTAAGGCTTCCTGGCAATCTCAGCAGAATATAGCCATTAAGTCTTATCTTACAGTGTTCTTGTTGAGTCTCTCAATGTTACATCTATCTCACCCAATCATTTTCGCCGTCACCAAACAAAATATATAGCTGGTTATAGGATGGTCACTGACCATTCCATGCTGGATGAAAAAAAGTAAATAAATTAAATGTGATTCTAGACTTTATCAGAGGAAATGTTTCTTGTAAAGTGAGGAAACATTACTGTTGTCATGTGCTTCTGGTGAGACCACGTCCATAACGTCAGGTACAGCCAACTACGCAGAAAAGGGATATAAAAGGAGGACTGCTTTAGAGGGTCGTGTGAAATGAGAAGCGGTGCTACAAGAGAGGTAAAGGCACTTCTATTAAATAGCAGAAAGCAGCACTGGCTGAGAGTGTTACAGTTTATAGTTTCAGCATTTACCACAGCAAGATCAGAAAAAAATTTCCCTTATGATGTTAAAATCCTCACTGGGAGCTTGTGTGGCATTTTCTTTTATGCTGGGAGAATGTACAAACTTATTCTGCATGGGTGCAAGAGGTAACTCTGCCATCACCAATGAGGCTCTGCTCCTTTCCTCTTCCTCATCTGGCTTCCCAGTTTGGAACAGCACTTCTTATAACATGTCAGTCCTAGATTTCCTTGGGAACACTGGCTGTCTCCAGCACAGTGCTGGTGAAATTGAAAAAATAAAGCAGGATTAACATTAGTGAGCTCTTACACTACAGCGCGAGCAAGAGAGATGGCACCTTTCTCCTGGGCTTAAATGCAAGTGCACTTTCAGGCCTTCTCTCCAGCTGGCTCACAAAGGGTAGGCTGAGTTTGGTACAGCAAGACTAAATGCATGAACAGAAGCCCCTCCTGCTAATTTTGTGTCATTTCAACCAGGTGATAATACTTAAGTAGAGAGTCATTTTTTGTTGGTCACTGCTGAGACACTTGTGGAAATCTGTGCAGGTTCATACCACCTGTCTGTGCTAAAACAGAACTACCCCTGACAATTTCAGGGCTTTTTTGAAGGTGTGCTACAAGCTGTCCTGTGCCTGCGTAAGGAACTATGCAGTAAAGCTATCTGTAGTTTTAAGGAATTAATCTGAATGGAATCGTTTACAAATTCATTATTTTATTGGCAATACAGGTGACCTATAATGGAACACATTTAATATAATCCCAGTCAAATGATGCAAAAATATCTCCTTTTAATTTTTAAAGAGGCTGTTTCCTACTGAAATATTGCCTTGGGCTCAGCTCATTGAAAGGACTTCGGCAATTGAGTGCCTTTTCTGGGAGAGCAGCTGCCTAGAGATACTTTAATGCCTCCAGGGTAGTGATGCATCATGACAGTGCCTTTGCTCCTCAAGTCACATCATTGCTCGAGTCTCAGTGGAGGGACAAACAAATTTTTCATTTCTGATAATGACTCTATGCATATTTGGCAGCTGAAGTCAAAGAGAAGTCAAAGTGAAGTCAAACTCTTCCTCCCTTTCCTCTCCCCCCTCATCTTCAAAAGGATGAAAATCCAAGTGTTAAAAACACCAGGAGACCCAGAGTGCCTGAAGGTTGTTGTGAGTGGACATGCTTTCCTTTCCTCTCCCTTCTTACATCTGGAAATGCATGCGGAACATTTCCATTCTCCAAAACGTCCTGAGATGAGTTCATCAGCTCAAAATAACAGATGAGCAGTTACACATAACCTGGAGAGATGGCCAAAGTGTTCTCGGGCTGTTGAAATCTGTATCACGAGCAAATATGAGTGCAGGTAATGGGAGATCCTGGGTTTGAAATTGCTGGGTAAATAAAGTATAGGTATGTGCACAGAAACACCTCATCCTGCTACAGGCCACTGAAGTTAAATCTTCCTAAAAATACTCTTAAACATGCAGTATTGTCCACATAGTTGCACTTTTTGCATTGCTTGCTTAATCACTCGTGTACTGTAAATACTTCAACCTGTGCCTTTGTCTCTACCAGTATTATTTCAGGATTTCAGGCCACCAGAGTAATTGGTCAGTAGTAATAAACTCCAAAGCGTTGTTTTAGACAGAATTCAGCCATTTTTCAGTGTCATCATGGCCTTATACAGTTTTAATGGAGTTCAGCTGACGTATTGGTTAAAGAGAAGTAAAAAACCCTAGAGTTCAGTCTCAGATGGGTTTCCACTTCTTTCCCATGGCCTATGGTACCGACCCAGGTAGAAGCAGAAGGTTTTAATGCCAACAGACGAAAAAAGGTCAAACTATGAACTTGTGCAGCGCTACTCAATGAGGTCTCTGCAGGGAGCACAGTCCTGAAGCCCAGCCCCAGCAGTGCCTCCCTGTCACCAGGAGGAGCTGGGAGGCTTTGTGATGGATATGCTCACCTGGCACAAGGGCACAGGAAGTGCTTCTAATGACAGCTCTCGGTCCAGGCACCGGTGACGAGGTGGGGTGAGAGGTGCCCATTCCTTAAGGCAGAGGATGAGGAAGATTACAAAACCCCAGAATGATATGACGTTGGAAGGGAGTTCTAGAGATCATCTAGTCCAACTCCCTGCCAAAGCAGGTCCACCCAGAGCAAGCTGCACAGGAACGTGTCCAGGCAGTTTTTGAATGTCTCCAGAGACAAAGACTCCACCACCTCTCCGGGCAGCCTCTTCCAAGGGCTCTGCCACCCTCAAAGGGAAGAAGTTCCTCCTCTTGTTTAGACAGAACTTCCTGTATTCAAGTTTGTGCCCGTTCCCTCTTGTCCTGTCACTGGGCACCACTGAAAAAAGCCTGCCCCCATCCTCCTGACACCCACTCTTTAAGTATTTCTAGGTGTTGATCAGATCCCTCCTCAGCCTTCTCTTCTCCAGACTAAGACGACCCAGGTCCTTCAGCTTTTACTCATCAGGGAGGTGCTCCATGCCCGTAATTATCTTTGTCATCCTCTGCTGTACCCTCTCCATCAGTTCCTAGCAAACTTATAGTTGTCTAGAAACTCTGCAGTTGTGTCCCTGTCGTTAGGGAAAAACTAAACCCGAGAAAACGTTTAAAGAAGAATGCAAAGTACAGATCAAGAAATACCACCGTATGAGTTTGAGCTGTTGCTGTTCTGCATTACATCTGGCAGTCACTGGCTCAATTCACACACGGGTATTATGCAGGTGACAGTTCCTCAGACACCCTTGGGCACAAACTCTCCTAATAAAAACAAACCAGCACCCTCCTACTTCTCCTAAGTAGTAGTTCCCTCCTTACCAACACCACCAAGATCTGATTCGTTGTGCCTGGACACTTTGTTTTCTCTCCAGTTCTGTTAAAATATTTTGTTGGAAGCTTCCAAAATGCTTCCAGATAAACACGCTGTCCTACTTCCATCTCACTTGCTTTTCCTTGGGACAGATTTTCTTCTCGGATCCCTAATCTTTCCTCCAGTTCCCTGCCAGGCAGGATTCCATATCGCACAAATTGCTGTTGCAGTTCACCCGCGCACCGCTTACGTGCCAGCTGGGCTGAAATTCAGCAGCCCAACCTTCAGCGAGTCATTTGGCAGCCAGAATCCCTAATTTCGTAATGACTGAATGTTTCTTTAGAGCCTAAACAAAACGGCAGCACCTTAATGACCCTTTTTTTTTGACTTATGCAAGTTTCTTCTGATGGATACTAATCCTTCAGCTGGCTACTCTAGTCTTTCAATAGGGGTGGCCATAGCCTCGCCTTTACAGCTGCTTTAACCCACCTCCTATTCAGTTGAAGTAATTGTTTAACTGGGTACAGTGGATTTTTAACCAAAGGGACTAGGTGACCTTTGGAGGTCCCTTCCAACCTGGACTACTATTCTGTGATTCTAGATCCTCAAACCAGTGTGTAATGGCAGTCTGTTGCTAGGGAGTGGAAACCCATTGTTGGAGGGAACTTGGAAAGCTGTGGGAATTGCAATGTCAGTTAGTGAGGATGCTGAAAAGATGAGGGTGTGAGCCATGTCGACCGTGAGGTGGTATGGTTTATTCCGGGGGTGTTGGGGGAGAGGTTAATAAGAGGAGCATGTGCTGGGTGAGTCGGTGGCAGTTGATGTGTCCGGGCGAGTCAGCCATGGGGACACACACGGGCTGCTGTTCTGAGTCAGCCCTGTGATGGAGATGAAGCTGAAGAGCTGGAGTCAGGTGCCCAGGTAGCTTTGAGGTGTGTAGGTACTTAGAGGAGACAAGGAGATCAATGTGTGTTCAGAAACGCTGCTGATGGGTTTTGCTGGTACACCGGTAGGATGCTCTACAGAGATGGTTTTTTGCACGTGACAGTCATGGACGAGACCTTATTACAGCCGTTTCTCATAGTGAGCTCTGAGTGGCAGAATCTAATAATAATGTAATAAGTCCTTTCCCCCCTTCAGTCTCCTGGCAGGCAGAACACACCACAACTTGTTGAATTATTTTTTTTTTTTTAACCAGTTGTGAAAAGCTGCTATGCTTTAAAATCCCTAATAATCAAATGCTGCTTATTGTGCCGGTACCGTGTAGGAGTTCAGCTTCAAAGCCTTTATGTACAAAGACATGCAACAAAGATACTTTAATTTTTTATTTTTTTTCTAAGTATATGTAAAGTCAAACAAACATCAAACAGCAGGAAGACCTGTGCTGTCATCGGACTGCAGGAGCCAAGTAATCTAATTCAAGGTCCTGTACCAGCTTTGGCCTTAACCTCATATCATTTAAAAGCTGGAGAATTTATCTCAAGCATTTCTTCCATAATTCAAATGGAAATGTTTCAGATACATGTGTGGACTGAGATATTTTGAGCAAACTTGCATTTAATCCTGGAGATCTAAATAAACAAAATGTACTGATGCCTGCATTTCACCATTCGTTTGGGCAGCTGGAGGCTGGGTGCGCTCAGTAAGTGATGTTGGCTTTCACCTTTCTTAAATACATTTCTCATGTAGTAATCTATTTCTCAGAATTGTGAGTTTTTAGAATATTTTGCCCTTAGAGAAGAAGAAGAATTAAAAAAAAAAAACCAATCTAGCATTCCTTTCTAAAGCATTTGTTACTTAGGGGCAGGCATTGTTGTAAGGTGATATAATCCCAGAAGCATTTAAAGGCTGGCACCAGTATATTCAGCTCCTCGGCTGGAAAATTGACTCTTGAACTGTTGAAATCCTTTCAATGAGCTGTGCCTAAAGGCACTGTTTAAATCGGAAGGTGTCTTTTCAAATATTGTAAGGTGTAGTCTTGTAATCACTTATGTTCTCATCTTTATGATTATTAAGTCCTGTGTGGGTTGCATGAGGGTCTTGGGAAAAATAAGGATGCATTTGCGGCTTCTAACGAGCTGGTTTTCTGTCACTGTTTCTGAAATGCTGTAAATCTCTACTTAGATGCCAGGAATAATAATATATAAGGGACTTTCATATGCAATTTCAGCTCTTTAATGGGATGCTTGGAGCCTAGTTCCTTGAATCCCAGTGGATTTGAGTTTAAATTGCTCTTCAGAGGTTACAGATCCTCTTAGTTTCCATGTAAAATTGTAGCTGCCCTTCATCATCTCTCCAGTTGCCAACATGCCATTTCTTCTCCATCACTTCACACACTTCTCTGCAGGAGAGGTCATTACATGGAAACTGCCTCTTAGAGGGTCACAAAGAAGGTCAGTATTTGTGGGGTGCACTCCCCGCATTTACAATTGGGTGGAAACAAATTTCTTCCACCTGTGACCCCGGAAAGCGCGTACTTACTCTAACACAAAGTGTGATTATCTGCTGGGATAGGGACGTGCTGCACAGGGATGCGTGCATTTCTATTCATACTGCTTTTTTAAGCTATTCATGGAACTCGACGTTTTTAGGATAACATCTTCCCTGCTAAANGGGGGGGGGGGGGTTAAGAGTGAAAAATGGCTCCCACAAGAAGGAAAGCAACAGCCACGAAATTGTGCAGCCAATTTATATAAAGCTCTACAGTCAAAAGAGTAGAAAGATGACAATTCTTGGAAATTGCCTTCAGTGAGAAGTGGCTTTGAATGTTCCCATGAAAATCAATCAATCACGTTACAGCTTCTCACTTGTGTTCCGTGGATGCACGATACTCCTGGGAAGGAGCTTTCGCACTCGGGCTCCCTAAGCGTGCGCTGAAGGAAGGCCGTGCAGCACACAGCTGGCTGCTGCCACGAAGGAGACGTCATTAAGTGCTGAAAAGCCAGGATATGATCAATTAAGGATTGTATATTAGGTTGTAGCTCTGTCACCCTTCTGTAAGGGCATCTGACAATGCAGTCTTCACGCAATTGGATATTATTCTCCGTTCATCTGCAGCACTAATGTTGTTTTCCTTTGACACTGGATTTATATGGTGTCTTGTACTGCAGTATATTGCCTGTCCAGAGTCCATGAAAGTCAATTACATGAAGAATAAGTGTTTTACAGCATCTGTGCTATGTTGAATTAGAATTCTTGAATAATCTGAACTAGCTATGGATCTGTGTGGCCATGTATAATCTGTTTAAGTTTGAATCTCTGTCAGCTCTCTTGCAGGCTGCTTCATCCTCTCAATTACATGTGAGGAAAGCTGTGCATGTGCACCTGGCTAAATCAGTTCTGTAGTTAACAGTTTTTGTGCAGAATTGCCCTGGAAGGAGACTGGACTGGCTGAAGAGAAGTTGTTTATTACGTAGGTGCTGACTGTAGTTTTTACTGAGCGCTTGGTGGACAGGTTGGTGTGATTCTGCCAATGTCCTGGGCCTGACTTAGTCATGATTCAGGCCAGAATTTGGACAATGACCGGTATTGATGGCACTGATCTATTTATGGAGGGGTTCAGGCAATTGAGACGGGCTATAAATCCAATCACTTCTCACTTTCTTAGCAGCTTGGGATGCCATGTCTGCCACAGATCCTCTTGTTCTGTTTCTGGGACAAGGCAGGGCTTAGTGAGACAACTTTGCACTGAATTTTGAGGAGCACAAGGTGAGAAGCAATATCTTTTCTTTCAGTCAGCAGAATCCCACAGAGAGCTCTTTCCCCCGTTTCCATGCTGTGTAATGAAGTGATCTGGTGTATAAGCTCCCTGTCAGCCCTAGAATTGTAGTGTGTGCTTGAGTGACCCCTCTGCTGTACACGGGGTGTTTAAGGTGGTTTCTCTGATGCTGCAAGGAAGGCTAATCTATCTGGGCACGACAATGTAGAAGCTAATGCATGCAGTGACAACGGTGGTGGCTTTCTTTCCCCTATCACCTTTGGAAACGTAAAATGCCATGGCAGAACGGAAGCAGTGTGGAGCCATATTGATTCAAAGCCAGGGCATTGGGCTCTGCTGTCTCTCTGTCCATTGGTGACTCTGTTCCTGCTCCTTCCACCCAGGAGGGCAGAGCAGGAAGATGCACCAGATGTGGTCTGGCTGATCCCTCAGCTGCTAAACCCCGTGGAGAAGAGCCTGCTCTGTCCTTGTTACTCTTGTTTCCCTCCATCCATTCCCAGGTAGTGTAACACAGCCTTAACCTTAGGAAATGGTTAAATGATTCCCTAATTAGGAATACTTTTCTGAATAAGCACCTTAAAGAGCTTTTGAACAAACTTCTCCAAATAATACAGGATTACTAATTGTGTGCTACTCCCTCGCCATTACTTGCAAGATGTACTTAACTGGGAAGCATTTGTTAATGACGCTCTTCTAAATCTTATGGTTTCCAGTAACATGGTGATAAGAAAATGAGAGGGTTTTTTGAGAAACTCGGATGTCAGGTTTTTTTAAATGTATGACAACCTGCAGGTAAACAGCACACTGGTGTTATAAATAGTATGAATCAACTGTTTAAAAAAATTGCTTATCAAGCTTTCCAGAAATAAAAGCATAATACGGTCCCTTGAGCACAACAATTTCTTTGATTACCTTTTTATTGTTCTTTTGAAGCCAATAGACTTTCAGCAATATAAATCAGATGCAAATGAGAAAAGATATTTGGCTACAACAAAACATTATTATTTTTTTTTTCTTCAGAGAAACTGAATTACTTTAGCATGCATGTTGTGCTGTTTCTAAGCCAAACTAAGTAACAAGAACTGGACAAAAAACACCTCAGAACTTATTATTGCTTACAACAAAGTTAAAATTAAAAAACTTCCTTTTGTACATATGTGAATCATGGAATCGTAGAATGGTCCAGGCCAGAAGGGACCTCTAGGATCATCTAGTCCAACCCCCCCCGCAGTCAGCAGGGACACCCCCAACTAGACCAGGTTGCCCAGGACCTTGTCGAGCCTCCCCTTGAATATCTCCAGGGAAGGGGCCTCAACCACTGCTCCAGTGCTCCACTACCCTCAGAGAGTAAAAAACCTATTCCTAATATCCAATCTAAAGCTGCTCTTCTCCAGTTTAAACCCACTGCCCCCTGTCCTGTCCCTGCAGGCCTTTGTGAACAGGCTCTCCCCATCTCTCCTGTATCCCCCCCTTCAGATACTGGAAGGCTGCTATAGGGTCTCCCCGGAGCCTCCTCTTCTCCAGGCTGAACAACCCCAGCTCCCTCAGTCTGTCCTCGTAGCAAAGGTGCTCCAACCCCCTGATCATTTTCATGGCCCTCCTCTGGACCCGCTCCATCAGGTCCATGTCCGTCTTATAGTGGGGGCTCCAGACCTGCACACAGGACTCCAGGTGAGGTCTCACCAGAGCAGAGCCAAGTGGCAGAATCACCTCTCTGGATCTGCTGGTAACACAGCTTTTGATGCAGCCCAGGATGTGATTGGCCTTCTGGGCTGTAAGTGCACCCTGTCTGCTCATGGCCAACTTGTTCACATCCTGTGAACATCTTGTCTTTCTGCCTTCCAATGCTTTATTTCTTTTCTAGAAAAAAATACAACTTTGGTCTCTTTTTTTCAGACATTTCTTTATTGTTCATCCAGGAAAACAGTCGATTCTTGATTCCATTTCTTCCTTTTAATCTTTTCAAGTGCCAGTGTACCTGTGCAGTTATGGTAATAGCAATAAAGCTCTTCAACAATTCCGTATTCGGGTCTTATGATATCTTGCTACCAAAATGTAGTCATTAACTAAGTTGAAAGCCAACTACAGATAAATGTTTGTACTTCCTTCCTCCGTGGTTATTTCCCTTTCACCTTAACTATTGCTTAATTTATCAGGTGGATAGGATTGAAAAATTCAGAAGTGGTGTCTTCATCCTCTTACTTCATTAAACCGAGGAACTGTGGGAAAGAGGAAAGGCCAGGCAGGGTGATCTCATCTCCTTCAAAAGGAGGAGATGCCAGTATTATGCTCTCTTGGGGGTAATTAATCTTATCGTTGTCCTTTGCGTGCGTGTGTATTAGACCCAAGTCTTTAACTCTAAGCCTTCCATCCAGGGGACACATAAACACAAAGGGATGGTGGACTGATAGGACTAGGACTGATATTTTTATATATATATATTTGGCAAATACATTTTATACATAGGTGAGTCTTGCCTCTGTTGCTTTATGGTGTACAGCAGGCGGAGTGGCTGTAGGTGAGGGTGTTAGTGCTCCATTGGATTGGGGTTGTGTTCATTGCCCACAGGTTTCCCTACGCCCAGTGTAGCATGGCAAACCCCCCATGAGATACATTAAGCTGTGCTTTCAGCATCAAGAACTAACTGAGGAACAAGTATGGAGATTGAATAACCGCCTCAACACTGCAGTCCTATCACAGCAATTTCGATAGTTGTCATTTTCTGCTATTAAACTGAACAATGAGGCTCTCCAATAAAATCATATGAAATAACAGCTCATTAAAATCTCTCCTTAATATATATAGCATGCTAATTAATGTCAGTGGGGTGCAAGCTTGAATGGCAGAATAGACTATAATGTTTAGAAAGTAGGTAAAATAAAGGAAGATATTTTATCATTAATGACCTTCTAGTAAACCTAATGAAATCTTTAATAGCCTGAATACATTACTGAGGCGCTCCCAATTGCTTTGTTGCCTACTCCATTCTTCCTCCCTTTCTCATAGACATTAAAGTTGGTTGTATTTATAGAAAACAAAAAGCAATAAAGTCCCAAGGAAATATGAACAGGAAGGAAGGAGTCTGAGGAAGAAGAGGAGTAGATGAGGCTTCTCAGTCCATTCCTTTACAAGAGAAGGGTGTAGGACCATGTTCTGTCCTGCCTTGTGTGTTGTCTGTGCTTGTGTTCGGGTCTTGTTGACTCCCTGTTTGTGTGAGTCTCAGGAAAAAGGCAAGGGAGCAAATGGGCCTCTTTTACTCATGTGAGCTCCCGAAGTTCACTTCCACATTCATTCCTGGAGCCGCGCTGTGGCTTTTTAGGCTGTTACCAGCCATGCTGTGCTCGCGCTGTGACTAAATGAAAGGACTTCATTCTTCAGGGCTTTCAGACTTTCCTATGTTGCCAGCCTTAAATATAACTTGCAAAAATGCTGTTTAACTCTCCCTTAACCTTCTCCCTAACGAAGTAGTACAAGAACAGAAAAACTGAAGACCTTTGCTTCCTTCCATTTCCTGGGTGAAATTTAGTGAGCTGTGGAGGGATGTAAGTAGCGATAATTGCCTGGCTTAAACTAAGTTTTAAGATGGAAAATGTGCCCAATCATCTGGTCATAAAATATATACTTTAGTTCTGAAGTCCAGCACTAGAGAAGGATTGTTCACAAACCTGTTCACTAACTCTTTCCTGTCCATTAGAAGATAAATTTCCTCAAATTGTTCCTTTTGTGTAAAGCTTGGTGCAATTAACTTTGGCCTTGTGCCCCAAATGTCTGAAACTTCCTGATAAGATTGAACCCAATGCCCATCCCAGCTGCAATCCAAAGTCACCTACAGTAGTAATTGTTCCTAAAAAGCCCAGGCGGTTGGCGACTCTTAGAAAAAAAGGAGCCCATGGCTTGCTGTGTAATCACGTTTCAATCAGCTTTATAAAACCATGAAATTGATTGTCCCCCCTGACATACCGTAGGCTTTGGAGCAGATATTGTGCTCGGCAAGTTAATTCCTCATTTGGCTCCAAGCACACAAAAAGAAGAGAGCTGCCTGCGTCCCCTCCCATTCTCACAAACCAAGGAGGAAGGGAGCACAAATCACCTTGAAATTAGAATTTGAGAGCAAAGCATCAGCCAGCTCTGTTTTGTTTTCCCACTCATCTGGTGGAAAGCATGGTGATTTGGGAGGAAGATTCCCAGACTGTTGGCTGCACACAAGGGAGCTCGGATGACTGACAAAACCAGTGGTGGTGATGACCAGGTAGTCAAAGAGCTACAGGTATCCCAAGAAGCCTGACAGAAGGAGAGGTGAGCGAGTGACTCGTTGATGTGCTGTCCACTTCCATATTGGAGTCAGCTTCTCTCTTCTTCTAGAGCCAGAAAACAGAAGATGCTGTGAAAGATGCATTCTTGAGGCAATGAAGAATGTTCCTTTTCAGATACCTGCAAAGAAAGTTTGGCCCTTCGTTTCCTTTTTCAAACTGCCTCATTTCAGGAATATTTTGATCTTTAAATATAAATGAAACTCCATTCAAAATAAATCCAAGATGAACACATGAGCACAAACTCAAGGATCTCCTTCTTAACCTGAGTCTCCTACTTAGAAGCTTTAACAACTCCGACATTTTTGTATTTTGTGTGGAAATGTTCCCAGTTCAGGGTCACTCTTCAGTCTGAAACACTTTGTTTGCTGGAAGTGGTTCATTAGTCCCCGAGCTTTCATGGGCTAACTCTGAAGATCATAAGAAGGAATCAAGAAATTCCTGTCGTCCTTAAAATGCTCCTGCAAGACCTGTTTCTTGGATAGAAACTCTTGAGGGAGGACACAAAATAGAAAATATGTAGCAAAACACCCTGCTGAAACAGCAAAATGTGCTTCTCTCCAGATTTATGTTGTCTTTTAGAATGAATGATCTTTCCCTAAGGCTTGGTGACTTCTCCAAAGCCAAAAAATGCCCCATCCCTGGAAGTGTTTAAGGCCAGGCTGGATGGGGCTTGGAGCAACGTGGTCTGGTGGGAGGTGTCCCTGCCCAGGGCAGGGGGGATGGAACTGGATGATCTTTAAGGTCCCTTCCAACTCTAATCATTCTATGATTCTATGAAAAATGTCCCACAAACTGCAGGGCAAGTTCAGGGCTTTCCTCCTCCATGAGCTCCTGCTCAGGGCTGCTTCCAGCCAGTGGGTGCTCCGGCCTGTGGCCTCCGGCTCTTCCCGGAGCTGGGATACCGGGAGCAGAGCAGTGGAAAATGGAATGCAGTGGGGTTTGGGTTTTTTGTTGGTTGGTTTTTTTTGGGTTTTTTTGGTTTTTTTTTTTTTGTTTGGTTTTTTTTTTTTTTCACAAACCAGAAAAAGCTTATGGCTGTAGTATGATTGTTAGTT